>CM031961.1:36851161-36871161 GCA_018749465.1 Paracanthobrama guichenoti | reverse complement strand
TCTAGGTGGTTGCAATGAAGTGGAGCAAAACGTGATTTATAAAAATAACTAGATTTAAAAAATGTTAATGGTGTTTTCCCATGCAAAAGTCATAACCATGATGCTAGAGTGTTCTAGGTTGTTTCCAGGGAGTTGCTAGGGTTTTTTGGTTGGTTTCCATGGAGTTGCTTAGGTGGTTGCTGTGTAGTGACACCAAAGTTCATTTTTTAAGATAACACTAGGGTGTTGTAGGTGGTTTCCAAGGAGTAGCTAGGTTGTTCTGGGTGGTTTCCAGGGCTTTGCTAGGTGGTTACTATGCAGTGAAATAGAGAGTGGAAAAAAAATAAATAAAATGATATTAAAAATGTTCATGATATCTGCTTGTGCAAATCTCACAACCATGATATGAGGGTATTGTGGATGGTCTCCAAGGAGTTGCTAGGTGGTTGCTATATAGTGACACCAAAGTTAATTATAAAAAGAATTAGATTTTAAATATGTTAATGTGTTTACCCATGCAAATGTCACAACCATGCTAGGGTATCATGGGGGTTTCCAGGGAGTTGCTAGGGTGTTTTGGGTGGTTTTCAGGGAGTTGCTAGAGTGTTATGGGTTGTTTCTAAGTTGTTGGTAGGTGGTTTTCAGGTGATCCAAAACATCAGACACAGTAGCTCTTATTATCCGAACAGAATATATAGTGAGAACTGCAGAATTGACCAGCCAAACCAGTTGAAACTGTGAGAGAAAAACAGGATATCCATGAAGCTTGGAAGCAAGAAACTCAAGAAAAGTAAATTATGTGGAATATAAGTGTGTGGGGAAAAACAGTCCAGCTGGACAACAGCGTGACACTTCTAAACTCATCTTAGCATGCTAACATGATTACCACAGTTCCTGCCGGCTACTTTAATTCACAATAATGGACTTATAACGGCTCATAAACAACCAACTCGAGAGCACAGATATTAATATTCGCTTGCAGAGAGTTTTAGCTCTGATGATTGAAATTAAATTCAGAAGGGCTTTTTGAAACGGCCCCAACTTTTGGATGTGCGTCATCCTGCAGCTTTGTGCTCCAGACTTCAGAATCTAGTTGCTTTAGTAGTTTAGTAGTCCCATGTCAGTTGTTGACCTCCCCTCACTCATGGTCAGCGGGCAGTACAGTGTGCCAGGCGGGTCCCCTCCCTGATGCCCACCTCACCGTGGGCAGAGTGCCACATGGCGCACAATCTGTTGAGAGACCGAGGGATGGAAAAAGTAAAGAAGCACAGAGATGGAGAAGATATAAAGAGGGAAAGAGAAGCTCTAAAGGAAGATGCAGAGGTCCAGATAGTTTGAGTTGTCCTTGCAAAACTCATTGACAGGTTTTTGGGTGATTGTTAGGGTGTTTCTAGGTGGCTGGAAATATCAGAGTGAAGTTCAGAAAACCATCGGCAGATACACGCACAAACTCACAGCTCTTCACCGCAACACGCCAAAATAAAAGTTCAGAAAACCATCGCAGATATGCGCACAAACTCACAGCTCTTCACGCAACACGCCAAAATAAAAGTTCAGAAAACCATCGGCAAATACACGCACAAACTCACAGCTCTTCACATAACACGCCAAAATAAAAGTTCAGAAAACCATCGGCAGATACACGCACAAACTCACAGCTCTTCACCGCAACACGCCAAAATAAAAGTTCAGAAAACCATCGGCAGATATCTGCGCACAAACTCACAGCTCTTCACGCAACACGCCAAAATAAAAGTTCAGAAAACCATCGGCAGATACGCACAAACTCACAGCTCTTCACACAGCACGCCAAAATAAAAGTTCAGAAAACCATCGGCAGATACACGCACAAACTCACAGCTCTTCACCGCAACACGCCAAAATAAAAGTTCAGAAAACCATCAGCAGATACACGCACAAACTCACAGCTCTTCACGCAACACGCCAAAATAAAAGTTCAGAAAACCATCAGCAGATACACGCACAAACTCACAGCTCTTCACGCAGCACGCCAAAATAAAAGTTCAGAAACCATCAGCAGATACACGCACAAACTCACAGCTCTTCACGCAACACGCCAAAATAAAAGTTCAGAAACCATCGGCAGATACACGCACAAACTCACAGCTCTTCACGCAACACGCCAAAATAAAAGTTCAGAAAACCATCGGCAGATACACGCACAAACTCACAGCTCTTCACGCAGCACGCCAAAATAAAAGTTCAGAAAACCATCAGCAGATACACGCACAAACTCACAGCTCTTCACGCAACACGCCAAAATAAAAGTTCAGAAAACCATCGGCAGATACAAACTCACAGCTCTTCACCGCAACACGCCAAAATAAAAGTTCAGAAACCATCGGCAGATACACGCACAAACTCACAGCTCTTCACCGCAGCACGCCAAAATAAAAGTTCAGAAAACCATCGGCAGATACACGCACAAACTCACAGCTCTTCACCACAACACGCCAAAATAAAAGTTCAGAAAACCATCTGCAGATACACGCACAAACTCACAGCTCTTCACGCAACACGCCAAAATAAAAGTTCAGAAACCATCGGCAGATACACGCACAAACTCACAGCTCTTCACCGCAGCACGCCAAAATAAAAGTTCAGAAAACCATCGGCAGATACATGCGCACAAACTCACAGCTCTTCACGCAACACGCCAAAATAAAAGTTCAGAAAACCATCGGCAGATACAAACTCACAGCTCTTCACGCAACACGCCAAAATAAAAGTTCAGAAAACCATCGGCAGATGCGCACAAACTCACAGCTCTTCACGCAACACGCCAAAATAAAAGTTCAGAAAACCATCGGCAGATACACGCACAAACTCACAGCTCTTCACGCAACACGCCAAAATAAAAGTTCAGAAAACCATCGGCAGATACAAACTCACAGCTCTTCACGCAACACGCCAAAATAAAAGTTCAGAAAACCATCGGCAGATACAAACTCACAGCTCTTCACCGCAGCACGCCAAAATAAAAGTTCAGAAAACCATCGGCAAATACACGCACAAACTCACAGCTCTTCGCGCAACACGCCAAAATAAAAGTTCAGAAAACCATCGGCAGATACACGCGCACAAACTCACAGCTCTTCACCGCAGCACGCCAAAATAAAAGTTCAGAAAACCATCGGCAGATACACGCACAAACTCACAGCTCTTCGCGCAGCACGCCAAAATAAAAGTTCAGAAAACCATCGGCAAATACACGCACAAACTCACAGCTCTTCGCGCAACACGCCAAAATAAAAGTTCAGAAAACCATCGGCAGATACACGCACAAACTCACAGTTCTTCACCGCAGCACGCCAAAATAAAAGTTCAGAAAACCATCTGCAGATGCACGCACAAACTCACAGTTCTTCACGCAACACGCCAAAATAAAAGTTCAGAAAACCATCGGCAGATACACGCACAAGCTCACAGCTCTTCACGCAACACGCCAAAATAAAAGTTCAGAAAACCATCGGCAAATACACGCACAAACTCACAGTTCTTCACACGCAACACGCCAAAATAAAAGTTCAGAAAACCATCGGCAGATACTGCGCACAAACTCACAGCTCTTCACGCAACACGCCAAAATAAAAGTTCAGAAAACCATCGGCAGATACACGCACAAACTCACAGCTCTTCACCGCAACACGCCAAAATAAAAGTTCAGAAAACCATCGGCAGATACACGCACAAACTCACAGCTCTTCACCGCAACACGCCAAAATAAAAGTTCAGAAAACCATCGGCAGATACAAACTCACAGCTCTTCACCGCAACACGCCAAAATAAAAGTTCAGAAAACCATCGGCAGATACAAACTCACAGCTCTTCACCGCAGCACGCCAAAATAAAAGTTCAGAAAACCATCGGCAAATACACGCACAAACTCACAGCTCTTCGCCGCAACACGCCAAAATAAAAGTTCAGAAAACCATCGGCAGATACACGCACAAACTCACAGCTCTTCACCGCAGCACGCCAAAATAAAAGTTCAGAAAACCATCGGCAAATACACGCACAAACTCACAGCTCTTCGCGCAACACGCCAAAATAAAAGTTCAGAAAACCATCGGCAAATACACGCACAAACTCACAGCTCTTCGCCGCAACACGCCAAAATAAAAGTTCAGAAAACCATCGGCAGATACACGCACAAACTCACAGTTCTTCACCGCAGCACGCCAAAATAAAAGTTCAGAAAACCATCTGCAGATACACGCACAAACTCACAGTTCTTCACCGCAACACGCCAAAATAAAAGTTCAGAAAACCATCGGCAGATACACGCACAAGCTCACAGCTCTTCACGCAACACGCCAAAATAAAAGTTCAGAAAACCATCGGCAGATACACGCACAAACTCACAGTTCTTCACCGCAACACGCCAAAATAAAATTTCAGAAAAACAATCGGCAGATACACGCACAAACTCACAGCTCTTCACGCAACACGCCAAAATAAAAGTTCAGAAAACCATCGGCAGATACACGCACAAACTCACAGCTCTTCACCGCAACACGCCAAAATAAAAGTTCAGAAAACCATCGGCAGATACACGCACAAACTCACAGCTCTTCACCGCAACACGCCAAAATAAAAGTTCAGAAAACCATCGGCAAATACACGCACAAACTCACAGCTCTTCACCGCAACACGCCAAAATAAAAGTTCAGAAAACCATCGGCAGATACACGCACAAACTCACAGCTCACACCGCAACACGCCAAAATAAAAGTTCAGAAAACCATCGGCAGATACACGCACAAACTCACAGCTCTTCACCGCAGCACGCCAAAATAAAAGTTCAGAAAACCATCGGCAGATACACGCACAAACTCACAGCTCTTCACCGCAGCACGCCAAAATAAAAGTTCAGAAAACCATCAGCAGATACACGCACAAACTCACAGCTCTTCACATAACACGCCAAAATAAAAGTTCAGAAAACCATCAGCAGATACACGCACAAACTCACAGCTCTTCACCGCAGCACGCCAAAATAAAAGTTCAGAAACCATCGGCAGATATGCGCACAAACTCACAGCTCTTCACCGCAACACGCCAAAATAAAAGTTCAGAAAACCATCGGCAGATACACGCACAAACTCACAGCTCTTCACCGCAGCACGCCAAAATAAAAGTTCAGAAAACCATCAGCAGATACACGCACAAACTCACAGCTCTTCACCGCAACACGCCAAAATAAAAGTTCAGAAAACCATCGGCAGATACAAACTCACAGCTCTTCACGCAACACGCCAAAATAAAAGTTCAGAAACCATCGGCAGATACACGCACAAACTCACAGCTCTTCACCGCAGCACGCCAAAATAAAAGTTCAGAAAACCATCGGCAGATACACGCACAAACTCACAGCTCTTCACCACAACACGCCAAAATAAAAGTTCAGAAAACCATCTGCAGATACACGCACAAACTCACAGCTCTTCACCGCAACACGCCAAAATAAAAGTTCAGAAACCATCGGCAGATACACGCACAAACTCACAGCTCTTCACCGCAGCACGCCAAAATAAAAGTTCAGAAAACCATCGGCAGATACACGCACAAACTCACAGCTCTTCACCGCAACACGCCAAAATAAAAGTTCAGAAAACCATCGGCAGATACAAACTCACAGCTCTTCACCGCAACACGCCAAAATAAAAGTTCAGAAAACCATCGGCAGATGCACGCACAAACTCACAGCTCTTCACCGCAACACGCCAAAATAAAAGTTCAGAAAACCATCGGCAGATACACGCACAAACTCACAGCTCTTCACCGCAACACGCCAAAATACTCACAGCTCTTCACATAACACGCCAAAATAAAAGTTCAGAAAACCATCGGCAGATACAAACTCACAGCTCTTCACCGCAACACGCCAAAATAAAAGTTCAGAAAACCATCGGCATACAACAAACTCACAGCTCTTCACCGCGCACGCCAAAATAAAAGTTCAGAAAACCATCGGCAAATACACGCACAAACTCACAGCTCTTCGCGCAACACGCCAAAATAAAAGTTCAGAAAACCATCGGCGAATGCGCACAAACTCACAGCTCTTCACCGCAGCACGCCAAAATAAAAGTTCAGAAAACCATCGGCAGATACACGCACAAACTCACAGCTCTTCTTCACGCAGCACGCCAAAATAAAAGTTCAGAAAACCATCGGCAAATGCACAAACTCACAGCTCTTCTTCCGCAACACGCCAAAATAAAAGTTCAGAAAACCATCGGCAGATACACGCACAAACTCACAGTTCTTCACCGCAGCACGCCAAAATAAAAGTTCAGAAAACCATCTGCAGATACACGCACAAACTCACAGTTCTTCACCGCAACACGCCAAAATAAAAGTTCAGAAAACCATCGGCAGATACACGCACAAGCTCACAGCTCTTCACCGCAACACGCCAAAATAAAAGTTCAGAAAACCATCGGCAAATACACGCACAAACTCACAGTTCTTCACCGCAACACGCCAAAATAAAAGTTCAGAAAACCATCGGCAGATACACGCACAAACTCACAGCTCTTCACCGCAACACGCCAAAATAAAAGTTCAGAAAACCATCGGCAGATACACGCACAAACTCACAGCTCTTCACCGCAACACGCCAAAATAAAAGTTCAGAAAACCATCGGCAGATACACGCACAAACTCACAGCTCTTCACCGCAACACGCCAAAATAAAAGTTCAGAAAACCATCGGCAGATACAAACTCACAGCTCTTCACCGCAACACGCCAAAATAAAAGTTCAGAAAACCATCGGCAGAGATGCGCACAAACTCACAGCTCTTCACCGCAACACGCCAAAATAAAAGTTCAGAAAACCATCGGCAGATACACGCACAAACTCACAGCTCTTCACCGCAACACGCCAAAATAAAAGTTCAGAAAACCATCGGCAGATACAAACTCACAGCTCTTCACCGCAACACGCCAAAATAAAAGTTCAGAAACCATCGGCAGATACAAACTCACAGCTCTTCACCGCAGCACGCCAAAATAAAAGTTCAGAAAACCATCGGCAAATACACGCACAAACTCACAGCTCTTCGCCGCAACACGCCAAAATAAAAGTTCAGAAAACCATCGGCAGATACACGCACAAACTCACAGCTCTTCACCGCAGCACGCCAAAATAAAAGTTCAGAAAACCATCGGCAGATACGCACAAACTCACAGCTCTTCACCGCAGCACGCCAAAATAAAAGTTCAGAAAACCATCGGCAAATACACGCACAAACTCACAGCTCTTTCGCCGCAACACGCCAAAATAAAAGTTCAGAAAACCATCGGCAGATACACGCACAAACTCACAGTTCTTCACGCAGCACGCCAAAATAAAAGTTCAGAAAACCATCTGCAGATGCACGCACAAACTCACAGTTCTTCACGCAACACGCCAAAATAAAAGTTCAGAAAACCATCGGCAGATACGCGCACAAGCTCACAGCTCTTCACCGCAACACGCCAAAATAAAAGTTCAGAAAACCATCGGCAAATACACGCACAAACTCACAGTTCTTCACCGCAACACGCCAAAATAAAAGTTCAGAAAACCATCGGCAGATACACGCACAAACTCACAGCTCTTCACGCAACACGCCAAAATAAAAGTTCAGAAAACCATCGGCAGATACACGCGCACAAACTCACAGCTCTTCACCGCAACACGCCAAAATAAAAGTTCAGAAAACCATCGGCAGATACACGCACAAACTCACAGCTCTTCACCGCAACACGCCAAAATAAAAGTTCAGAAAACCATCGGCAGATACAAACTCACAGCTCTTCACCGCAGCACGCCAAAATAAAAGTTCAGAAAACCATCGGCAAATACACGCACAAACTCACAGCTCTTCACGCAACACGCCAAAATAAAAGTTCAGAAAACCATCGGCAGATACACGCACAAACTCACAGCTCTTCACCGCAGCACGCCAAAATAAAAGTTCAGAAAACCATCGGCAAATACACGCACAAACTCACAGCTCTTCGCCGCAACACGCCAAAATAAAAGTTCAGAAAACCATCGGCAGATATGCGCACAAACTCACAGTTCTTCACCGCAGCACGCCAAAATAAAAGTTCAGAAAACCATCTGCAGATACACGCACAAACTCACAGTTCTTCACATAACACGCCAAAATAAAAGTTCAGAAAACCATCGGCAGATACACGCACAAGCTCACAGCTCTTCACCGCAACACGCCAAAATAAAAGTTCAGAAAACCATCGGCAGATACACGCACAAACTCACAGTTCTTCACCGCAACACGCCAAAATAAAAGTTCAGAAAACAATCGGCAGATACACGCACAAACTCACAGCTCTTCACCCCAACACGCCAAAATAAAAGTTCAGAAAACCATCGGCAGATACACGCACAAACTCACAGCTCTTCACCGCCAACACGCCAAAATAAAAGTTCAGAAAACCATCGGCAGATACACGCACAAACTCACAGCTCTTCACCGCAACACGCCAAAATAAAAGTTCAGAAAACCATCGGCAGATACACGCACAAACTCACAGCTCTTCACGCAACACGGCAAAATAAAAGTTCAGAAAACCATCGGCAGATACTCTGCGCACAAACTCACAGCTCTTCACCGCAACCCGCCAAAATAAAAGTTCAGAAAACCATCGGCAGATACACGCACAAACTCACAGCTCTTCACCGCAACACGCCAAAATAAAAGTTCAGAAAACCATCGGCAGATACAAACTCACAGCTCTTCACCGCAACCCGCCAAAATAAAAGTTCAGAAAACCATCGGCAGATACATGCACAAACTCACAGCTCTTCACCGCAACACGCCAAAATAAAAGTTCAGAAAACCATCGGCAGATACACGCACAAACTCACAGCTCTTCACCGCAACACGCCAAAATAAAAGTTCAGAAAACCATCGGCAGATACACGCACAAGCTCACAGCTCTTCGCCGCAACACGCCAAAATAAAAGTTCAGAAAACCATCGGCAGATACACGCACAAACTCACAGCTCTTCACCGCAACACGCCAAAATAAAAGTTCAGAAAACCATCGGCAGATACACGCACAAACTCACAGCTCTTCACCGCAACACGCCAAAATAAAAGTTCAGAAAACCATCGGCAGATACACGCACAAACTCACAGCTCTTCACCCTAACACGCCAAAATAAAAGTTCAGAAAACCATCGGCAGATACACGCACAAACTCACAGCTCTTCACCGCAACACGCCAAAATAAAAGTTCAGAAAACCATCGGCAGATACACGCACAAACTCACAGCCCTTCACCGCAGCACGCCAAAATAAAAGTTCAGAAAACCATCAGCAGATACACGCACAAACTCACAGCTCTTCACCGCAACACGCCAAAATAAAAGTTCAGAAAACCATCAGCAGATACACGCACAAACTCACAGCTCTTCACCGCAACACGCCAAAATAAAAGTTCAGAAAACCATCGGCAGATACACGCACAAACTCACAGCTCTTCACCGCAACACGCCAAAATAAAAGTTCAGAAACCATCATCGGCAGATACACGCACAAACTCACAGCTCTTCACCACAACACGCCAAAATAAAAGTTCAGAAAACCATCGGCAGATACACGCACAAACTCACAGCTCTTCACCGCAGCACGCCAAAATAAAAGTTCAGAAAACCATCAGCAGATGCGCACAAACTCACAGCTCTTCACGCAACACGCCAAAATAAAAGTTCAGAAAACCATCGGCAGATACAAACTCACAGCTCTTCACCGCAACACGCCAAAATAAAAGTTCAGAAACCATCGGCAGATACACGCACAAACTCACAGCTCTTCACCGCACGCACCGCCAAAATAAAAGTTCAGAAAACCATCGGCAGATACACGCACAAACTCACAGCTCTTCACCGCAACACGCCAAAATAAAAGTTCAGAAAACCATCGGCAGATACAAACTCACAGCTCTTCACGCAACACGCCAAAATAAAAGTTCAGAAAACCATCGGCAGATACACGCACAAACTCACAGCTCTTCACGCAACACGCCAAAATAAAAGTTCAGAAAACCATCGGCAGATACAAACTCACAGCTCTTCACGCAACACGCCAAAATAAAAGTTCAGAAAACCATACGCATACGCACAAACTCACAGCTCTTCACCGCAACACGCCAAAATAAAAGTTCAGAAAACCATCGGCAGATACAAACTCACAGCTCTTCACCGCAACACGCCAAAATAAAAGTTCAGAAAACCATCGGCCATACAAA
This sequence comes from Paracanthobrama guichenoti, assembly GCA_018749465.1. Classification (NCBI taxonomy): domain Eukaryota; kingdom Metazoa; phylum Chordata; class Actinopteri; order Cypriniformes; family Gobionidae; genus Paracanthobrama; species Paracanthobrama guichenoti. Next base: position 36,860,890 of record CM031961.1, on the reverse strand, counting down.
CTCACAGCTCTTCACCGCAGCACGCCAAAATAAAAGTTCAGAAAACCATCGGCAAATACACGCACAAACTCACAGCTCTTCACCGCAACACGCCAAAATAAAAGTTCAGAAAACCATCGGCAGATGCGCACAAACTCACAGCTCTTTCACCGCAAGCACGCCAAAATAAAAGTTCAGAAAACCATCGGCAGATACACGCACAAACTCACAGCTCTTCACCGCAGCACGCGCCAAAATAAAAGTTCAGAAAACCATCGGCAAATACACGCACAAACTCACAGCTCTTCACGCAACACGCCAAAATAAAAGTTCAGAAAACCATCGGCAGATACACGCACAAACTCACAGCTCTTCACCGCAGCACGCCAAAATAAAAGTTCAGAAAACCATCTGCAGATCCACGCACAAACTCACAGTTCTTCACCGCAACACGCCAAAATAAAAGTTCAGAAAACCATCGGCAGATACACGCACAAGCTCACAGCTCTTCACCGCAACACGCCAAAATAAAAGTTCAGAAAACCATCGGCAGATGCGCACAAACTCACAGCTCTTCACGCAACACGCCAAAATAAAAGTTCAGAAAACCATCGGCAGATACACGCGCACACAACTCACAGCTCTTCGCCGCAACACGCCAAAATAAAAGTTCAGAAAACCATCGGCAGATACACGCACAAACTCACAGCTCTTTCACCGCAACACGCCAAAATAAAAGTTCAGAAAACCATCGGCAGATACACGCACAAACTCACAGCTCTTCACCGCAACACGCCAAAATAAAAGTTCAGAAAACCATCGGCAGATACACGCACAAACTCACAGCTCTTCACGCAACACGCCAAAATAAAAGTTCAGAAAACCATCGGCAGATACACGCACAAACTCACAGCTCTTCACCGCAACACGCCAAAATAAAAGTTCAGAAAACCATCGGCAGATACACGCACAAACTCACAGCTCTTCACCGCAACACGCCAAAATAAAAGTTCAGAAAACCATCGGCAGATACACGCACAAACTCACAGCTCTTCACCGCAACACGCCAAAATAAAAGTTCAGAAAACCATCGGCAGATACACGCACAAACTCACAGCTCTTCACCGCAACACGCCAAAATAAAAGTTCAGAAAACCATCAGCAGATACACGCACAAACTCACAGCTCTTCACGCAACACGCCAAAATAAAAGTTCAGAAACCATCGGCAGATACACGCACAAACTCACAGCTCTTCACCGCAACACGCCAAAATAAAAGTTCAGAAAACCATCGGCAGATACACGCACAAACTCACAGCTCTTCACGCAACACGCCAAAATAAAAGTTCAGAAAACCATCGGCAGATACACGCACAAACTCACAGCTCTTCACCGCAACACGCCAAAATAAAAGTTCAGAAAACCATCGGCAGATACACGCACAAACTCACAGCTCTTCACGCAACACGCCAAAATAAAAGTTCAGAAAACCATCGGCAGATACACGCACAAACTCACAGCTCTTCACCGCAACACGCCAAAATAAAAGTTCAGAAAACCATCGGCAGATACACGCACAAACTCACAGCTCTTCACCGCAACACGCCAAAATAAAAGTTCAGAAAACCATCTGCAGATACACGCACAAACTCACAGCTCTTCACCGCAACACGCCAAAATAAAAGTTCAGAAAACCATCGGCAGATACACGCACAAACTCACAGCTCTTCACCGCAGCACGCCAAAATAAAAGTTCAGAAAACCATCGGCAGATACACGCACAAACTCACAGCTCTTCACCGCAACACGCCAAAATAAAAGTTCAGAAAACCATCGGCAGATACAAACTCACAGCTCTTCACCGCAACACGCCAAAATAAAAGTTCGCCAAAATAAAAGTTCAGAAAACCATCGGCAGAGATACGCACAAACTCACAGCTCTTCACGCAACACGCCAAAATAAAAGTTCAGAAAACCATCGCAGATACAAACTCACAGCTCTTCACCGCAACACGCCAAAATAAAAGTTCAGAAAACCAAACCGCACAAACTCACGCGCCAAAATAAAAGTTCAGAAAACCATCGGCGATACAAACTCACAGCTCTCGCAACACGCCAAAATAAAAGTTCAGAAAACCATCGGCAGACAAACTCACAGCTCTTCACCGCAACACGCGCAAAATAAAAGTTCAGAAAACCATCGGCAGATACGCACAAACTCACAGCTCTTACGCAACACGCCAAAATAAAAGTTCAGAAAACCATCAGCAGAATACACAAACTCAAGCTCTTCACGCCAAAATAAAAGTTCAGAAAACCATCGGCAAATACACGCACAAACTCACAGCTCTTCACCGCAACACGCCAAAATAAAAGTTCAGAAAACCATCGGCAGATATGCGCACAAACTCACAGCTCTTCACGCGCAACACGCCAAAATAAAAGTTCAGAAAACCATCGGCAGATACACGCACAAACTCACAGCTCTTCACCGCAACACGCCAAAATAAAAGTTCAGAAAACCATCGGCAGATACACGCACAAACTCACAGCTCTTCACCGCAACACGCCAAAATAAAAGTTCAGAAAACCATCGGCAGATACACGCACAAACTCACAGCTCTTCACCGCAACACGCCAAAATAAAAGTTCAGAAAACCATCGGCAGATACACGCACAAACTCACAGCTCTTTCACCGCCAAAATAACACGCCAAAATAAAAGTTCAGAAAACCATCGGCAGATACACGCACAAACTCACAGCTCTTCACGCAACACGCCAAAATAAAAGTTCAGAAAACCATCGGCAGATACACGCACAAACTCACAGCTCTTCACCGCAACACGCCAAAATAAAAGTTCAGAAAACCATCGGCAGATATACGCACAAACTCACAGCTCTTCACCGCAACACGCCAAAATAAAAGTTCAGAAAACCATCGGCAGATACACGCACAAACTCACAGCTCTTCACCGCCAAAAACACGCCAAAATAAAAGTTCAGAAAACCATCGGCAAAATACACGTTCACAAACTCACAGCTCTTCACCGCAACACGCCAAAATAAAAGTTCAGAAAACCATCGGCAGATACACGCACAAACTCACAGCTCTTCACCGCAACACGCCAAAATAAAAGTTCAGAAAACCATCGGCAGATACACGCACAAACTCACAGCTCTTCACCGCAACACGCCAAAATAAAAGTTCAGAAAACCATCGGCAGATACACGCGCACAAACTCACAGCTCTTCACCGCAACACGCCAAAATAAAAGTTCAGAAAACCATCGGCAGATACACGCACAAACTCACAGCTCTTCACCGCAACACGCCAAAATAAAAGTTCAGAAAACCATCGGCAGATACACGCACAAACTCACAGCTCTTCACCGCAACACGCCAAAAATAAAAGTTCAGAAAACCATCGGCAGATACACGCACAAACTCACAGCTCTTCACCGCAACACGCCAAAATAAAAGTTCAGAAAACCATCGGCAGATACACGCACAAACTCACAGCTCTTCACCGCAACACGCCAAAATAAAAGTTCAGAAAACCATCGGCAGATACACGCACAAACTCACAGCTCTTCACCGCAACACGCCAAAATAAAAGTTCAGAAAACCATCGGCAGATACACGCACAAACTCACAGCTCTTCACCGCAACACGCCAAAATAAAAGTTCAGAAAACCATCGGCAGATACACGCACAAACTCACAGCTCTTCACCGCAACACGCCAAAAAATAAAAGTTCAGAAAACCATCGGCAGATACACGCACAAACTCACAGCTCTTCACCGCAACACGCCAAAATAAAAGTTCAGAAAACCATCGGCAGACTCACAGCTCTTCACACGCAACACGCCAAAATAAAAGTTCAGAAAACCATCGGCAGATACTCTCACAGCTCGCACGCAACGCCAAAATAAAAGTTCAGAAAACCATCGGCAGATACACGCACAAACTCACAGCTCTTCACCGCAACACGCCAAAATAAAAGTTCAGAAAACCATCGGCAGATACACGCACAAACTCACAGCTCTTCACCGCAACACGCCAAAATAAAAGTTCAGAAAACCATCATCGCACAAACTCACAGCTCTTCACGCAACACGCCAAAATAAAAGTTCAGAAAACATCAATACGGCAGACAAACTCACAGCTCTTCACCGCAACACGCCAAAATAAAAGTTCAGAAAACCATCGGCAGATACACGCACAAACTCACAGCTCTTCACCGCAACACGCCAAAATAAAAGTTCAGAAAACCATCGGCAGATACACGCACAAACTCACAGCTCTTCACCGCAACACGCCAAAATAAAAGTTCAGAAAACCATCGGCAGATACACGCACAAACTCACAGCTCTTCGCCGCAACACGCCAAAATAAAAGTTCAGAAAACCATCGGCAGATACACGCACAAACTCACAGCTCTTCACCGCAACACGCCAAAATAAAAGTTCAGAAAACCATCGGCAGATACACGCACAAACTCACAGCTCTTCACCGCAACACGCCAAAATAAAAGTTCAGAAAACCATCGGCAGATACACGCACAAACTCACAGCTCTTCACCGCAACACGCCAAAATAAAAGTTCAGAAAACCATCGGCAGATACGCACAACTCACAGCTCTTCACCGCAACACGCCAAAATAAAAGTTCAGAAAACCATCGGCAGATACACGCACAAACTCACAGCTCTTCACCGCAACACGCCAAAATAAAAGTTCAGAAAACCATCGGCAGATACACGCACAAACTCACAGCTCTTCACACGCAACACGCCAAAATAAAAGTTCAGAAAACCATCGGCAGATACACGCACAAACTCACAGCTCTTCACCGCAACACGCCAAAATAAAAGTTCAGAAAACCATCGGCAGATACACGCACAAACTCACAGCTCTTCACCGCGCAACACGCCAAAATAAAAGTTCAGAAAACCATCGGCAGATACAAACTCACAAACTCACAAACTCAAAGCAACACGCCAAAAGTTCAAAAACCAAAAGCAGATCAAACACGCTCTTCACGCCAAAATAAAAGTTCAGAAAACCATCGGCAGATACACGCACAAACTCACAGCTCTTCACGCAACACGCCAAAATAAAAGTTCAGAAAACCACCATCTGCAGATAGCACGCACAAACTCACAGCTCTTCACCGCAACACGCCAAAATAAAAGTTCAGAAAACCATCGGCAGATACACGCACAAACTCACAGCTCTTCACCGCAACACGCCAAAATAAAAAAAAAGAAAACCATCGGCAATACACGCACAAACTCACAGCTCTTCACCGCAACACGCCAAAATAAAAGTTCAGAAAACCATCGGCAGATACACGCACAAACTCACAGCTCTTCACCGCAACACGCCAAAATAAAAGTTCAGAAAACCATCGGCAGATACACGCGCAAAGCTCTTCACCGCAACACGCCAAAATAAAAGTTCAAACTCACAGCTCTTCACCGCAGCACGCCAAAATAAAAGTTCAGAAAACCATCGGCAGATACACGCACAAACTCACAGCTCTTCACCGCAACACGCCAAAATAAAAGTTCAGAAAACCATCGGCAGATACAAACTCACAGCTCTTCACCGCAACCCGCCAAAATAAAAGTTCAGAAAACCATCGGCAGATACACGCACAAACTCACAGCTCTTCACCGCAACACGCCAAAATAAAAGTTCAGAAACCATCGGCAGATACACGCACAAACTCACAGCTCTTTCACCGCAACACGCAGAAAAATAAAAGTTCAGAAAACCATCTCGGCAGATACACGCCACAAACTCACAGCTCTTCACCGCAACACGCCAAAATAAAAGTTCAGAAAACCATCGGCAGATACACGCACAAACTCACAGCTCTTCACCGCAACACGCCAAAATAAAAGTTCAGAAAACCATCGGCAGATACACGCACAAACTCAAGCTCTTCACAGCAACACGCCAAAATAAAAGTTCAGAAACCATCGCAGATACACGCACAAACTCACAGCTCTTCACCGCAACACGCCAAAATAAAAGTTCAGAAAACCATCGGCAGATACACGCGCACAAACTCACAGCTCTTCACCGCAACACGCCAAAATAAAAGTTCAGAAAACCATCGGCAGATACACGCACAAACTCACAGCTCTTCACCGCAACACGCCAAAATAAAAGTTCAGAAAACCATCGGCAGATACACGCACAAACTCACAGCTCTTCACCGCAACACGCCAAAATAAAAGTTCAGAAAACCATCGGCAGATACACGCACAAACTCACAGCTCTTCACCGCAACACGCCAAAATAAAAGTTCAGAAAACCATCGGCAGATACACACAAACTCACAGCTCTTCACCGCAACACGCCAAAATAAAAGTTCAGAAAACCATCGGCAGATACAAACTCACAGCTCTTCACCGCAGCACGCCAAAATAAAAGTTCAGAAAACCATCGCAAATACACGCACAAACTCACAGCTCTTCACCGCAACACGCCAAAATAAAAGTTCAGAAAACCATCGGCAGATACACGCACAAACTCACAGCTCTTCACCGCAACACGCCAAAATAAAAGTTCAGAAAACCATCGGCAGATACACGCCGAAACCACAAACTCACAGCTCTTCACCGCAACACGCCAAAATAAAAGTTCAGAAAACCATCGGCAGATACACGCACACAACAAACTCACAGCTCTTCACCGCAACACGCCAAAATAAAAGTTCAGAAAACCATCGGCAGATACACGCACAAACTCACAGCTCTTCACCGCAACACGCCAAAATAAAAGTTCAGAAAACCATCGGCAGATACACGCACAAACTCACAGCTCTTCACCGCAACACGCCAAAATAAAAGTTCAGAAAACCATCGGCAGATACACGCACAAACTCACAGCACCAGCAAACGCCAAAATAAAAGTTCAGAAAACCATCGGCAGATTCACAAACTCACAGCTCTTCTTCACCGCAACACGCCAAAATAAAAGTTCAGAAAACCATCGGCAGATACACGCACAAACTCACAGCTCTTCACCGCAACACGCGCCAAAATAAAAGTTCAGAAAACCATCGGCAGATACATGCGCACAAACTCACAGCTCTTCACCGCAACACGCCAAAATAAAAGTTCAGAAAACCATCGGCAGATACACGCACAAACTCACAGCTCTTCCACGCAACACGCCAAAATAAAAGTTCAGAAAACCATCGGCAGATACACGCACAAACTCACAGCTCTAACACGCCAAAATAAAGTTCAGAAAACCATCGGCAGATACGCACAAACTCACAGCTCTTCACCGCAACACGCCAAAATAAAAGTTCAGAAAACCATCGGCAGATACACGCACAAACTCACAGCTCTTCACCGCCAACACGCCAAAATAAAAGTTCAGAAAACCATCGGCAGATACACGCACAAACTCACAGCTCTTCACCGCAACACGCCAAAATAAAAGTTCAGAAAACCATCGGCGAATACACACAAACTCACAGCTCCATCGCCAAAATAAAAGTTCGCGACAAGATCACAAACTCACAGCTCTTCACCGCAACACGCCAAAATAAAAGTTCAGAAAACCATCGGCAGATACACGCACAAACTCACAGCTCTTCACGCAACACGCCAAAATAAAAGTTCAGAAAACCATCGGCAGATACACGCACAAACTCACAGCTCTTCACCGCAACACGCCAAAATAAAAGTTCAGAAAACCATCGGCAGATACACGCACAAACTCACAGCTCTTCACCGCAACACGCCAAAATAAAAGTTCAGAAAACCATCGGCAGATACACGCACAAACTCACAGCTCTTCACCGCAACACGCCAAAATAAAAGTTCAGAAAACCATCGGCAGATACACGCACAAACTCACAGCTCTTCACCGCAACACGCCAAAATAAAAGTTCAGAAAACCATCGGCAGATACACGCACAAACTCACAGCTCTTCACCGCAACACGCCAAAATAAAAGTTCAGAAAACCATCGGCAGATACACGCACAAACTCACAGCTCTTCACCGCAACACGCCAAAATAAAAGTTCAGAAAACCATCGGCAGATACACGCACAAACTCACAGCTCTTCACCGCAACACGCCAAAATAAAAGTTCAGAAAACCATCGGCAGATACACGCACAAACTCACAGCTCTTCACCGCAACACGCCAAAATAAAAGTTCAGAAAACCATCGCAGATACAGACAAACTCACAGCTCTTCACAAACGCCAAAATCAGTTCAGCTCTTCAAACTCACGCGCCGCAACACGCCAAAATAAAAGTTCAGCACGCCAAAATAAAAGTTCGCCAAATTAAAGTTCAGAAACCAGCCGGCAGGCCTGCGCACAAACTCACGCTCTTCACGCCATAAAAGTTCGAAAAAGATACACGCACAAACTCACAGCTCTTCACGCAACACGCCAAAATAAAAGTTCAGCAAACCATCGGCAGACAAACTCACAGCTCTTCACCGCAACACGCCAAAATAAAAGTTCAGAAAACCATCGGCAGATACATACAAACTCACAGCTCTTCACCGCAACACGCCAAAATAAAAGTTCAGAAAACCATCGGCAGATACACGCACAAACTCACAGCTCTTCACCGCAACACGCCAAAATAAAAGTTCAGAAAACCATCGGCAGATACACGCACAAACTCACAGCTCTTCACCGCAACACGCCAAAATAAAAGTTCAGAAAACCATCGGCAGATACACGCAACAAGCCTAACAGCTCTTCACCGCAACACGCCAAAAATAAAAGTTCAGAAAACCATCGGCAGATATGCGCACAAACTCACAGCTCTTCCGCAACACGCCAAAATAAAAGTTCAGAAAACCATCGGCAGATACACGCACAAACTCACAGCTCTTCACGCAACACGCCAAAATAAAAGTTCAGGAAAACCATCGGCAGATACACGCACAAGCTCACAGTTCTTCACCGCAACACGCCAAACTCAAAGTTCAGAAAACCATCGCAGAAAACGCGACAAACTCACAGCTCTTCACCGCAACACGCCAAAATAAAAGTTCAGAAAACCATCGGCAGATACACGCACAAACTCACAGCTCTTCACCGCAACACGCCAAAATAAAAGTTCAGAAAACCATCGGCAGATACACGCACAAACTCACAGCTCTTCACCGCAACACGCCAAAATAAAAGTTCAGAAAACCATCGGCAGATACACGCACAAAGTTCGAAAACCACAGCTCTTCACCGCAACACGCCAAAATAAAAGTTCAGAAAACCATCGGCAGATACACGCACAAACTCACAGCTCTTCACCGCAACACGCCAAAATAAAAGTTCAGAAAACCATCGGCAGATACACGCACAAACTCACAGCTCTTCACCGCAACACGCCAAAATAAAAGTTCAGAAAACCATCGCGGCAGATACACGCACAAACTCACAGCTCTTCACCGCAACACGCCAAAAATAAAGTTCAGAAAACCATCGGCAGATACACGCACAAACTCACAGCTCTTCACCGCAACACGCCAAAATAAAAGTTCAGAAAACCATCGGCAGATACACGCACAAACTCACAGCTCTTCACCGCAACACGCCAAAATAAAAGTTCAGAAAACCATCGGCAGATACACACGACAAACTCACAGAAAACCTCTTCACACGCAACACGCCAAAATAAAAGTTCAGAAAACCATCGGCAGATACACGCACAAACTCACAGCTCTTCACCGCAACACGCCAAAATAAAAGTTCAGAAAACC
>CM031961.1:36810697-36821907 GCA_018749465.1 Paracanthobrama guichenoti | reverse complement strand
AATCATAGTATTCATCAAGTATGTATTAGATATTAGAGACAAGAAGCTTAAGATAAGGTTGAATTATTCCAAGCACATCATGTTACATATTTGTTTATTAGGTGTGGCCTAATAAACATTCTGTATTGAAACCATAATTTCTCTGTGGTTCTGTCTGGCCTTTGGTTTTCACCTCAAGGCTATTGACGTGATGCTAAAAGAGGAACTAAATAAAAGGTAACACTTTATTTTAAGGTGATGTAGTTACATGTTACTACATGTACTTACTATAGTAATAACAGTAAATTATGCATAATTACAAGTAACTAACCCTAAACCAAACCCCAACCGTAACTCTATAGTAAGTACATTATATAGTAAGTAGTTATTGATATTACTCAGTACTTATTTGAGTAAGTACAATGTAACTACGTCCCCTTAAAATAAAGTGTAGCCAAATGAGAGTTTTGACCTGCTGAAGAGACATTCTGTGTGTGGTCGTTACCTTGAAGTCATCAGGAAGAAGCAGTTTGCTGGTTCTCAGGTAACTCAGGATGTAGCGGAATATCTCTCCGTCTCTGTCGATAAAATAATGCTGCTTCAGACTGTCCAAAACAATCGGTTCTGTGCCGTTGAACAGGCGACTGATTCTGGGGGGGGGGAAATGTAAATCAATGATACTTTAGCTTAAAGAAGTTTTATGCATGTACAACAGAATGAAATAGAATGAAATCCTCTCCTTTCTCTTCACATTTTACATTTGAAATAAGTTTAAGGCCGAACATAAAAGTTGATTATTATTTTAACCTGATTTAATTGCCGGAATGGGGTCAAGCATTTGGAATTACGTTGCACACTATTTCTGTTCATTGGATAAATCGACTTTATCTTTGCAAAATGTTCTTATTTCATTCTCTCATCCTATTTCATTCTTCCGTTCTTTCTTTCTCTCTCTCTCTCTCATTCTAGAAACCGATGCAAAACACTTAATAAGAAAACCAATTCCCCCTTTTGTGCCTCGGGTGGTCCTTTTCTCATATGGTCTTGCCGTTCCCCCAGTTAGAATTTCACCATATAGCTTTAGGCAATCTTAGTTTTTCATCTCAGCCTCTTTTTTTTTTTTTTCTCCAAAAAGCAATTAAAATGCTGCCTGCTTTTCACCCTCCCCCCATTTTCCTCTCCTCCCTCCTTCTCGTTGCTCTCTCGCTCCATATCCATTAATAAATCAGAGCGAGCCACGCTCTCTGTTAACCTGAACAGATGTGGCAAAGCTCTCACACTCTCTTCCCATCTAGCACACACACTAACAGGTGGCGTCCCTTTACCTCCCTTTATTCGCAAACCTCCATAGATTACAGTTGGGATGGATGCAGCAGGTAGGAATTGCATGACTCTACAAGTGGCAGTGGTAAAAATCATGTATTTGGACTAATCGTGATACACAAATTAGCTTTAAGTCACTTAAAAGTACATCAACTAAATAAATCTTTGATTTATAGCTCTATTTATACATAAATACATTGCTAAATTACGTAACACATAATTTTGCACTTATATAAACCAAAAATGAAGTCGGACCACAGAGTTACAACATAAATGCTCTGTAAACATGACATAGTTTTACGTCAACGCCTCACCCGTCCCAATAAACCCCCAAAAAACTCAGCATAAAATCACGACAGGTTGTCTTACCTGGAGTCTGGGTATTTGGTGAGGGTGGCCAGACTGCTGGTGTACATGTGCCCGCCTACGTCAATGTGGACTGGAGCGTTTGCTTTAGTCAGCTGAGCCGGCAGTGGGATTCCCTGAGAGGCCAGAGGAGACACTGGGGACCGGGTCAAAGACAGCCGAGACATGCTCCTTCCCTCCTGTACAAACATCACAGTATCAAATAAACAGCTCCTGGTTCCCCTCTCCCCTTCAATCTCTGAGATCTAAGGTGCGATTCTGGCCTGCAAGTATGTGGGAGATCACCTTAACATCTTCCCGTAAATTGCGTTTTTACCTTAAGAATTAGCACAAGTCTAATTAAGAAAATTTGCCTGCCGTTTTTTCCCCCTCCTTTTTTCATAGAACCGGAGGGGAGAAATGGAGTGATGCTTATTAGCGAGCACGAAAGGGAGAGAGGGAGAGAGAGAGAGAGAGAAAGAGAGAGAGAGAGAGAGAGAGGGATGGATCCTAGTACTGTAGGTGTCTACCTCCGGGGAAAGAGAGGGAAAGAGTGTAAACTCCTAATTAAAGATATTGGGCGAATATGTGAGACTCAAAACACCTCATCACCAACAGCTTTTCAGTTCTTTAAAAGTTTCTCAAAGTAAAAAAATCAACATTTTGAAACGAAATGAGGCTAAATAAGACTCAAACTTCCACAAGGTCAAACATAAAAATTGAAATGATGCTGCGTCATAATAAAGATTCAGTTGGTTCTAAAGGACTCATTAAAGATTACAGCTCTTTACATTAAAACCATAGGGAACATGATGCATGACCGCTATTGTGGCATGAATCGACCTTTGTTTGGTGTAACAAAACAGATGGTTAAAGTCCCATTTCCGGAGGCATAATGCCTGGAGCTATGTGTGCTCAGGGACATATACTTCTATATAGGACAATGTATCCTATGTCTAGCCATTAGAGTTAACTATGAAATGTCAAAAATGAAATATAGCAGTTAACCTTAAAATAGTTTATTATTATTATTATTATTTATTTATTTTTTCTTAAAAGACAAACTACTTAATATGAGGAGTTTGTTCCTACAAGTTTAAACAATATGTAAAGACAGATATATGTGGATTTGTGGCCTGGGTAGCACTGTCAGGAGAACTGCCCCACTTTTCACAATATAAAAAAAAAAAAAAAACACAGCCATTGAATCTAGTGAATCTACAGAGATATTATAAGGCTACATTACATTCTTCTGAAGCGAATTAAAATACAGAGTACCGTGACATACTGACCAGAAAGAATATATTTAATCTATTTCAACAAACCGAGCCAGTGTAGTCCAAATAACAAACAAACAACTCTTATGAGCCGGTTCTTTTAATGAATCACTCAAAAAGACTCATCAGTCTGACGAATTCTACAGAGAATGAACAGCGGTTTGAATCAACATCTCACTCACTCACTAAACTACAAGTTGTCATTAAATTGTGTACTCGGTGTATGCATTATTCTACTAGGTCGGAAGCAAAGCATGATAAGAGATATCATCAAAGTCAGAAATAATAGTTTGTGATGTTAAAACTGCGCCAGGTCCCTGGAGTGCGTAAAATAGCCCTACAACTCTCTGTACCGCACTTCCTGTACGCAGTGGGCATACAGTAGTGCTCTGACCTCTCGTTGCACACTCAAATCAGCCCTCCCTGATCTAAAACCGCAAAAGCACGACACACTGAAAACGAATGCAAAGAAGCACTGGAGAAACATTCGAGAATTTGACAGAATCCACCGTACCGTTTCAAACATTTTAGGATGTCCGACGCAATCTGAGGAGGATTGACTGTCTCTGATGAAGGTTGCTTGTCCTTTAGAAAGAACTTTTCGTAATAATGTTTTCGTTCGGCGGTCACTCCACGAGCTCTTCGTACAGAATCCGGCGACAATTCCGTTCTGAATCCAGCGAAATCTAACGCGGCGCTATATAGGTCGCTGTGGCTTTAAAAACTCGTTTAAAACACAGACCATAGACACTTTCCACAAAAGCTACACAGGGGAGTCAGTCAAGGCTGCGTCCTTACCTTGGAAGACATAGCTGTAAATGTATCTTCAGCCCTCTTTAAAACATGAGATCGATCGTGGCGTGTCTTAGCCTCGCTTTTTTTTTTTCTTTCTTGCTCCTTTTTTTTGTTGAAGCGTGAGAGTGCGTTGAAGGCACAGCGTTCCAGCCCGAATAACAGAGGACAGCTGAACAAGAATTCTTGCTCAAGGCTCTCCAAACGCCCCGGGGCAGGATTAGGCTACAATTAGCTCAACCCTGCCTGAGCTGGGGCGAGTTACAAGAACAACATTTGATCTTGCTATTCACATTTGGAAGTCTGCGTATATGTGTGTTTTAATCGCGTTTATCGTCATTTATTCATCGCTTCTGAACAAAGATATGTGCATGCGCGAGGATAACGGTTTACTAGGTTACCTGTGTGGTATGTGTTTGGCTTCAGCGAGCATAAGAGAAACAATCTTTTGTTTTAATTGCTTTACATATACTGTATATGACTGTATTACAATTTATGATTTAAAAAAAAAAATGTATCTCCCGTATTTTTTATATTTCTATTCTATCCATGCGTGCTTATAAGAATGTATCTCCTTAATTTGGTCTTAAAATGTTCCTCTCAGCGGTCTAATAATGTTCTGCTGGCCATGAAAACTAAATGACGTATATCGATATGCATTGTGCCTCTGCAAAAGGCGCCCACACAACCGCCTCGAGCCAAACGCGCCATTTCAATTTTTGCGCGCGGCTAGATAGAGATGTCTGCCTTGATGGCATACAGCTTTCAGGTGGAAGACATGCTCATTGTACTGAAAAGAAAAATATTTTACAAAAAGAATATTTGACAGTTTTAGCCCTTTGTAATAGTGTTCTACTTCTCTTGAAAATGTTTGTGCCTTGACATCTGGCGCCAACCAGTGACCAAACTGAACGCCAATAAAAAACGTTTTTTTTTTTTTGTTTTTTTTTTTTAACACAATTTCCCACAACGTTTTCGTTGTGTCACAAGATAACGCTTAGAAAACGCCGACTAAAATAGGCTAAAAATAATAATACTAAATTAATAAACTAAAACAAAACGTTTTAGAAACGGTTAAGATGTCGTCAAGCGTCAGTATAACGTCATTTTTGTCACGACAAAAAAAAAAAAAAAAACATGCCAAACTTTAAGAAAGCTTTAAGTCTTAAAATGAAATAACTTTTATACATATAAACGAAATATAAAATAACATGTTTGAAACACATCTAAGTGACCTAAAAACGCTTTTTAAAAACGTTTGTGCTGGGAATTCAAACCTACTAACGGAGGCACACGAGAACAAATTATGAATTAAGATTTCCATAATTAATTAAAAAATAAAATAAGCCTATAATTTATTTCATTTCAGTTTGTTTTTTGTTTTGTTTTTTAGTTTTGCAAAAGGGAAATGTGATAGAGCCCTTCTTACCACAAATTTGAATTTTAAAATATATATATATATATTTTCCAATTACATTCAATAATCTTTTGGCACAGAGCTAATGTTATCACCTTCAACATAATAGCCCACATTCTCGAGTGAAAACACAGCAAAGCAAATCTGTTTGTATACAGGAATATGTTGCAAACTATTTGGACTTAACAGCCGAATTTCTTCTCGCCTTTGGCTGAAATTAGTTTCCCACATCAGACGAGCAGCAGGAAGACAAGATATTTTTGTTCAATTAAAGGAACAAGCCCGGAGTTAGTTCAATTACTTGACGCTGGAGGAAGATGTAAATTTAAAGATTTAAATAGCTTAGAATGTTGCCTCGAGCGCCTGCACTTCATTTCCTTAATTTACAGAGAGATGAGGGGAGTAATGGTTATCCCAATGATGTGCATCAAGCCAACAAACTATATATCTGAGTAACATTTACTATCCCTGGTCTTACAGTTGAGCTTCATTCAAATAAAACAGTCCGAAGAAAGAAAAACAAAAGCGCCCTGGTTATCAATATAGCAGGTAAAGCTAAAGCTTTCTCAATTCACATGGACTAATTTAGTCTCAGTGATCCGTAAGACTTTATTAACATTAATATTAACATTGTTAATTTATAACCACTAATAGTATTTAAATTATAGCGTTAAAGTTTAAATTATGTAGCTTATTTTTTATGTTGGCTAGCCTATGCATTTCTAACGTGATGAATTATTACGCACTTGGAGACATGAGCCACATTTTGCCAAGAGAGACGATTGTAATACCTGTGCAACATTCATAAATGCGTAAATAAATCTACATGTTTTCTTTTGCAAGTGGTTTTCAGATGATAACCGTGTCCCTCGTTGAACCACAGCGCCATCTACCGGTCATGACTTGCAACAGCATTTCACCTTCTCACCTGAAAACAACTTACAACATTTTTTGATGCTGTTGCATTTTGTCGACACTTCTTTTGGTAATTAGATTTTCCAGAGTCTTTTTGTAATAACTTAATTTCTAAAAGTTAGTTCAGAGCTTATTCTGTTGCCTCTAGGTCCTTTCATTATAAAACCCAATCATACGGGGAGACTAATTTTTCTCTTTTCAGCACCCCCACCCTCCTTTTTAAATATGATTTTGGTGCTGAAGAAAGAAAAATGAAGATTTTCTTTGTTCTGTCTTCCACGTGACAAATGGTAGCTGATTTGATGTGCCCTTTGAGTCTGTAGATTGTGAGAGAACAGGATGTCAAAGCCCCAGGCCCGGGGAGATAAGGAGGGGGTAACGAGGGGGTGGAGCTAAAAAGCCGCAGTTGCTCCAGGCGGCAGAGGACTTATTGGAGTGGGAGGACAAGATGTAAAGATCAACACCAGTTTTGACTGCTGCTTTTGTTCCCAATGCTGGGGCAACGTTACAGCAAATATATAGGCCTATATTATAAAACAATAATGTGTTATTAGACAGTTGCTAAACTGAAGCTCGGGATACAGGGTAAGATGTTCAGCAATGCATTAACTAATGATTTTATTTTAAATTATTTTTTTAAAATAATTAACAAAAGATGATTTGTATATTATCTTAGCAACTAGACGAACAATGCAACAATATGAAATTATTCAGTCACTGTAGCTGACGACTGAGACGTAAGATTGCGAGATTTGTATAAAGGCCGCGGAGTGATACGAGAGATGTGAAAGTGGCATCAATCTCATTTAACGTTAAACGGGTGAGAGTTCTGACGTACAGCATTCCCATGGATGACGGGAAAATATTACAGTGCCCCTATTATTCTATTTTAAAGTTTCCTAATTTAGTTTTGGAGGTCTCCTACAACAGGTTTACATGCATCAAATGTCAAAAAACTGTTTCATTTTCTCATTATATACATTTCACATCTCTCGATGGGTGAATCAGTCTCTCCAAATCCCTCGTTGCCGCGAGCCTACCCTGCTCTGATTGGCCAGATGGCCCGGTCTGTTGTGATTGTACAAGGCACGTCAGAAACAAACGGCCATTACCATAACTGAACTCCAGCTTCTCAGCGATTAATGTACACACTGTAAAGACAGTAATGAGGGCGTCGATTTTACGCATAGACTGTAAAAAAAAAAAAAAAAATATGGACGTAGTGTCCGTGATGTCACCCATAGGATTCTGTAGAGCAGTTCTGAAGCGTGAAGTAGGGTTGAGCTGGCCTCTTGGCAGCGCGTCATCGCGTCACTCCCAGATAACTGACAATGGGCAAAGAGGCGGGACGTGGGTGGAGCTGAGGTGACGTGATGACTAACAGACAGCAGACAAACGACACCTGTCACTCAAAGTGGCCACACCTTTAATTATGGAGAACTTTAAGGCTTTATATATTGTAAACGAATGAGTTATAAAAACAAATTCACCCCCCTCACAGTTGTCATGAAGGGCAAAATTAGCCGTATAGACCAAAACCAGAATTTGTACCAGACTGTAAACATGTTTTTTTTTTCTGCTGTAAAGTTGGGCATTTTAACATGGAGCTCAATGAGATTCTGTTCCCTTCTGGAGCCGGTCTCTAGCAGCCAGTTGATGAATAACAGTTTAAGTCATTTCCGTATTGGCTTCAAGAGAAACTGGGGGAGGTTGCCGCTTGATTTTACATCAATCCCAGCGCGAGTCAGAATCGATGATGAAACATTGGAAGAACTAGTTATTCAACCCGAACCTTGAGCAGGATGTTTCTCAGTGATGCTACACAGTTTGAGGTACATTATGAGATGTTCCAACTGTAATTCCTCACCATCAGCAATAACAAGTGTGCGTCCATCATCAAACCCCTGTGTGTGTGTGTTTCTAATTTATTGTGGCACAAACCCATCGATTTGCTTCAGAAGGCCTTTATCAACCCCCTGGAGCCATGTGAAGTATGTTTATGATGGATGGATGTGCTTTTTTGGACTTCAAATTTTGGGCTCCCATTCACTGCCATCATAAAGCTTGTATTAGTCATGACATTTTTTTAATATAACTCCGATTGTATTCGTCTGAAAGAAGAATGCCATTTACACCTAGGATGGCTTGAGGGTAAATCATGGGGTAATTTTCATTTTTGGGTGAACTTTAGTGAGTTTTAAAATTCTTCATTAAAAAGTTATAACCCATGAACAAAGTCAATCAGCTACGAGGTGAATCACAATGCTACGAAGTTTGATTTGAAGCAAAAAAGTTTTTTTGTAACTGATACTTGTCCGGATTACAGTCATACTACACACACTAATTTTTTGGCGGTCGTGAAGTGGTTACTTGTTCAAAATATGTACCTACTCAAGAGAGTATGCGATTACGGATGCAGCCCACGAGTGTTTAGGGTACCATTTTGGACAGGGCCCAACTCGATTTACATTATTCACGGTGCTTCATGGGAGTGGGTGGAGCTAAAGAGACTCTGATTGGTGTAATTTTCTGTACAGCATCATGGGTAATGTAGTTTTTCATCGGGAATTCCACTGTTAAACACGATTATTTAAAAAAAAGCTGAAATAATGCAGGCTGATGGCTTCAGCAGAAGCAAATGCCATGGATTACCAACCTTGTAGTTCACAGTAGTGCTATCATTAATTGTTTATAAGTTTTTGTTAAAAAAAAAAAAAATCGCTTCCTTATGGAGAAAATGAATTTACGATTTTTTACTTCCAGAACCCAATTGTTCCATTTTATAGAGACATATATACAAGTAAAACGGCTTCTGGAATGAGAAAAACAATCTAGGGCGGGACTGGATTGTAGGAAGTTGGGTGTTGCTAACTAAATTGAGGCAGATGTGAATGCCAATTTGCAGTCGGTTGTGGAGAATAATTATGGTGTGCTCACGCCATGTCATAATTACAAACCCTTGTAGAACTCATAATTACAACTTGTAAATTAGGAATTTTCAGAGAGCTCCGACTTGTACCACCTGACCGCTACAGATTCCATTTGGCATTGATAGTGTTGCCATAGATACGCGTAATCCGGAGTCTGACAACAGCTCTGAGTAAAATGGATGCACTTGAATTATGACCGTATAGATTCCTGTACACTAGGAGACTAGAAATGACTGGTATTTTATATGACGTCATTATAACAATAAAAAAGGCAATAATGCATATTAGTCAGATCTAAACTAACATTAAAATATGGTGTGAACATTTATTGATGTACAGAAAACATCATAATATGAGAAATGTTAAAGTAAGGCAAAGGTGCAGCAGGTCATGCTCTAATACATGACATACTGTAGACAAATTGTTCATAATTTTTTTAGATTTTATCATTACCAGATGAACCAGACCGAATCCAGCAACAATGTCACATTGTTGAAAATGTTTCAGCATGTTATATTGAGTAAAGTGATACTCAAAGATGGACTAGTGCTAAAACCTAACCCTTAATGAATAAAAATATGATGCATTTTAGACTATTCTAATTCTATTCTAGTTTAGGCAGTCTGAGAAAACATGACACACTTAGCCAAATCACACACAACATGTGTTAAAGGGATAGTTCACCCAAAAATGAAAATTGTACTCATTTACTCACCTTCATGAGTAACATTCTTTAAAATATTTTCTTTTTTTGTTCACACAGTTTTGGAATGACATAAGGCTGAGTAATTTTCATTTTGGGGTGAACTAACCCTTTAAGGGGTTCTTACTAAATATAATTAAATAGGTTTGGTAAATAACAAGATAAACGCAAGGACCAGCCTGCAGATATAAATATAGAGTGTGATTAATATTTAACATTACAATTTGTTAACAAATAAACAACATTTTAAAGTAATAAAATAACCTCACTAAGACAAAATACTAAGATCAGGCCAACAGAAATTTCATCAGGTAACTGTAAAATGCCTCAGTATAAATCTTTAAATGGTTTGGAGTAGTTGAACATCAGATAATCCATGTAGTAAAAGTCATATGCCCTTTGTCTCTCTGTCACATTTAACTGTGCAAAATATCTCCTTGTGATTTCCGAAGATGTCCTTTCTGCATTAGGGTTCCTGTCTTTAAAACTAGGGAATGTTAAATTGCTAGGAGCACCGATTCTTCTCAAGAGGAAATTGGCTTCTTCCTCCAGAGTCTCAAATTTCCCAATGAAATCATAGTCCAGCAGGCAGGGGCTGCAGAGATGTCCAACCGGCTCCCAGTGGATGTCCATGCCAACCGGCCGATGCACGTCTAACAAATACTGGATGAACTCCTTGAAGGTCACACCCGCCCCTGTGCGTAAGGCATATTGAGTCGCATTGCTGCGGTATCTTGAGATAATGGGTTTCCCGAAAACTGGGTGGTAGTACGAGTTTGGACTCTCGAACTTGTCCCGAAATGCAGACACTAGCCTTTCGAAAGGTTCCCTCAGGAACAGGACTTTGGTGTAGGTCTTCAGACGCCGGATGATGCCCTTTTGATTGAACGAGTCTAAACGTTTGAGGTGATTCCCATAATGCACCTCGTCATGTTGGATCTCACCTGTGGAAGAAGCGAGACCTTGAAGCACCATGAGCACCCTCTTCCAGTTGGAGCAGCCTGCCTTGGGCACCTCACAGTAGAGGAGTTTGTGCTTGTCCTCCACAAAGATACGGGACACGTGCATGCGGGTTATAGTCTGTTTAGTGGTTCCGCTTGTGTATTTGGCACAGACCTCCCTCATAAGCCTCAGACGGGAGCTCTGCACCCGAGTCATTCGTCTGATGCGGCCAGGAGGGTCAGAGTTGAGCTGCTGCACAAGTGGGCCGCTCTTAAGAAGGAGTTTACGGTGGCTCTTTGTGACATGGGACGCAGGGATGTCTCTGGTGTTGATGAGAGAAGAACGCTGGACCCATGGGAAGACTGGAAGTTGCACTGGTTGCACAGGTCTGGGAAAGTTGTCTTCTGTTGGATCTGACCGTCTTTCATTGTCAAGACAATAAGGACACTGTTCCTGAAAGAGAGAATAAAAGTACTGTCAGTAACAATAGTGGATAGTGGACTTCAAATCCTAAAAATATATTTTTAAAAAACTGTATTTAGAGATAATATAATATTAAAGAAATAAAATGCCACTTAAGTGAACTT
>CM031961.1:36771487-36782389 GCA_018749465.1 Paracanthobrama guichenoti | reverse complement strand
TATTTTGTCTTTTGTCCATACAATGGGCTAGTTGCCAGCATTCTTCGAAATGTCATCTTTTCAGCTCTGCAGAAGAAAGCAAGTCAGGTTTTGGACCACATGAGGGTGGTGACAGATTTGTTTGGGGGTGTGTGTGTGTGTGAGAACTATCCCTTAAAGGTACTCAAACGTAATCTTTATGTTTGTGATGTTCATTGGTTAGAAACGTACTATACAGTCTTATCCAAAGGAATACATTTTAAAGCTCGTTCCAGCAATAGTTAATTTGACACTTTCGATATGAAATGTAAGGGTGGTTGTATTTTTAATCAGGCGTTCTATGTGACAGCCCATCAACCGGCGTGGCCTTGGAGGAGGGGTCCTGCTTGTACTTCTCACACTTCCCCCAGCGCTGCTCAATATGGCTGCTCTGTGAGCGCCGCCGTGACTATACCGACGCATTGCACAAGAGAGAGAAAAAAAAACAGCTTTGCAGCGCGTCGCTTCTCGCATTTCTACCTACGCATCCGTGACCGGCAGAACCGGTATAGAATCGGTCGTCGCGGTCCCGGTTACAGCCTGACATAATGCTGTCGGACGGCAACAAAAACGGGTAAGGGTTGAGACGAGAGGAAGAGGTGGTTTCTAGAAATACCCTACGGCGTTAGGTTGGCACATCTTTGAGGTGATAGACATTTATATTATGTATAATATAATCGATCGAGCGATTGTATTTGTGCGGTGGTGTCTGTACTATCCTAATTTAAATTTGAAACGAAACATCGTTTTTATCTTGGGTGCTGTCTCGAAATCGCAGAGGGCTTGGCTGTGTCTTAAAACCAAGTGAGCTGCCTACCTAGACAGCATTTTTGACGTCATAATGATCGAATTGAGTTAGATGCCTCATATGATGCCCAGAATGCTTACATGGATATCTCATTGGGTTTTTAAACGAAGGCGTTTTCGTTAAGATGTTGGGGGAAGGGGTTCTTTTTCAGGCACTTGGATTCTTTAAGGATGTGAGCAATTCTCTGGCATTTTTAATCACGAGAGATGCATGTAGTGTTTAATTAGTAATGAAGATACCCGTATCCACGATGGCCTGTATGAAAAGGATTGCAGCATCTCATGTTATGAATAAAACAATGTTAACTCAGCTTGCATTTCACTGTTCACAAGTCCATTTAACAGCGTAGCTATTTATGTAATTAGGTGTAGTTTAAGTGTTGCTTGGTACTTGATAGTGTGGTAAGGAAACACTAAGAATGATCCTGAGCTAAAATTCTTATGCCTAAAGTTAAGTGATCCAAATATCATTGCATAAATCGGTGTATTGTTTCAACTTTTTTGTTTGAAGGAAAGCAAATCCTAAGCATGGCGTTCATATGCTAGGTATTGAAAGTCCTCAGGAGGTAAGGGGATGCACCCTAGTGAGCAATGACATCAGTGATGGAAAATCACAGAAATGTTTTCAAAATGTGTTTTGAGGTTTAGAGCTCAAACTCCAAAAGGTCAATTTGTATATGAATATTATTTAAGTCAGTCTGAATAGATTACGATTCATTAACTGTTACTAAGTGTCTTACTGCATGGAAAATGAACTCTGGGGCCACTGTAGTTCCGTTTGAGGCAGTCTTTCAGGTTTTCCTCTTGGTGCTTGCCAGCTTTGCATTCATGTGTAAATGCTAAGTATTGTAAGCGCTTGGCTTTTTTGTCTACGGGGGATCTAGCTACCCGTCCCCCTTCCCCTCAGCATGTGTTGACTGCTTTAATACAAAGGGAAAGGCTTGTGCTCCGAGAACCCAGAGGCAGGTTTCCCCTCCTCAGAGCAAATGGCATCAGAGCTGTGTCGTCTCTGGAGACCACGGTGCCAAGGTGTGCTGCACAGGTGTGCGTGGCTTGGTTATCTATAGAACAATGAATGCAATTGAATCCCCTGTAGGTATGGGAATGTCAGGCGCCGGTTAATCTGTTTCTCCTGCCAGGACTTTGTTTGCCATGGTTTAAATCTGTTATATCAAAAATGTTGCCTACAAGATATAGACAATTCTGAACACTGTATGTGCTTAAACGGTTTTATTATTGCCAGAACTGATGGCTGCTAATGAATGTCATCAGAAGTACACTACTGTTCAAAAGTTTGAGGCCGGTAAGAGTTTTAAGATGTTATTGAGACGTCAAGGCTCTTATGCCCTTATTATATTGCTGCATTTATTATATTAAAAATACAGTGATACTGTGGAATATTACAATTAAAATATAAAAAAAAACTCTCTTCTGTTTTAATGTTATGACACAAAGCTGAATTTTCAACATCATTACTTCTGTCTTCAGTGTCACATGATCCTTCAGAAATCGGCCTGATATGCTGATTTGATGCTTTGGAAACAATTCATATCAATAGGAGGGTTTATTTTCACAAGGTTAGATGGAGTAAAATAATTTTACCACAGGACGTCTGTAATATTTTATTTGCACGGGATAAGAAATCTCAGTAAAACTAGCAGAAGTGGGAAGGGTCGCCTCTTTGCCATCATGTGCGTATTAAAGTTGCTTTCTGATATCATGTGCGCAAACGCATAATCTAACAGTTTGGTCCGGTCGAACAATTTAATTAAATTCTGATTGGATTCTGTTGGTAAATAGGCACTTACCTAAAGCTAAAATAAATGTCATGCCTCTGACAAGTGCTTTTGACCCTTTTTTCTTTTCTGAATGGTAAGCAGAAATCACTTGAAGTTTGCCACAGAGTTATCCCACCACCTAGAATGCTTTTTCAAGCACCTCCATATTTGAAAAAATATGGAAAACTACTTTTAAACAGGAAATGCAGGAATATTTATGTACAGGTAAATGTCGCCATAATCTTAACTGACATTGTCTGTAATGATTACTGAGAAGGCACATTTGGATGGGACTAAAGTCACTGAGACGCTCTGGTAATAATTACTTTACCCCACCTCTCCATGCTAAACTAATCCCATTCGAATAG
This sequence comes from Paracanthobrama guichenoti, assembly GCA_018749465.1. NCBI lineage: Eukaryota > Metazoa > Chordata > Actinopteri > Cypriniformes > Gobionidae > Paracanthobrama > Paracanthobrama guichenoti. The sequence goes on along the minus strand of CM031961.1, from coordinate 36,779,418 downwards.
GGCTAATGTTAAACAGCTGTGCTGCTTAATATTTTTGTGGAAACCATGATGTACCTCAGTAATGACTTTGAAGTTTTAATGGGGAAGCGCACACACTTATGTGGTGTAAAGTTCACGGGCCCCAAAGCAGCATATCTGTAACCTCAAGCAGCCACTCACTTGATTTTTATTAGACCTTGTATTAACAAGGTGCGTGGACTGTGTATGCTAAGCATTACTGTTTCAATGCATCAATGACATTGTTATAAATGTACTGATGTGTATGTATTTTATTGTGTGCTAGCAGTGTCTTGAATCTTTTTTTCCTCAGACTTACAGCTGCACTCATGTTACATCAAGTATATTAATTTATATTCCCTTTAATCTATTTGCAGTTTCCTCCTAGCTGTACAACAATTCGTTAGTACAGAGAACTCATAATTCACGCCAATTTAATGTGGATTAATTTTTGTATACTGGCCTTGGCAATATGGAAATGTTGTATTGGTTTTTCCCTCTTAATATTTGCAAGTTTTCTGACTGTGTTTGAAAGAGATCTTGTTTATGTATGCATGCATGCATGCATGCATGTATGTGTGTGTGAGATGCTGGCAGTGAGAGTCATTTAGCCAGGCAGTTATTTATAGGTGGAGTGACCCAGATCAAGCAGCCTCAGCCACCTTACCCCTTACTCTCTTTCTGTCTCTCTTTTTCTCTTGTTCACTGACTGTTTCTCTAGGGAGGTAAAGCAGGAGGCTCTCTCTGAGCCTGCAGGCCAAGTTGCTATGGAGCTGGAGGGCCGCTCTCATTCAGAGAGTGCTATGCAACCATCTGACCACCAGGGGGCAGAATCAAGCGACTCCCACCCCGAGGAGGTAAGAAGGCCCACAGAACGAAGACCCAGTGGAAACTATAACCCTGAAATAAGACGAAAGGGATAACAGAAGTTTGTAAGGCAGTTGTAGCTGAACCTTTTGGATCCAATGTGATCTCAAATTGTCAGCTTACTTCAGATTCAGTTCAGGATTGGGTATTAGACTACTGTTACCATCTGTACAGCAGCTGTAGCAATGTGTGGGGGATGTGGATGGCTAATAATGTGTGAAATTAGAAACAGTTGAGGTCATTGTGTGTGTAAGAGGGGATGAATCACTGCTAAATTTAAATGTGCAGCTTACTTTTTTTATTAAATGTAAATCTTTTGTCTCTTAAAAGATGTTGAGTTGGGTTAGAGTGGGCAACTAGTTGTCCTTCAACCAGCTTGATTTAAGGTCACCAATTTTTTTTTAAACTTCTCAGCGTCTATATTTTTAGCAGTGGGGCTTTAGAGAAGTTTAGAGATGCTTTTTGTAAGCTCTGTCTTATAACTCTCTTTTGAAAGGACTTAATCAATACCCTTTTTTATATATCGTGCCGTAAGCATCTATACAAGTAGTGCACAGTGTGTATTTGAGTTGTAGTGAACAAATGATAGACCCTGGCAACATGTTGTTAGAGATGTAGGCTCTCTCTGTCTTCTCTCTTCCCTATTTTCCTGCTATTTCTTTCTCTATGCCACTCTTTTGCTCTTGTTCCCTTTCTCTTTTTATCTCTGGATCTGGTAGTATGACTGTTTTGTGGTTTAAAATCCCATTGATTGCTTTGTTGTGAAGGTGCCCTCCCCTCTTCCATTGCTCATACTGGTACCTGCATACTGCCACCACCTCTTCTCCTCTACCACCTCCATCACCTGCCCCGCTATGCCCAAGCGTCTCGGCTGTACCTGAGCTAGGCCCCCAGAGTCGCCACTGCACACTTAGCCTGATGGAACCTGCCGGATCTTTGGCCACTGACTCATGCAAAGCTGATGTGGCCTCCTGATGGAACTGCTTAAAAGCCAAAATAGCTGGTGAGATGGAGAGGCGTCAGTCATATTTGTGGAACAGAAAGAATGCTGCTCACCAACAAAGACATTTTTTCGAAGTGTGTGTGCTAACCAAACACAAACATCAGATGGACTTCTGTCAGCAAGATGGGAACTGTCTTGACGCCTCCTGCAGTTTTTGCCCACACTTCAGTACTTGAATGAACTGATATCTGCACAGACTCATTGCACAGACACCTGCTGTTTCTCACAAGCTTACGGACTGATCTCAGAGAGTCGAGCAGTCTGAAATAATGAAGTGATGTTTATGGGCTAACCACTGGATTTACTACCAACTCTTTTTCCTGTTGCTTTTGGGTCTCATCAGTTTGTCAACAGCCATGCAGCACTTTTAAAAAAAAAAAGGATTAACCAATACAAATGGACTTGCTGGGATATTTCAAAGAACTTCATGACAGTCTGATAAAAACATCCTTCCTAGAAAATCCTCAGATGAACTTGTGGACAGCATGAGACCCTTTGCAAAATGCTGAAAAAGGAAACAATCTTTACCAATGTGTCACAGTTGTTTTTGAGAGACACAAAGTGTACAAAGGACTTTCAGTTTATGCAGATGATAAAATGCTGTGACAGATTGTTACCAGAATTTTGGCTTGTCAAACATAATGTGATTCTCATTGGTTTGTAATGACGATGCCATCACCACAGCCAGTGAGGACACCGAGAGATTTTTGCCAGACTTTCATTGCTTCCTGAACACTCAACAAAAACTTAAGACTTTTAAAGACCATTTGAATCACAATTCCCACCACAAGAGCAAAAAAACAGCCATTGAAACAAAAAGTGCAGTTCCTGTCAGCCGGCCAATCAGCACACTCAATTGTGATCGTATCTCGCCCTCACTCCTCAGCCTCCTCTGATTGGACCTTTGTTGCCTAGATACAGTGCACACTGCTGTGCGGTTGGGCCATAGTCAAGCCAGAGAGGAATCAGGTGTCAATGGTACCAGGAAAACCCTTTTTCCCAAGATGTATTTGTTTATAAATAACTTAAAATGGAAAGAAGGTTTTTTGCTTTGTTAACGAGGTTAGAGGGTGTTAGTAATCCTGTGTTTTACAGCACATATGGGAAAGAAGGGAAATTTAATCAAGCATGTGTTAGCTGAAATTGTTAAAGTAAAATCTAAAGCTATAGCAATTTAAGGGACTTTAAAATCCAGAAACAGTTTATAATAATGGTGGATTCTCAAAGCAACTGTACATTTATTGGTGTAACTGATAGCTGTGCATCTGTTCTTCCCTCTCTCCTTTCTCTCATTCCCCTCCTTTTCCCAAATGTCTCTTTTGTCTGTTGTCTGTCTCTTCCTCCACACATCCACTGGGATCTTGTTTCTCCTCCTTTCTGTTTCATTTCAGAGCTCCACTGCAAAATCGTTTGCTGCCCGAAAGATCTCCCTGAGCAGTAAGTGTCTTCAAAATATTCTCTTACCCCTGGGTTGCTGCAGCCCATTCTGTGCATTTTCTCCAAAGAAAAGTAATAATTACCTCTACACTGCCTGTTGAAATCTGCTGATCTAGAACCTTAACCAGTAACAGGGGTGAGATACTGTCCTCAACAAGTACAGTTTTAAAAACGGCTATGGCTAGACGAGTAAGGCAAAATAAATTAGATCGATTTTGGTGCAGTCACATCATGTAGCTGTCCACTCTTCATTACAACATCAAGTGATGTACAGTGTTGAAGTAAACCCTGTTCCAATTTTTGTGCAGCAAAATGAATACATGTAAATGAGTACCATTCCAGTGAAAAAAGGGATTATAGAGTCAATTAGGAGTTATTCGCTTCGCTATGCTTCTTTACTAGTCACTTAGAGCTGGATCTGGTTGTGCAGTTTTGTGATTAATTTTTCTTGGCACTAGGTAAAACAGAGATTGCATCATCTGAGTCAGAGCCTGTGGGTGGAGCCAGCAGGAAGAGAAGGTGGGGGTCTAGTACAGCAGTCACTGCCAAAAAGCCGTCTATCAGCATCACCACTGAATCGCTCAAGGTAACTCATCTGAGACCACTCCCACATTACCTCAGCAGATACGTGATGATTCGCTACCTGATTTTGACAGCCTTGCTGCTTGAATAAATTCAATGTTATAGGGTCAATGTTGCGTTATTCTCAAGTTTTATTTGATGAAGAGCTTAAATATATAGACGTTGTATAGTTTGGACAGAATTTAACTGAATATGAGTTTTTAATAGTACTGCATAAAAGTATTTTTACGTGACTTGGAAATTGTAATCTTTAACAGACACTGATTCCAGACATCAAGCCCCTACAGGAGGCGGTGGTCGAGCTACACCCAGATGAGGGGCGTCTCTCTGTGGATGAGGACTCATCCGGGCCTCGTGAGCGAGAGGAACCAGATGAGGATCAGGGCCTCAAGATCAGACGCACAGTGACACAGGTGAGCACCGGCTTGTGACGGGTAGCTGACAAAACAATGTTAAGGTTTGAAAAGTTAAATGACTTTTCATAGGAAAGCATTTTGTCATCGTCTTTTGAAGTTCCGGTTTTGTCCGTGCCATTCAGTGAACTTTTTTTCTTGTACTTTTAAACTTTGGTTCAGATTGTTCCATCTGATGGACATGAGAATGGGCAGAAAGAAATGGAGGATGATGATGAAGAGCCGAAATGGACAGGAGAAGAGAAGGAAATGCATAGGACACAGGAGAGCTCCCCTGATGCTAGCATAGAAACACAGGAGGGTGATTCCAAGAAAGGTCATTCCTTAATTTACTAGTTTTATTCCCACTTATCTTAACATACTTTAAGAAATTCCTTTTTTTTATATATTAAACAAGCAAGATTATAATTGTTTTTATTTTCCTCTCTCAGTCACTCCCAATGATTCTTTGGTGCGGCGCTCCATCAGTCAGCAGAAATCAGGTGTGTCTATAACTATTGACGACCCTATAAGGACTGGTCGCCAGCTGTCTCCTCCTCGTGGAAAAACCTCCAAAATCATACACGTATGCAACCTGGTAAGCACTAGATGACGTTGCTCATTTCACCGCTCAGTGACTCACTGTAATGTAGGGATAACTCAAAATATTACGTGCATGAATAATGCCACTGAACTGTTAAAAGCTTTCACTCTTATGAGGAACATAATACTTGAGGGTCAAATTTGTTTTGTGTTGTGGTGGAGAGATTAAAATTTTGCTGATCTTTTGACCCCTTCTCTGGTTTCTCTCTAGGTGCGACCTTTCACCTTGGGGCAGCTGAAGGAGTTGTTAAATCGGACTGGTACGGTGGTGGAGGAGGGTTTCTGGATCGATAAGATCAAATCTCACTGCTATGTCACAGTAAGATTATTATTACTACTACTTTAAAACTTTTAAACAGTTGTGTTATTTTTATTATTCTGTATTGTTTATTACCATTAATGAACTATGAGACAACTAAGGCTATTATATTTTGCCACCTGATGCATTAGTTTCTTTTAACCTCCTTCTGTCATGTTCTCTCTCAGTACTCCACTATAGAGGAAGCAGCGGCCACCCGAGAAGCACTGCATGGTGTGAAATGGCCTGGGAGTAATCCCAAAGTACTACGGGTGGATTTTTGCGAGCAGGATGAGGTCTGAACAGTTTGGCAAAATTTGCTTTACCTGATTTTTTGCTTTCACCATTCTCTTATTTTAGTAATTCTCATGTTATCAAACTTTGTATGCTTCTCTTTTTGTATTTTTTTTTTTTTTCTGTCTTCAGGTGGACTTCCATAAAGGTCTCGTGTCCAGTGACCGTGTAGGTCATGACCCTCAAGCCTCAGGAACCTCAGGCCGCCCTGCCGCACATCCTCCACTCCCACCTGCAAACCATGAAAAAGAGAAGGAACGAGAAAGAGAGCGAGATGGAGGGGCTTCATCTGTGAGAGACCAGTGGGCTGAGAGAGAGCGAGCGATGGAGAGGAGAGAGAGGACTCGTTCTGAGCGGGAGTGGGACCGGGATAAGGTGAAGGATTTCGGGAAGGATGACCGAAACGAAAGAACGAGAAGGTCACGATCGCGGGACCGAAGACGAAGAGAGAGGGGCAAGAGCAAAGAGAAGAAAGCAGAAAAGAAAGGTGCGAAACTAAATCTAGTAAAAAGTTTACTTATCTAATTTTTCCCCCATTTTGACTTGTTTTGACATTTGTCTCCATTTTCCAGATAAACCAGAAGAGCCTCCTGTAAAACTTCTTGATGACCTGTTCCATAAAACGAAAGCAGCTCCCTGTATATACTGGCTACCTCTCACAGACGAACAGGTCAGCATGACTTGCTCTACTCACACACAACCCTTCATCTATTTCCCCCCAAAATGAAAATTCAAAAATATTTGTATTCTGAAGAGGAACGAAGGTCTTGCGGGTTTGGAACGGCATGAAGTAATTTCAGAATTTAAATTTTTGGGTGAACTAACCCTTTGCCTTAAAGTGCTATCTTAAGTTAAATCCAGGGAAGTTGTTCTGAAGTTTATTTTTAACTTGTGATGGCCACTTGGATGAAACGGGCAGCAAATTTCATAAACATTTTTGTTTAATAATGGTGCAAAAAGTGGATGGAAACTTGGCTAATTTAATTCTTTGCTTTTTTTCCAGGCGACACAGAGAGCTTTGGAGCGTGCTGAGCGCAAGAAGGAGAGAGAGAAGAGGATGAAGGAGCTCCAGGAGGAAGAGGAAAAAAAACGAGAAGATTGGAGGGGGAGAGCAAAAGGCCGTGATAGAGAGGGAGGGAACGCAGGAGCAGGTGTTGTGAGACGTTCAACTGAGGGAGAGACAGACAGAGGCAAGGAACGAGAGAGAGAAAGAGGCAGAGAGGCAGAAAAGAGGAGAGATGGCCAAAGAGGCCGTGGTAGCGACTCCAAATCTGCAGGGGGCAGCAGACGCTCACAGAGCCGTAGCAGCACCTCCAGAGACAGACGCCACTGAGTGTAAAAGTGTGTTTGAGCGAGTGGACGAGTGTGAGAAGGATTTGTAAGATCAGAGTCGTCAGCATGATGACCGCTGTTAGGACGATAAATGCTGGTCTTTTTCACTCATTAAAAAGATAGTCCAGACAAAAATGAAAGTTTTGTCATGTACTCAACCTCACATTCTTCCAAGACTATGACTTTCCTCTGCGGAAAAGATATTTTGAAAAATGTTTGTTGTTTTTGTCTGTTCAATGAAGTCAAAAACAACTTTGAATCAACCCCAGTGACTTTTCATTGTATGGACACCACAACTGTTCATTCAAAATATTCCTTATTTCTTGTTCTGTTCCACATATAGGTTTGGAACATGATGGTCAGTAAATGACAGACTTTTAATTTTTGAGTGAATTGTCCCTTTAACACTTCAGTCACTCAACACTGTTTTATGTGAAATGTTTTTTAGTTTTTTTTTTTGTTTATCCCAAAAATCTCAAATGAATCAGGACTAATACTAATGAAGGGTCTGGTGAATGTTGTTTTTTTTTTTTTAAACTAATTAGGCTTGTGTGTGTGTGTGTATGTATGTGTGTGTACCAGTGTGCTTTCTAAAGCTCACAAACACCAAAGTCAAGAGACTATGAATCATATATTCCTTCTCTCCACCCCGGAGTCCTGGCTTGTATTTTTATTTATAGTTTAACTAGTGCCACTTTAGGCTAGAAGGTTGTTAAATCTGTGTATAATTATGGGGCTTGAAATTCTGTATCCAGATTCAATTAATATATTTCCAAATGGATGGAATAAAAAGTCCCCCATCCAGATGTTTCGGCCACTATTGGGAGTTAACAGCCAGTCCTGCTGTCGACTCTGATCTCGCATAGGATCTGAGTTTATTAAAGTAACTACTGATGTCCAATGCTATGAACCACACTGTAGACTCGTTTGTTAGATTCTTATCTCCACCATCATCTGTTCTCCTTTCCCTGGTCTTATGAAGTTGCGTACTGTTCATCTCTGAATCAGACACGGTATAAATGTAACCTTTGTAGAGAAGATAGCAAGAGGCCTTTTAATATTATTTTAATGTTTTAGTTTTGAAGATAAATTGCAAAAGATTCTCTTTTTGGATTATTTTCTTTAT
>CM031961.1:36670956-36738002 GCA_018749465.1 Paracanthobrama guichenoti | reverse complement strand
AGGAATGAAACAATGTGCTGTTTTAAAGAGTGAGACATTGAATTGACGCAACCAATTCATTCAAGGTACGGCAAAGGTGACTGTCTTTATGAGTGAGTCATTGACAACAATTGACTCAACTAGTCTAATCACACAACAATCGATTTATTTATAGGAACAAAACAAGGCTGTCTTTTTGGAGTAAGATATTGAATCACTGACTCTAATTTACTTATTTAAGAACACTAACTCATTCAGGAATGAAAAGTTGACTATCTATGAGTGGAGTCAATGAATCTATACCTTTAACCAACTAAAACAGTGATTTATTCAGGAACAAAACAATTCACTTTCTTTTAAAGGTGATACAGGTAGTTTTTTCACTTTACTAAATCATAAAAATACTATAATATGTAGATATACCATAATACAATATCATAATAATTGTAATATGCAGATATTTAGGAAACATGCTAAATCCACCTGATTTATTTCTAGAGAAAACAATGCTACAGCCAAGTTATTCTACTTTGAAATGCCCTGCCCAGGTCGGAATGTCCGCTTTCTGCTTTGGTCTGTGCGATAATGCATGCTGCCCAATAGTATTTGACACCACAGGTTGCCAGTTAGTGGAAAACACAGCGACAGCAGCAGCCATGGAAGCCAGCAACAAACTGGTCAGATTTGAGATTCACCCGACTGAAAGCTGCATCCATCTGCAAATCTCTATGGATAACCAACTCATCAACTCTGCAGGTGCGCTTGTTCTGTTGTACGTGTCCTCCTATGCTGGCAACCTGCTGAGCATTGAGTCTGATAACCTGAGGGGGTGGTGGGAAACAACATCTCCAATATTCTGAATTTGTACTGCAGTACCTATTTTGACCACTGTTGTCAATCCTACATACCACAACATTTAAGAGTCTTAAAATCACTGATCAATAAGCATCCAACAATGACAAGCATCCATGAATCTTACAATTTGATTTAAAAAGGGGCTATGTGTAGAATGCAGAAACCCCATGTTATTAATGTACACCAGTAGCTGTTGAAGTGAACTGGCAGCAAGCAACTTATTGCTCGTGACTCATGCACACACATTCCATAGTGGCGCTGCGTGAGCCTCAGCCAAATCAGTGACATAATGTGCAAGAGACTGAGGCGTCATTCCAAGGCCACAAATATACTCACAGCAAGTTATTTTTGGTTGAAAATAGTTGGAAATACCCTTTCTGCCATGATATACTATAACGAACATCCTGATGCCATCCACAGTGACATTTAGATGAATATGTAAATATGTGCTGAGCACTCTCCTCTCAATAACAAAATAAATGCACAAAAAAAATGACAGCATCGAGAAAACAGCAGCTAAGAAAACATCTGATCATGGCATTGTGTGTGAGAAGATGAGGTCCCATTTATATTAGGTGTCTTTAACTACTATGCACTAATATTTAAATGAATCATTTGATACAATGCACTTATTGTGTACATTTCACAATGTAATTTACAAAATACCTGCATGTACTTACAGCTAAAATTGTTCTTCATGTAATTACAACTATAATTACTCACTATTGACCCTTCCCTTAACCCACCCTTTAAAACCAGTGTTGGGGAAAGTTACTTTGAAAAGTAATGCATTACAATATTAGCGTTACTCCCTTAAAAAGTAACTAATTGCATTATAATGATTTACTTTTAAGAAAAGTAATGTGTTTAGTTGCTTTTAAGTGACTTTCTCACTTGGGCTTTTTTAAAGTTATATTTTTGGGCAAATGTAAAGCCCTTTTCACACTAAAATTTAAATAAAAAAGGCTGAAGAAATGCAAATTCACGCATGTACAGTAGAGGCGCAGCTCAAACAAACCTTTTGAGCTGTGCTGCCCCGTCCTGGACTGCAGAAGAATGGAATGCAGTTTAACACTTACTTCACCAATAAAAACAAAAAAATCTAAAATCATTTTTGCATGTTTACACATAACGCCTCTTCACTTACTCCTGATTTTCTCTCAGCATCGGGACAAGAGAGCTAGTCACTTGAAAAAGAAATCTGATTACGTAACTCGATTTACTTGTAATGTCATTACCCTCAACACTGCTTAAACTGCCCATACCACCAAACCTGTGCTAACTTTACCATGTATATTCCACCTCAATAGCAGCAAAAGTGTTTGCAACACATCATCAACTATTTTGTGCTTATTTTTTGATGAAAGTACATAGTAGTTAAGGACACCTAATATAAAGTGTGACCAATGAGATAATTAAAGATACACTGTTATGATAGTTTGATTATAAAGTATATTTGAGACTAGACACCATAGATCTGGCTATGTGAGACAATTGTGTGAATGAATCCCTTTTCTTTGCATCACACATTGACATTACAATACAGAATGGCCTTTAGGCATTGTCTAAACACTGTATAAGCATTAATTTCATGTGTCATTGTAGTTGACCTTGTTTAATTATTACAGATTATCATTATGTCACTGTTACTATGAAAAAGTAAACTTTTTATTTTAGTTTGTGTTAGTGTCTGTGTTGTGCTGTGCATTTGTTTATATGTTAGTGGATATGAAAAGTCTTACTTTAAGTCCCCTTTAAACCATGTATTATGTTGCAGCTCTTAACAATGTTACTGGCCAACATTGAAGGGGAAGAGGAGCATTGAAAGGAAGATGTAATAGCAGGAGCATGTTCATAAGCCTGTTATAATGAGTGTGGAATTGCAGGGAGCAAAAAAATTTGCTTCAAAGAGCTGAAAAACACAGAGAGACAAATCTGGGACGTAGAACACGTAAACCACCAGCGTCGTCACGAGGAACTGGGACAGCAACACACTCACGCGCTCACATTCACTCACACAAAATCTGATTAGACAGCCAACAATCAACCAGGACTAATCTACATAAATTAATTTCACCCAAATGATATGCTAATTTGAAATACAGGTAGCAAAGCAGGAAGACTCAACTCCACCAGAACGCTTTACACTTCCCGCGCTGTAATCACAATGGAAGCAATTTCTAGAGATTATTCACGGCTTCTAACTGTTCTCAAAGGAGTATGAACGAGTATATGAGCCATAACACATTTCATCCCACACTATAAAAGCAGACAAGGCTTTCCGTGGGTGGAGTGCGCAGCGTGCTGTAAAGCGGTCTTTGCATGAAGGCAGGTTAGGATTAACTTCAGCTGGAGAGCCAGTAGTGGAAAGATTTTCATGAATGCAATGAACATATGGAATTGCCATACAGCCTTGACAGAAAAAGAGTGAAACAGACAGAAGCTAGCATGCTGCTTTGCGAACTACTGCCTACATTGGCAGCTGTCTTCTAAGGGGCTGTGCACACAGGACACGTTTTTGCGTTCTGTCTGCGCTAATTGTTGGTCTCTGGTAAATATGGACCAGACGAACATATTTCTCTGTTACGGCACGTCTCACACCACGAGCGTGTTGTTTTTAAGATGATAAAAATAGTTTATGACATGCAGTGCAGTAAATCAATGTCAGTTTTAAAAACAATGGACCAACTGGATGAACCTGAGGATGCTTATTTACATACAGTATGTGCAGAATATGTACATGAGCTTTTTGTAATTAACATCAATATTTTAGGTTACAATTTAAACAAATGTGTATGGAAAATATGTTTCAGATGCCATTTCTTCTATTTTTAAAAACACTTTTTCCCTTTTAATAGTTTTGTTTACATGGTCCTGCAGTGTGACATCTGAATATTTAAAAAATACAAAGTCAAATGATATGAGCTCATTAAAACTGCACGTATAATAATTAGCAAAATGCCATGACAACAAATTCCCAAAAGTATTTAATGTCAAGTAGGCTACCCATTAGCAAAGGTGTATAGGAGTTAATGTCGCTATAAACATGCCTTCTGTTCAATTCGGTTATGCTCCGTCTAGCTGTTTTTAATGCTAGGACGTGTCCTGTGTGAATGGGCCCTAAGGCATCATCCTAATAGAAAATTAGCCACATAAGTGACTGATTTAGAATGCTGCACATAAACACTGTGTAACACAAGCACTACATACATTAGTGCTCCTCATGTGTCCCAAATGACACAATGTTCCTACTATACACTATGCACATATACTATGCACCATACTCAACCATCAAGTGTATGAGGTTTTAAAGATTATGCTGTCATCTAGTAGTGAGTCTGATAGCCCTTCCCTTTGGTCTATATAAGTAAAGCTGTAACAGTAGAGTGAGGTGTCACTTTTCTTGTTGGAATTTTCAGCGTGAGCACACTATTCACACTGTTTATACTATAAAATGGCTTAGAATAGTGCATGAGTATGCACATTGGGGCCTTTGCATGAGATATTTGACTAGGCTGATTCCAAAAGAGTTTGTTGTTAGCATGTTGCTAAGCTAACTAGGTGATACTGTAATAATCATAAAAAGCACACATTTTATTTAACTTTTTATCAAAATTCTGAATGAAATAAATCCCGTGTTCTGTCATGAAACTCTAGATGCTGCAGGTCCTTAACTCAATTTGTTAACGGTCACATTGTTATCTACATAGTGCAGCTGATTGGTTGCTGTGGCATCAGCAGCCAATGAGCTTGCTGCTCAACATTCAGATATTTGGCATTGTTTGCAGTTGGCAGTCTGCAGCGCACTTTCAGAAACCCTTCATCTTCCCAGCTCCACCTGTATAGATCTGCTACAGGGTTATTTCATGTATTTTATATATGCAGCAACAGCATGTCTTACATGCTCACAGCAATGTCTGTGAATGTACTGGCAGAAGCAAGTAGCAAAAATCATCATCAGAAGCAGCAGCGTAGCAGATCTATTCTACCAAGGCCAAATACATTAACATGCCAATCTCTCAAAGAGTTGGCATGACAGAAAATAGTTTTATAATCTGCATTTCTCTTTACTCATCCACCATTTTCTCCAAGGGTTTGTTGCAATGCATTCTGGAATTGCTTTTTCAGTGAAGGATACATCAGGTATTCTGCATTAGTTCAGGCAGGCCAAGTAGTCAAGCTCCGCTATCAGCTGACATCAACTGATTGGCAAAATTCCAACCCCACCCATATCAGCTGATCCGATTCCTACGCACTCAATTGGCAACTCTCAAACAGGGCGTCTTACTTAAGCACAGCTTAAGTTCAGTCTGCCTGCTTGGCTGCTTCCACTGCACGCTGCTTTGCAACCCGGCTCCTCCTTAAACTTGTGTTTAACTTAATCAATGTCATTCTGTTGTCTTTGATGCATGCTCTGTTCTCAATGGGGTTTTACACTGCTCTCCCAGTTTAAATAAAATGGAGGTTGTCCTAGAAAGCTGCTGCTGTTCCCTGTCTTGGCTCTTCATGGAGCTCATATCAGAGCCATATCGCCAAATGTAACTTTTGCAAAATCAGTGGTGGTTAAAACACTAGTTAAAATAACTGATTTCTCTGGATTTAAACATTGTTGGAAACATTTGGGATAATTTAAGTACACAAGTCAACAAAATATATTGTGCATTTAATGCCCATACATCTTCCCCACTGCCGTAGCAGCTTCAAATCAAAAAGTTAGTATGTTCCATTTGTCAACACACATTTATTTTTCCTCATTTTTAAATACCTACTTACTTTTAAATAGGCCTACTATATGGTATACTTTGTTACTGTTACTTGTTTGCACATTTGAATTATCAGTGTATGACAAGTTTTGGTAATAAAATAATACGTTTTCTTACTTGCAGATCATTGCATAAATTTCTACTAGGTAATTCATAATAATTCATAATGATGTCAGACTGAGCTGTAACTTATTTAAGTGTATATGTGTCTACACACACACACACACACACACACACACACACACACACACACACACACACACACACACACACACGTTTGTTTATGTGAATTGTGGGGACATTCCATAGCCGTAATGGTTTTTATACCGCACAAACCATATTTTCTATCCCCACTACCCCTACCCCTAAACCTACCCATCACAGGAAACTGCACATTTTTACTTTCCCCCAAAAACTCATTCTGTATGATCTATAAGCCTTTTTGAAAATTGGGGACATGGGTAATGTCCTCATAAGTCACCCTCTCCTGGTAATACCTATGTCATACCCATGTCATTATACACATTTGTGTCCTGATATATCACAAAAACATGCGCGCACACACACACATACACACACACACACACACACACACACACACACACACACACACACACACACACCTCACATCTTTTGAGCAGTAGGATTGTGTATATAAAATTACAAAATAAATAAACATTAACCGAGCAGTACTTTTTACTTTTAAGACTTTACATTACATTAAGTAATCAAGTACTTCTGTACTATTACTCAAGTAAAATTGAAAAGAAGTACTTATCCTTCACATGCTATCAGAATTATCGTAAATACAAGTTTCCTAGTTATAAAATTGGACATGAACGCCCCCTCAAATAAAAATTTAAATGCGATGAGCTTGTAATCACAAGCTTCATAAGTGGGAAGTAGAACATTTCTGATAGCACGTGAAGGCAGCATAAATACTTTTATTGGAATATTATTTTATTAGGGTATCTATACATTTACTCAAGTACTTGATTTGTGTACTTCATCCACCACTGCTTAAATTGCTGTCTAGGTAGGCAGATTGCTAGGTTTTGGAAAAGCTATTGTCAGAGTAAGGCTCTGATGCTAGGTGTAGTAAAGAGGAGATTGTGACTGCTGCGTTGTTATGTGAAAATGAAGCTAATGAAATGCACTTGCTGCAGTGCAGGGTGAATGTACACACACGCAGTCTGACAGGGGCATGAAGACAGGGCTCCACCTGAGGCGTAACACTGACCTCATGGTAGCAAGCTCTCTCTTCTTTCGCTCTCCTCCTCTCTCTAACATGTTCTCTCTCTCTTTCTCTTGCTTGCTTTTTTCCAGGCCACAATTGTTTTCTTTATTGCATCCTTCTAAAATCACTGCTGTCTTTCTCTTTCTTCCCTACTCAGTCTTCTTTTATCTCTCTACAGAGCAATTACTCTCAATCTTTCTCCCCTCCATCTTTCTAACTGGCTTGTCTCATGAAAACAACATTTCACTCAAACGGTTTCTCACACCATATACTCATTATACACAGCCTGATTGCAATACACAGCGCTGAAATCGCGCCATAATCTTTGCATATTTTTGATTTACGTCACCCTGATTGAAACTCCTAAATATTCAAGATTGGGTGATTCAAAAGTACCATTTTAAGAATCGGTCACTGAAAAACACCCATTGCCCACTACTCTGAAAACTAGGGGGGCAAACGTCCCCTGCAGTGTTTATGTTGGATACAGCCCTGGTGCGCACACATTTAGGCACATTCACTTTGTAAATGACAGGTGACAATCTCTGTATGGACAGTGAAAGCAAAGCATGTCTCTTTTTGACTGGAAACCAAAGCTGAAAACTGCCTAATTCTGTTGCCAGGCAACCATTCATGTACCCTCCTTTCGTTTGCTCTTTGACTGCTGTCAGACTATCTTGATGTTTTAACCCCCGGTGACACGCTGTCTCCACCACGCCTCTGTAAACGAACCCTCTCACCCATCTGACTGCAGAGGTGATGAGTGAACTCGATGGTTTCGCTGCAGTGTCTCATCAGCGCCTCATCTAGTATGAATGTGTGGATTAGCAGTTTGCACCTTGGGCAGCTAATATTACCCACCACAGAAATAGTATAAGCATGTAAATTAGCATTGTAGGATTTGAGGCGAACCCGACACAAATTAATCTTCCAGATGATTCGTTCAAACATAATTCCATGCAAAACCCAACTCAACACTCCAGACCCCAAATCCACAGTCTAGGACCATAAATGAAACAGGCTCCATCCAGTCTGTGCTAACTGATGAAACCTCCAGCTAAGTACTTTATGGCCAGAGATGATCCTAGCCAAAAGGAAGAGTGTTGTCAACATTAGGCAGTTTGTAAAAGACGGATTGGTTTGGAGAGGGCACAACTTGAGCAACAGCAAGGTAATGGCAGAAGTTGTTTGATCCCTAAGACAAAAGATCCAAAACAGATCTTCTTCTTCTTCTCTGAGTTGAAATCCACAAGATAACCCACAGAGACAGTTTTTACATATAAACTGCATCAAATCATTCAAAAAAGATGGTAGCCGGACTTTTAATCAAACATTCTTCTACTGCATAATTCTATATCATGTCTACAACCAATATACGTGACCATTATGCTTAGACTCACTCACAATTCATGTAATTGTCATAATTACTGAATGGTCGATTGAAAGTGTCCCTTGCTTGGTATCAGTATGATCGAATGCTCGTAATTCAGAAGATGTCTTGATTGAAATCTGTGTAAAATGTATCGTATTCCTAATAAGAAATCATGTCTAAACTGTACTCTCTGTACTCTCTGCTTAAAGCGGGAAGTTAAGAGACCACAGATCACCTCTGAACCAAAGATGATACCTAATTGGTCAGAACTCATCCAGGAGGATGGGCAGACATTTGAGTGAAAAATCTCAGGACATGAACAAAGAATCAGGCGAGAAGAGTTAGAGATGACGATGAGATGATTAGACGATTAGATGATCAGATGACAGAGCCAGAAACAGACCGCAGACAAACTCAGAGAAAATCAGAGAAAATAGGTTAACAGTTTCTTTCAAGCCATCTATACTCTCGTCTCACTCACTTTTCTTTCTTTTATTTAAGTTCTTTTCTTTCCGTTGAGTCTCGTGTTCTAACACACCACGCGATTGGCTTCCCAAGGCGAAGACACGACAAGACCGTCAGCCCAGAATCAACAAAGGGAATCCCAATTCACAGAAGACACAAACTACAAATGCAAGTAATATTGATATAAAGCTTAATAACCTCGCCTAAGAAACGATAGGAGGGTTAAATTAATGATTGATGGTTCATTCAGGCCATGTCTTATAAGTGCATATATTGCTAGAAACTTGGGATTTCATCATTTCACTCTCTTAAAACTCATCCTTTCCTAACTTTCTTTCTTTCTGCAACTCATGTGAATGTGTGTGTGCATGTGTTTGTGTTAGATATTAGTTTGTTAGAATGATCACTAAAGTCTTGTTTCTATTTAAAGATAAGTGTTCTTGTGTTATGTGCTTTCAAATTTAATGTCTTAAACTGCTGATGCATGTTACCTTGCTATTAAATAGTGTTTTCACTATTGTTTGGATAGTAATATCCGCTGCGGAATTGATAGTTACGGTCCATTCAAATGAACGCTGGACGAGTCATTTGCTTAAAATTCCTATAAATAAATTAATAATTTCCCTTATACACGTATTACAGCATGAAACGAGGACCTAAAATGGCAGGGCTTACACTGTCAGAATAAATTGCAAAAAGTTTTGGGCGTACAACAGCTTGTCACTTAGGCAGCACCCTTAAAAACAACTTTGTTTATTATCTACCCCTAAAGGGTGCATAGCAGTACCTAATAGTAGTGATATGTACCCTTAAGCTCGACTATGAACATTTTAGGGGTAAATAATGTACAAAGTTGTCCCTTTAATAATACATGAGGCACCACTAAAGGTAAAATTTTTGCACTTTTTTTCTGAGAGTGACATGTGATTGGATTAATGCAGGTTTTACATTGTTTGAAGAAAATATGAGTGGTGTTTTCCAGCGCAAAACTTGCTACCATGATGCTTGAGTGCTGCTTTTCAGTAGCTAAGGTGTTTTTTTATAACTACATTGCTATGTGGTTACTAAGAGGTTATAGGTGGCTTCTTAAACATTTTGTGTGGTTGCCAACCCTTAAGCCCAATTTATACTTCTGCGCCGAGTGTAGCTACGTCGTAGGCTGTTGTTGCACGCTGCAACACAGTTCTTAGTTCAGGGAAAAAGGAGGCGGGAACACCCTTAAAAAGAGGGGATCCTCCCCTCCAAAATAAAATTCTGGCTACACCACTGATTTGAGAGCTTGAAATCAAAGGTCCACTAGTGTAGAGTATACTTTGAAAGGCTTATGTGCTCAACTGTGAGCAAGACGAAGTGGAACGACAAAAAATGGAGTACACCTGGTCTTTAGGTCTTTAAGATATGTTGATCTCTACATTACTTGCTAAAAAAAGCTGGTTTGCTGTTGTTTGCAGGTCACAGCCTGGCCAAACAAGTGTTTAGTTGGTTTAACTGGGCGAAAATTGGCCATAACCCCTCTGAAATCAGCCAACAGACTAGCCTGACCAGGCTGGGAGACCAGCAAACCAAATTAGGCCGATTTTTTTTTCCCCCACAGGTGATGGTTTGGGTCTCTCCAATGTAAGTGTACTACTGACAGTGCTCTGAGTCGGATTCAAATCAGCGTCAGCTGACATGGAGGCAGGCAGCTAACAAGTATGCTAAAGATTGGAGCCACTAGCCTCAGTTGCTAGTGCACCTTTTACCAGCTGGCCTCTGTTACACTCAGCCCCCTAAACCTCACTCCCATCTAGTTCACAGGTAACAATGTAACTGATGAGTAAAGCCTTGTTTATACTTTTTTTGCTTGGCTCCACAGCGGAGAGCCTCCGCTAACTGCACATGCTCCTCCCAAACGAGGCGTTTATACTTGATGCGCTCGCTGTTGTACTATTCTTTGAAACAACAGGGGCGACTCAAAGTAAATCCTCTATAAACCATTAGAAACAGCAGTGAAAAGAATTTGAATAATAATAATAATAATAATAATAATAATAATAATAATAATAATGCTATCTATCAGGATGTGCTACCCACACTACACTGATGTTAAGGTTAGGGTTAGATGTTAGTATTTGTTTCAGCATTATAGATAATCAGTACTGTGATTGGCATGACCAATGAAATCTTTAGAATTGGCTGTGGGCGAGGGGAGTTTTTTTCACCCATGACCAATACTAATAGTTATTACTGCCTTAGAAAGCACCAATTATAATTTAAAGAGTCCAAAGGTCTCCAATAAAACAAATAAGGGGGCCATCAAGTGCCCCTCTTGGGCATGACCCCTTTGGAAAAGGATATTTGTTAGCAACAATTGCTCCCCAGTGCTGTCAGTTCCTGTGAAATGCACATTGAATGATTTAAAACTGTCACTGACCTCCTCACCATCGACCTGTCTGCTAACTGATAAGGGTGATGAACGCCTGACAACCTGACTGATGTAAATCTGAGTGGGAGGAGCACGGACCGTCAGAAAGTGAGTGTGTGCGCATCTTTTAACAAAGGATACATAGGTCCGGTTTCACAGACAGGGCTTAGACTAAGCCAGGATTAGCCCTAAGTTCAATTAAGGCATTTAAGTAGCTTTTATAAACGTGCCTTAGAAAAAAAAACATTACTGGTTTGCATCTTGAGTCAAAACAATGCCACTGACATATTTTCACCCCTGAGGTGAAATCAAGTTTTAATGTTGCTTACATGTCTTTGTTGTGTTTTTAATATGCTTTAAAGTCCTCATTAAATCAAAATTGACTCTATTTACTTTGTTGGCACATATTAAAGGTCTCTAAAAATTGTTTGTCCTGTAATCTTTAATCAAAATCTGAAAAGTAACTTCTGGTCTGGAAACGGCGTTCCTTCTCAGATGATGTCGGTTTGACGGCTTAGGTTTGAAAATGCTTAACCACTCCCCTCCAACCGTTAAGTCTGCTATGAGCAAGAGATGGAGAGGAGGAGCGCTGAAGTGAATTCTGCGCTCTAGTCAATATTCTGTTTCACTTGGAAATACGTCACCGCACTGAAGAAAACTCACTTGCTACTTCCGGTTCACTGGGACATTAAGACAAACCATGTGCAAATTTTGAAATCGCTGGTGTTTTCTGGTGTGCTAGTGGTCACAAACTACCTTGTAACCAATCACGTCAACCTGCGGGTGGGCTTTAGCATATCATTAACAGAAGCCAGGATATCCCGGTATATTTTTCTGTTAATATGAAAAATTGGGTACATTCAGTAATATAGCGGGTGAATAATGTGCCTTTCTCCACTGACGTTCTAAGTTGTTCAAAGCGTTTCTAAGGATGCTGATTTTCAGAAGGCAGCTGTCTGACGCTGAGTTGGCGAACCGGAACATGGTTTGTGTAACATTAGAAACACATTATTAGCTGTTTGACAACATAGTCAAGAAAAATTCTAATCATATTAATTACTGTTGTGTGTCAGATGTTGCAAAGAGCAATACATAACACGCATTACAATTCTGATCGACTTGTAGATGACCCTGTATAATTCACTCTTCCACTTCTTCTGAATCAGTTTCTGGTTCAAACGTGTATGGCTAAATTTAAACCAGTATTTCCACTTGCCATTGTGCAGGGTTTACTACAGTAACTTTGACCAAGTGGATCAGCTATTCTGAGCAGGTGTGAGTGAGTGGAGGCAGGCTGATTCAAGTATCCGTGTATACTAAATGAAGCAACGTTGTAAAGTCACATTCAAGCTATTTTAAGGCATTAAAAAACTTTAAATATGTCATTATGGTGATCAAAGAAGAGTTTTAAGGGATACAATTATTGACTACAGGGGCACTTTAAGATATGTCGGTGCAAGTTGCTTTCAGTTAAAACAGCTCAAACATGCATTTTAGTCCAGGACTAGCTTAAGCCTTGTCTGTTAAACTGGGAGATATTTTGCTATGCACAGTAATTTTCATTAACCAAAACCAAAATGGAAGGTGCTCAAGTGAGGTAAACTCTTTATTCTACCATGACGTATCTCAGCATAAGCCACCTTCCTCCACTGTTAATGTGCCTAAATCTGCAGGATTCAAAAGGAAGTTCAAAGATGTCAATTCTAATTCCTCCAAAATCACAGGAGATGTCTGAGTTTGGAAGCTCGGCTGGTGGAGTACGTGACCAGACGTTGAGGGATGTAATTCAAGCTGGCAGAAAGTAAAGCCAATAAGCCACAGCACATAACAGTCAATAATTATGGGGTGAGAGAGAAGTCTTGCTGCTGTATTCACCCGCCCTGGACTCTCCTTCTTGGACCTGGATCTATAGTACGCTGGTCTTTCCATAGAATGAAAGAAAATAGTGACCAGAACTGCCAAGCTCCAAAAATAAAAAGGACCATAAAGTCATAAAAGGCCATATTCGAATATAGTTGAGGATGAGGATGCACCAGGTTTGACCTCAGTGATGCCAAATGCCATTGGTTCCAGTGTTTTATTGTTATGTACGTTAATTGAATTAAAGCTGAAATAAAATATGCTTAAGTTGAAGTACTAAAATTACTAAAACAAAAAAAAAAAAATATAAAAAAATAAAATTGAAGATATAAATAATAAATACTATATACTAAATATAACTGATTGGTTCTCATATATTTCAGTAACTGAATTTGAGCACACTTCTTGTCACAGAGATTATGTAACTTGGAATATGGACATGAGATTTTATGAATGTGATGACAATTTTTACTTTGTGTTTAATTAATTTAACCGGTTTAATCAAGAAGACAATGCCGACTGACTAGTTCAAGATTCAAGAGTTTTATTTGTCACATACACAGTTATATACAGAATATACAACCGGCAGTGAAATGTAAAGTTTCACACTAGCTAAATTTGAAAAGTATGGTTATGCATGTCCACGGATAGACAAGCACCAAAACAAAAAGGCCATCATTTTGCTGATTATGCAGATTATGTTCCAGGTATCAAAACCAAGAAATCATATTTTTTTAAATCATGTTTTCTCATATTCAATACATTGCTCTAAATTTGTAAAGGATGCTTAACCTTACGAAGGTCTAACATTTGCTCAAAGCATTTGATCTTCATAAATTTCAGATCCACTTCTCATTTCTTTGAGCTGAAACCCCTTCCCATTTGTTTTCTGTATGGAATATACACTCACCTAAAGGATTATTAGGAAAGCCTGTTCAATTTCTCATTAATGCAATTATCTAATCAACCAATCACATGGCAGTTGCTTCAATGCATTTAGGGGTGTGGTACTGGTCAAGACAATCTCCTGAACTCCAAACTGAATGTCAGAATGGGAAAGAAAGGTGATTTAAGCAATTTTGAGCATGGCATGGTTGTTGGTGCCAGATGGGCCGTTCTGAGTATTTCACAATCTGCTCAGTTACTGGGATTTTCACGCACAACCATTTCTAGGGTTTACAAAGAATGGTGTGAAAAGGGAAAAACATGCAGTATGCGGCAGTCCTGTGGGCGAAAATGCCTTGTTGATGCTAGAGGTCAGAGGAGAATGGGCCGACTGATTCAAGCTGATAGAAGAGCAACTTTGACTGAAATAACCACTCGTTACAACTGAGGTATGCAGCAAAGCATTTGTGAAGCCACAACATGCACAACCTTGAGGCGGATGGGCTACAACAGCAGAAGACCCCACTGGGTACCACTCATCTCCACTACAAATAGGAAAAAGAGGCTACAATTTGCACAAGCTCACCAAAATTGGACAGTTGAAGACTGGAAAAATGTTGCCTGGTCTGATGAGTCTCGATTTCTGTTGAGACATTCAGATGGTAGAGTCAGAATTTGGCGTAAACAGAATGAGAACATGGATCCATCATGCCTTGTTACCACTGTGCAGGCTGGTGGTGGTGGTGTAATGGTGTGGGGGATGTTTTCTTGGCACACTTTAGGCCCCTTAGTGCCAATTGGGCAATGTTTAAATGCCACAGCCTACCTGAGCATTGTTTCTGACCATGTCCATCCCTTTATGACCACCATGTACCCATTCTCTGATGGCTACTTCCAGCAGGATAATGCACCATGTCACAAAGCTCGAATCATTTCAAATTGGTATCTTGAACATGAGTTCACTGTACTAAAATGGCCCCCACAGTCACCAGATCTCAACCCAATAGAGCATCTCTGGGATGTGGTGGAAC
The DNA here is from genome assembly GCA_018749465.1 of Paracanthobrama guichenoti. Taxonomy (NCBI): domain Eukaryota; kingdom Metazoa; phylum Chordata; class Actinopteri; order Cypriniformes; family Gobionidae; genus Paracanthobrama; species Paracanthobrama guichenoti. The sequence goes on along the minus strand of CM031961.1, from coordinate 36,723,151 downwards.
GGGAGCTTCGTGCCCTGGATGTGCATCCCACAAATCTCCATCACCTGCAAGATGCTATCCTATCAATATGGGCCAACATTTCTAAAGAATGCTTTCAGCACCTTGTTGAATCAATGCCACGTAGAATTAAGGCAGTTCTGAAGGCGAAAGGGGTCAAACACAGTATTAGTATGGTGTTCCTATGTAATTAAAGTAAATCATATATGATCACACACATATAGTATGTAGGCTTATTTTAAGAAATCTCCTGACTGAGTCATCATAAAATTGAACTGCTTCGAGACACATGCCGCAGCTCACAAAGTGCCAAAAAATGGAAAGAAATGAAGCTCAAAGACACTCTAGGAAACAGTGAGGCACAAACATACACTGACTCCCATCGAGTCGCATGAGTGAAACCCAACAGGACACATGCAAACCCATGCTGGGATACACGCCTACAGGGATCAGAGACGCAGGCCACCAGCAGCAAAGAGGAAGAGAGAGAAAGAAGATGCAGTGCTAATTCCTCGATCAATGCCATAAGGCACGAGTGTGAGGTGTAACAGACGGCTTATTGACAGAGTGTCTCATAAAAGACTAAAGCCTAGAGCATCATGACACCACACACATATTAACACAGGGGTGTGACAGTTCCCTGCTTTCCTTCTACAGCTATCTGACATTTCTGGTAACTCATTTATTCTACAACAACTGCACACTGAATTTTCAACAAGAGTTTCTTTAATGTGCTACCATGCATCCTAACTGTCATTTACATTAGCTTTGTGACTTGACTGAACGTTCGACATATGCAACTCGACACGTGTCACCAGGCCCTTTTTCTTAACACACTTTTAAAAAAGTCCACTTTGTAATAATGCCAAATAAAAATGTTTTACTTTAAAGTACAATATAAATCATTACGTGTTCATAATTTTCTGTCATGCTTCAAAGAAGTACACTTATTCTGATGTGTTGACAAACATACTAAAACACATTTTAAGTAACCTGAATTGTTTCATTGTTTTGAGTTTAATGGGCTTGTTTCTTTTCATTTAGAGAAACTTAAATTTAACTGAAACTGGGCTGGGGATTTCTACTTCCTGCAGCATGCTTTGCCATGGCACTCGAAAGGGAGAGTAAATGCTAAAATTAAGTGTTATATTATAATTTTTTTTGTGTGCAAGATTAATGTTAAGTGGGAGATTAAGTGGTGCTTAATGTATTGCAAAGCTAATTTAAAACAGTTTCTGTTATGTTTGGATTTTTGGGGTAACCATCATGAGCATGAGCTTAGTTTGAGAACAGATATGTCTTAAATGTCCTATATTGCCTTACTCATTCAGCAAATTGCTATGCTATTCAAAGTATTGTGTTACCAATTAGCATGTTAGCATTTAATGAATTAGCTAATTATAGCTGGTTAAGTTACGTTAACCACGGAATACGTGATTAGCGATATACTGTTATCTTGACGCCGCCCACACTGCTGAGAGCGATGGTTAGATGAATATGTAAATATGTGCTGCTCGCTTTCCTCTCAATAACAAAATAAACAACAAAACTGAAAAAAACAGCAAGCATTTCAATAAAGTGTAGAATTGAAAATAATCAAATATATTTGGTATTTGAACAAAGACATACTGCTGTACTGTTTTCAACCACCATCTTTCTTACCAGAAGGGCCATTTGGAATCCACAGGGATGCTGAAGGCCTGTAGGCCAAATGTGTGTCACGCCTTTAGTACAGTGGGGGAAGTCTGGTCTGATTGGTCAGTTTGAATGATTCACAATAGGGTTTCAGTCACATGGTCAAGGAAGAGATAAAAAGAAGATTGTAACTCGCTCTGTCTCTTTGATTCTCTGGCTCTCTCTTCTTGGGGCCTTCTCTTTGGCTCTTCTCTTCGTCTTTCTCTCTCTCTCCTCCACTCTCTTTCTATCCCTCAGGTAACACATGCTGGGTACGATTAATGGTATAAGTTTTTATCATCTCATACCTCTATTTTGTAACTATTTTAAGTGTAACCATAAACAGATTTTGTCATTAAATCTTTTCAATTACAAATGATTTGCTAACTAGTTTTGATTTGGTATTGACTTTGAAGTTCTACCTATTGCAATACAATATAGTCACATTATAGCAACGCTCTCCCATATATTTTGCTATTGTAACTGCGCTTATTTCCGTCGTTGGTATAAGTAGCAATGGGTGGTAATAGACAAGAAATTTACAGTTTTCTACAATCTTACTGATAACGCGTTTCTTTAGTCGTTCGACAACCCTGCAGCCTGAACCACTGTAGGCGACCCACCCTTACAAAAGCATAACAAAAGCATCTGATCATAGCAACGTAGATATGCTTATCACTTTATAAAATAGATTGCTTAAAATCAAGCAGCTTTACTGTAATAAACATGAAAAACAGTGCCAGTGTCTCGTTTCATCAGAAGTACAATTTAATTTTCTACTATAAAGCAGCTCTTCAATTTATTCATGTTTTCACTCGCGGACGTCTGACCTTGACGGACTGAACAGGATGAACTGGAAAAGATTTTCATGTGAAAGAAGGCAGAGCCTCAGCACACACATGAAATTATTACGTAATCACCATGGACTAATGGTAGTACAAAGGTGTTTGCCAGCTGGAGCGAACTTTTCCGAAAGTTCACTGATACGCTGTTTCAACTCGAAAAAGAAGTTTATTTCGGCCTGATTTTGTTTGGCGTCACATCAGCTCGTTCTTCGATTTCCACCTTTAGCTTACTCAAATATTTCAAGTTAAGAGCAATTAACATGCATGAGTAGAAATAAAATGTTTCTGCTTACTTAAACTTTGAATTTCTTAACTGATTATTAAAAAATATTTTTTGAGTTCTGCTAACTCATTCAGGTTTACAGAGTAAGATGAAAAATAAAATACCATTGAAGCTTTTCTGAAGATATTAAAATTCATCTGAAAGGTCATTGAACCCTTCCCAACTATAGTCTCCCAGTGAATCTGTCATTTCCACCACTGCTTATACTTGTGCTGTAAATACTTGTGACTGTAAACAAACAGTCAATGATATTAAAATGATGATAGGCCATTTTAAAGGTGCGCCTTTCAATTCTACTGTTCGAATCATTTTCCTAGGAGTGCTCTGTGCCCTGCCCTCTATAGTGTCTCTTTAAAAAACAAAACAAAAAAAAAAAAAACTTCTGACGGTAAATAGTTTATTTATTCATTAGAAATACAAGTACAGTATATTAGTCAAAATCTTAATTTGTCCTCCATCTTATGATTTTGTTTTCACTGAGCTAATTACAATGCATTCTGGGATAGAATTTTCAATGAAGGATACAACCAGTGTTGCCTTAAAAGGGTCAAAATGAAGTGTTTTAGAGCTCTTTGCAAGTTTGCATCAGAAGAACGTCTAGGTTGGCAGTAAAATGTTAATTCGGTAGTAGAATGGACGTGATGAACAGATGGCTATTCTTCATTTACTCTCAGCCTCAGACGGCACGCCCACAGTCCGCTCAATGACTGCGTACTCTACATTTTTGTAATGCGTACCGCACACAAAAATGGCAAGTGCTGGCTGAATCTGATTAGCTGGTATCTACACCATTTCCGGGAGTAAATTCACAAAATTTGAATGCCATTTGGACACAGAGTTGTGAGATTCAGAAGGTAATTTCAAAGAAGAAAACAATCAATCAATTTGCCACTAGAAGCATCAAATCTTTATGCCAGACAGTTTATTTAAAACCTACAGTAGTCAATAATCTAGATATCTACAGAACGGTATAGAACTATTTGTTTTCTGAGTGATGCACATTAAAAAATCAGTACTTGTGGATGGACAACATTACTGATAGCAAAGTCCATCTGTCATTCTGTCAGGCTGTGTCTTCCTGTCTAAGTAGGCAGTTCTTGGCCAGAAAAAGCTGCAAACTGGACTAGACTTTATGCCACAATTCAAGTCTATGCAAGAGACTATTCTTCATTAAGCAGATATATTAAACGGCTTAAATTTCAGTATGTTTCTCATACAAAGCTATTGTATGGCTTCAGAAAACTTGGACTATAGTACAAACGTCATAAAGGCCACTTTTATGATACTTTATGGTGCTTCTGTGTCCTTTTTGAAGCCTAAAAACCTCCATTCATTGTGATTGCATGGAAAAGAGCGACGAGTCACAGGGGAATTAAGAATGTGAAACTGTGAAAAACTGCGCCCACTGATAGCATTGTTTATTTGCATGTGCTGCATTGTGTTGCCATCCAATTTACTGAAGGAATTATGCAAATGATGTGATGCCACAAACACACCCACAAAATTAGCGCTGATCGCAGTTTGCACCGGACAATTGTGCCCTGTGCAAAGAAATGCACACAGACAATGGCTGAATAGTAGTTTTTCAATCCGGGAGTTGAGGTTTTTACATAGGACGTTTGAAAGACTAATAAAAAAAATAAAAAAAACCTTTGTCTGGCTACAATTACTGCTGCCATGATTACTAGTAAATCTACACAAACATACCTTCCAAAAAACCTGCATTTTACAGGAAAATAATGCTGATGTTTGGGAGTCAGGCATATTCTATAATGAACCTAATTGCATCGAAAGGAAGGATGTTTGCCAAGAAAAGAATGACAATGACTTCATTTAAATATGCAGGCTGCAGTGTATAGGTTAAGTTGGTTAAGTTGAATTCATTACTTGACAATGACAACGACTAATGAAAATGAAAGAGGATGCTGATGTTAATTGTTTTTGTTTTAATTACAATGTTAAACAAAATGCAAAGACAAATTCTGAGGCATTGTGTGTATTATGATTTGCTGTGACCCTACGTGAGATCGACCAATCAGAGAAGTTTTTTTGATTAATGAGGAATATCTCTGCCATTCCTGTAGGTGCTTGAGCTCCCAAGGTCAATATGAAGGTTTACTGGAGTTCTCTAGTTGTATGTACAATGAGAAAACATAACTATTTTACGAGTTGGTGATTTTGTCTGAAATGGTACGTTTTGATTTGTATAAAAATTTACAATTTAAAAAATAACTAAGTATGAAGGTCCACCCCAATCCTAACCGTCTGTGGAGCATAAGCAGATTCATATGAAAATGTATACGAATTTACCACCAATACACCAAAACATAAACTAGATACGAATTGCAATGAGATTGTGTTGGTACAATAGCTTGACAAACAAGTGGTTCTCAACTTGGATTGCCTTGCAGCACATACAGACTGAACTTGAACCCCTGAACATTTTAGCTATTGGTCACAGAATACGACTCACAGTCATTATGACAATATACCACTACATCCCAACTCCGTCAAATATTATGCTTGGGCTGTTTGTCATCACCAGTGTCTCTGCATATCCTCCTGAAGGACGTTAACATTAGGAAAGAGCGGCTAACGTTTACTTTTAACAAGATAGTGATCATTTCAATCTGACCTTTACAGTTTGAGCGGCACATTTCGGCTCAGATTGTTTTATGTTCCTGACACAATGATGCATGCTTTGCAAAGAGGGTGGGGTGGGGGAGTTAAAAACTATATTGGATTTGACAGCTAATCCATAGCTCAGCTGAAGCTCTATTGCTTATTTCACATGTGAAGGAGGAATTTCTTAAAGGCACAGCAGCAAACAAATAGACCGTTTAATTGAGGTGTGTCCAATCCTACTCCTGGGGGGCTTCAGTCCTAATTAAACATGCCTGAAACAGCTAATCAAGAATCACATACTCTCTTGCTGTGTTCGAAATTGCCCCCTATACTCTCACTCACTATTTCCTACATTAGTCCACTAATATAGTCCACTTGAATGAAAATGAGTGAGTGAATTCGGACACTAAGTGCACCGGAAGGGCTGCCGGTTTTGCATAGTTTCTACTTGCAGTTCAATAATTATTTGAAACGTAGCAAATTGGCAGCTCCAGTAGTAATGAAAAGATTTATCTTGAACTCTGCCATGGAAACTAGCATGTATAAACCATAATTAAACAATTTAATAATCAATTAAAAAGGAATTTATACCTGTAGGATATTATGCTGGACCAGCGCGGTTTGGAAAATGTATAGATGATTAATTCAGCCGCGGGCACCATCTCTTGGCAGGCCGGGGGAATTCATTCAGTGTGTGACTCTCACAGTGCATTGTGGGTATTTTCTAGCTGTTGAGCATACATCAGTTGTGCACTCGTTATTGCGGTGTATTGTGGGATTGAATGAGTGCACTCAATAAGGTCCACTATGGTTTCAGACGCCACTACAATTGGCATAAGGGCATAGGGGACATAGATTTCAGACTCATCTGAGTAGGTACTTCTTCTGAATACACTATGTTCTATATAGTATAAATGTGTGTAGCATGACTGTAAACCGAACGTACTACACTAAATTGTGTTGTCATTGTCTTGGGATTTATCAGTGTCAGTTACGTTGCTTCACTGCCATTCGCAAATCCTCTTGGCCTCATGGGATAGTAAAGTGTCCACAGAATGCACACTTCAGAATCTAGTAGGTCAACTGGGTATGTTTCGCCTACTGTTTTATGAATACTGAGAATTCATACAAACTACTAATTTCACCTACTATATAGCATGAAAGTATTCAATTTTGGATGCAGCCTAGGTACGCCTGGAAAACGAACACAACAAGACAGAATTATTCAGAACACAGCTTTCGACACTGTCCTAACTTGTTGACATGAAAGCCTTTTCTGCAAAACATTTGTCTTTTGTTCTTTAGGGTTGCGAGAAACCTCCAGGCCAGTGTGTTGGGTCAAGTTTGAGCTAAACACTGCAGAAAAATGGAACTCCACAAGCAGAATTGGACAACCATGGCTTTAGAGATGATTGCATCTAAAGCATCACATTAACATTGACAAACAAGGGCTCCTGGGTCTCCTCGACCTGTCTTTGAGAGTTTCAAGTAACCTGGTTCAACCTGGCTAAAACAGAGGTTCTGGTTGTACATGAAGACCCTCATACCTGACCCTACTGTTCACTCCACCAATCCTTCATCCAGCCGAGTGAGTCAGAATAAAAGCAACAGTCCTATAAAACCTCTTCACTTCTCTCTTCAGCAGGTGGCAAGTCCTTCAAGGAGGCCTTTTGAAGGAACTCCACAATCCGACGGAGCCCCTGCTGCCTGAGTTAAAAGTCCTGAGGCCAAATGTGAGGAAGACTCTATCTCCTGCGCCACTAGGATTTAAAAGGCCACCTGGAATGAATTGTACCTCAGCTTGATCCCTTGAGGGCCAGAAAGGGCAGGCAGGCATCCCTTTGGGCAGGCAGCACCGTGTTCAAAATGCTGCAGCAGAAAGTGCACAGATGCACACAAAAGGCATGAATGCGGCAGCTCCAGTTGATTTTAAACATCACTGCAATGCCATCAGGGCTATTGTGCGCGATGAAAACGAAGAGCGGGAGCCACTCAAATGCATGCCGTTGTATGGATTGGAGAGAACGTTGGCATGCAGAGACTTTATGGTGACACATTCACGTGTACACACAAACACGAGCCAACAAACAAAACGTGATAAGGGGGAAAAGTACACACTCAAAGCAAACAGCAAACTGGGGCTAATGCATTCTGGGTCAAATTAGGCCTCCAGCCAATGATAATACGAATTTGGAGAGTGCATCAAATGCGGTCTTAAATGAATTCCCTCCAGAAGTTTAAAGCAAAACCCAGGCAGTAGCTTGACAGAAGTACCTGTGGGCTTTTTTGGAATATAATGCATGAAATGTTCCTACAACCTGACAGATATTACTGAAATAGGTGTTCTGGGAAACTGCAAGGACATAAATGCTAAAATATAAGCATTTTTGAAAGTACACCCACAAAACTAAAACATTTATACATGACAAGTTAACACAAGAGGTGTTACAGAACAACTTACAAATGTTGTCTGTACAACGTTATATTCAATAATTCAACTTTTGTCATGTTACACACTGATACACTCCAACACAAATATACTTGCTAAGAACATCATAACAAAACGAGAGGTTCATTTGCACTGTTGAAATGATTTTAATAAAAGAAAAACTTGCAAATTGTAGTTTGGTTCTGAACACTGAAAATACCTGCAGAGGTTATTTGCAGTGCTGCGTTTAGCACTTAAACCAGGCTAATAAATCTTCCTATTAGCTCAGTGACTGATTTGTTCAGTGCTGGATTTATTAGCTTAGTCACTTCCTCCCTCACTTCTTCCTTTTCTTATCCTCAGCTGGTCTATCACACCCACAGTCATTTGAGCCAACTATTGAAACGATTAAATAGCTAGTTCATTCAGACTACAAAGTACCTAAAATATGAGGTCTCTGCCACAATCTATATCCTCTAACTTCACGGTTGGTCAATACATGGGTGAAAAGCCATAGAAATATAGAGAAAAATGTTTAGTCAGCAGTGTTTAAGGTGCCCCTTTTGTATAAGCTTGACCAAACCTGTCAGTTATCCCCTCTTTTATTCACACAATTCTTTTTTCTATAATGGTAAGACTTTCCATTGACTTCTGCTATTTTATTATTGAGCTAGGCCTACTCTACGGTTTAAAATTTTGGGTCAGTGAGACTTTTATTCAGCAAGAACATATTACTCAAAAGTGACAGTAAAGACATAATGTTAAAAAGGACTTCTATTCAAATAAGCACTGTTCTTTTGAACTTTCTAGTCATCAAAAATCCTTTGATTTTGAAAAATAAAATGCCTCACAGAGTTCCAAAAAATATGAAACAGCTCAACTGTTTTTTAACATTGATCATAAGAAATGTTTCTTGAGCAGCAAATCAGCATATTAGAATGATTTCTGAAGGATTATACAACACTGAAGACTGGAGTAATAATGCTAAAATGTGCTAAAATTCACATCACAGGAATAAATTACATTTCAATATAATTAAAATAGAAAACAGTTATTTTAAATTGTAATAATATTTCACAATATTACTGTTTTTACTGTATTTTTTTTTATCAAATAAATGCAGCCTTGGTGAGTACAATACTTCTTCCAGAAACATAAAAAAAAATAAAATAAAAAAAAACATACCAATTTTTGAACGGTGGTGTACGATGATATCGTCTGCTACCACTAACCATCACATCACTTTTTGCCGGTACTATACAATGTAGGTGATTTCAGGTTTTTACTATCCTTTACTATTGAATGTAGGCTAAATCTGATCCACACGCAGTCTCTCTCTCTCTCTCTCTCTCCTGCTGTTCCTTATCTCCATCTGGTCTTGGGTTTACCGTCAATTGCCAGCTTGCTCTCTTGCTCTCTTGCCTGCTCTCTTGTCCTCTCTCCCTCTCTCTCTCTCTCTCTCTCTCTCTCTCTCTCTCTCTCTCTCTCTCTCTCTCTCTCTCTCTCTCTCTCTCTCTCTCTCTCTCCTTCTCTCTTGTGCAAATCTGGCTTAGGACACAAACACCATTATCTTTGCAAAATGCGCCCACATCTAAAGCTTCAAAACCATAATGTTAGCATAATGTTAGAGAAAACCTGGCCACAGAGTCAACGTCCAATGCAACAGCTGGCCATTAATCATGCCGTAGTTTTACAAAACACACACAGAGGCCTATTATCAGCCATTTTAAAGGAATAATGCTGAACAAACGTTAGTGTCCCTGTGTAAAGGCCTGATAACAGACGTCACCACAGTACGTGTCTCACAGGCTAGGCATACTAATGAAAAAGTACACCCTAAACAAGTGGCAGGGCCCAGGTAATACATCATTAGCTGTGTTTGCTAAGAAAAGTATAGTTACCTGAGATGGCAAATAATTATAAAATATGCATATTAATATCCAAATTGCTTTTAAAAATCTTGTTTTAAGTTTTAAATCTACATGTAGTGAGAATGTGAGATCTATGAGAAATAATAATTTGCAGATGATTCTAGCAAATGGTATTTCGCTAAGCAACTAACTAGCAATAGCCCAAAACACCATAGAAATCAAAAAGCAACATGCTAACGCACTCATATTAACAACACTGCATATTAACATAGTAATGTCCTGGCAACATCCAGTACACACTGGCAGCACCGTAACACTCACCCAAAACACTTTAGCAACCACATAGCAATGCACAAAAACATTCATAATACGTTAACAACTGCATAGCAACGTGGTAATGTCTTGACAATCTACCAGAACACACAAGCAATCACCAAGAAAAGCCTAGTAATCACTTAGCAATGCACAAAAACATTCATAATACATTACTATGTTCTAACTGCATAGCAACATAGTAATGTAAAGTAGCTAGCGAAAACTACTTTGAAACTGAAACTACTTTGAAGTAAAAGATTTTGGTTTAAAACAACGTAATGCAATACAATTATGATTTCAAAGAGTAAACTATATCCAAAGACTCAAATTTATATCTCAAACCGGCTGTCAAAGTGCAAAATTGCTACAAATGTAACATCAATGCAATAATGAAATATATGCAACTTAAATTGAATACACAGAAGTAGTCAAAAATGGATGATAAACTCACAGCACATGCAGTGATGGAGCACGCAGCATTTACTGTGAACGTAGCCGCTTTGAGATCCCGCGTTTAAATCCTGCGTTTACTGAACGCTGCGTTCTGAAACCCGCCACAAACTGTTTAATTATATCACAGCCTTTGCCTGTTATAAGCGCACTAAAGTATATCACAATTTTGTTTTCCGTTCGATTGACAGATGCTTTGCCGAAGCAATGACGTGAAACACAATGTTAGTGATCTTTTAGGTTCATTATAAAACTGTGGCGGGACAGATTAAACTATGACAAGCTTTTGACGCAGACAGCGTTTTAATCTTTGGTTTGCATAAATTACTCATAGCCTACAAAAGTGTAGCCTTTACTAGTTATGTAATTATTTTGCTACATGTAGTTAGCTACTCCCCAACACTGCCACATAGAAATGCACGAAACATTCATAATATGTTGCCAACTCAAACCACAGCCTAGCAACAACCTTAGCAACCACCTAAAACACCTTAGCAAATGCATAGTAACATGTCAATGCTTTGGCCACCACCCAGGACACCCTAGCAACCACATAATAATGCACAAAGAACTGCATAGCAACAAAGTAATGTCTTGGCAACCCCCAGAATACAGCAAGAATACCTTAACAATCACCAACAGCACCTTAGTAACCATCTAGAAATGCCCTGGCAAGCACTCAAAACACATTATCATCATGGTAGTGAGTTTTGCATGGGCAAGAACAACAGACAAATTCTTCATAAAACAATAGTTGATTACATTGAAAGTGTGGATCTTAAATGTGTTGTTGTAGACTACAGAGGATCAGAGGCCCCCTTTGCAATTTGGAGGCCCGTTTCAAATAAACTGTCAGATTACGACTGCAATTACTTTATCTCTGTTATATTTCCAATGTTATCTCATATTTCGCTCTTAAAGGAACACTCCACTTTTTTTGAAAATAGGCTAATTTCCCAACTCCCCTAGAGTTAAACAGTTGTTGAGTTTTATCGTTTTCAAATCCATTCAGCCGATCTCCGGGTCTGGCGGTAGCCCTTTTAGCATAGCTTAGCATAGATCATTGAATCTGATTAGACCGTTAGCATCTCGCTCAAAAATGACCAAAGAGTTTCGATATTGTTTGAAATGTAAAACTTGACTCTTCTGTAGTTATGATAATGATATCATGCAGCACCTGAAAATAGTCCCCAGCACGCTCCCTGTGCAAGCAGGTTGTCACGTTGGTTATGTTTACGGAAGTTAGCCTATTTTCAGGTGCTGCGTAATATCATGGTACGGCAGCAAAGTTCCTTGATTATTACGCAGGAATGAGAGTATAGTCCCTAGCCATATCGGTCTAGAAAATCACAACTTTTCATTTTCCGTCGGTCTTAGTACATGATGTAACTACAGAAGAGTCAAGTTTTAAATAGGTAAAATATCAAAACTCTTTGGTCATTTTTGAGCAAGATGCTAACGGTCTAATCAGATTCAATAATCTATGCTAAGTTATGCTAAAAGGGCTACCGCCAGACCCGGAGATCAGCTGAATGGATTCGAAAACAATAAAACTCAACTGTTTAACTCTAAGGGAGTTGGAAAATGAGCCTATTTTCAAAAAAAGTGGAGTGTTCCTATATTTATAAATGCATTCTGTCTCTTTAACCAGAACTATTGTTACAATCACGACCGAAACCAAAAACAGCATTCAATCTTCATCCCTCAGTCCATCAGCTAAAATGAAATGATACTAGTACTAATGATACTAATGATACTTCGCCAGTAGGTGGCAGCAAATCATTGCCTTAACCAGTTAGTCATTGAATCATTCAGTCAAATGATTCATTCAAAATGGCTGCTTCATTCAGGGACAAAGCAGAAGGAATCGTTGTCAAGTGAGTCATCGAGTCTCACAAAACAGAAAACAAATTCTAAATGAAACGGTGTTGCTTGGAGATGCATAATGGCTGTACTGTTTGGAACAATTTTCATTGGCGAAAAAGAGAAAAAACAGACAATATTAACAAAATTGTGTCTAAAATGTACTGCAAGTCACCTAATAGCCTATTACCTTATTGATTTTATACAATTCAATAAACAATATCACATTTGCAAATGTGCTGATATTTGGAAAAAATATACTTTTGCTCATGTGATATTGCTTATAAATATTAAAAACAAGACTTTTTTGCAGAGGAACTTTGTGTTTGATCAAATCCTGATGTGACAAAGTGCTCTCACTATAGCAGTTACTATAACGCTGCTAGAGTAAAGGTTCAGCACTGATGGACAGTTCCCTAACAACATCCTCTTTTCCACTCTCAAAGAATGGCCAAAATTGAGCTGAAATGGCTTTCTCTGACCTGAGCACCAGAAGCGGCTCCATCGCTTTAAACTGTGTCAAAGCACTGAATACAGTTGATAGACTCCAATCAATTCTTCCACTAGAGCTGTTCCTTGCCATTGATTTTTGAATTTAATATTATAGAGTGCTTACTTTCCTTCTATTTCCTATTTATAACATATTTTGATGGTTTTAGTCCAAAACCAGAAAATAGATCTTCCCTCATACTGATGCCAAAATTCACAAGCTTGTGTAAAGACTCTTTGTCTTTGACAAGAAAAAAATGTATCAAATATAAGGAGCACTGCTTTCATGTGCTTACACTGTCCACCTTTAAAAAAAAAATCTATATGCCATATTGAAATAGATTTCTGAAAGACTATTTCTGCAGTCACTATCTACAAATCCCAGACGCCGGGTCTGGAGAAAGACATGGAGAGGAAGGAAATGGGGAGTGGAATCGGGACGTGAGAGATAGTGGAAAAGGAAATAGAGACGGAGGTAGATGAGGGATGGGATTAGAGCATTGATATGAATCATATTAGCGTCTCAATAGAGTGTTCGAGTCAAGCTCGTAATACAAATTACCGGTGGGAAAGGCTAAGAATGGGCTTATGAAGCTGACCCTCTGGATTTCAAAGCACCACTGATGTGTTAAGTTGCTCCTCCTCCCTGCGGCAGGCAGGTTCAACACTGGTGTGATAGTGAGAGCGGTTTAAAGCCTTATCGGCAGTGTCAAGCCTCCAAACATCACACTGAGAGTGAGAGCTCACACAGAACAACAGGAAAACAAAATTCAACTGAATTCTCCTGTAGGGCTTCCTCAAAGCACATCTAGTGATACAAGCAACATTGAGGTTGCCCTGTTGGGCATCAGTCTGAACAGATGCAAACCTGGAGGTATCAGTCAACCCGATTGTGATAGAACAGAGCAAGAAATCGAAAACGAGAAAGCACATCAAGATGAGGCATTAGAGTCCATGTCAGTGAGTCAGAGTGGGTAGGCAAAGAGGTACGAAGGTGTAGGACTCATCACGGCACTGTCTATTCCTCATCCTCTCTATGCTCATTGTCCTGACCTAGCATGTCACTCAAGGAAGTGCATTTACCTGTCGACTGTGTGCAGCAACCAATAACGCAGTTCAACCTGTCAAGCCTTCAGCAATTTGAACGCTCGCCGCACCTCGCTGCAATGGTTACAAACCACAGACCAAATAGGTGAGGAACAAGTTAATTAACCTGTCCATCAGCGAGGCTTTCTTCACTGTTAAAGCGCCACTGTAATGGCCATGTTAGTTGAAGCGTCTCTTGATACAGGGAGTTATTTCAGTCTTTTACCTGGCTTTAGTCAGCAATCATGCAACATGGATGGACTAGCGAAATGTCCTCTTCCAATGATCTGTCTTGTCAGTCAGCACAGGGTTTCTACTGCAGGAGTTGGCCAGTCACTCCCTGTGTAAATCTGCATATAAGGGAAGAACACTGACTGTGTCACTATAAGTAATACCTACGCTGAAGTGTATGCTTGGAATACTACTTTCCTAAAGCAGTTCAAAGTGATTTCTTTAAAATGTCATTGACTGATCTCACTGAATGAGGTGTCCTAAAATATCACTCAGACATCCTTATCTTCAATATAAAAAAAAGTGTGGTTGGAATCTTATTTAATGTTTAGCCAGTCAGAAGACTTTGAGGTGCTTTCTGTCTGTCCAGTCAATCATCACATTGCTTTTGAAAACTTTTGCAACATGCTGCTGCTTTCTGACTACAAAAGTCGGTTCAAGCAGGGTTTTGAAAAGAGAGAGTGTGTCTAACTTCAGTGACTGAAAGCCTTAAAACAAAGAATGATAATAACTATAAAGTTTTATAATGGTTATAATTCATTATAATAATGAGAATAGGGAAGTCCACACTACAACAATAAAGAAGCAGATGAACAATATCATTACATGTAAACACTTGGAGAATAATTTATTTTCCAGCTAATGAACAATAAAAACATTGACAGCCAATTAGAATCCACCCAACTCTAAAGAGCACAAGAATTTAAAGTGGTAGATGACAAAACTGCAGTGTGCTTATAATAAACCAAACATTATCGTCCATTGGTGTGGATGCTAATAGTTATTGTTATGGTTATCTTTATATTGTTTAATCAAAATGTAATAACTTGCAGCACTTCTGAAAATACTTTTCATTTCAGCTGACATCATCAAGCCAGTATGGGTGGGGAAAACAGCCAAACATGCATTGAACCCAACACTATTACAACTAGGGCTGCTAATGGGGGCCGGGGGGACCTTTTGAGGGAGGTCCCAGAAAGTGATCGCAATTTTGACTGAGCGAAACTAGTGCTGCAAACTAGTGTAGCAAAAAGAGATGGTGTGGCGGTTAGTTTTCAGCTGTTTTCCTCCTAAAACCCCTTTCCCTTACCTCAAATTAACCCAGTAGCTGGCCTGCTGGCTTCAGTGTTTGCACTTTGAAGAAGGGTGAATATTTGAGAGGTCATGGTTGTGGTGGTGGCATTTCACTTGTGAATGCTTCCAAAAAATTGAGGCAACATGACATGGGGTTTGCTGAAGCGATGTCCTTAAAGTCAATACAAAATCAGAACGGATGCTATTTACTTTTTAATGCACATTCTTGGTCTTCTTGTTCATGATTCACTGGTGCACAATATTCCAACTAAAAAATGTTTGCCTTCGTAAATTTCTATCAAAATGTAATAACTTGCCCTTCTGCCTCTGAATCTGAAATGACTTTCTTGTTCAGATGATGCTAGGAATCCCTCTTCCTTTTAACCCCCTGCCTCCAATCGCCTGGCCCCATACTGGTACAATGCATACATTTAAATGATCCAGCCAATGAATGAAATCAATTCCCATATGAAAATGGTGCATACACAGTATTACGTTCACATTAATAGCAGACACTGTGTACATGTTTCTACAGGCCATGATCTTATTCACAATCTATCTGTGAATCCAAACAAAAATATTTGAACATCGGGCAAATACATAGTGGACACCTCAAACAATTACAGTAATTAACATGCGGTGCTGCATCTCCTTGTTTAAACTGATTGTACAATGAACAACAAAGCGTTCAGTGTGCGTTCCAATCAATCAGATCAGTCAATCTATCTAATACAAGTTTCATTTTTGCATCTCTGTATATTTATTGCTGTGAGTCTCTTGATCTAGATGCATAAATATAGAATTCCATCAGCAGATCCACATGGACATGATAAAAACTTTATTATTCATCATTCCTCTAATTAAGAGAGTTCGTTATCTCACTCTCTGGCCCCAGGGGGGTTTATTTTGCTGATGAACACATAAGTAGTATGCAACGGAAATGCCAATTAACCCCATTTACGCTTCCAGGCACTCCACACCTGCATGAAGACAGACTGCAATACAAATTCTTTCACAATACCTCCACAAAGAAACAGATGCGTCATATTACCAGAAAGACATACCATCAAAACACAAATGCAAGACAAAATTCACTCTTATGCACATATATATGCATGAAATGCACAGTAGCCTACATGTAATGGTCAAAATGGATACAAAGTGGTCATTTAACACTGAAAACCTAAACCGCAATTTCATATGCAGCTGCAAAGGTGAGTCACACACACTAGGTTGATTGTCACTTTGCAGCATGTGTCAGCTATAAAGGAGATCTGACAGTTAGCTCTTTGATATGTGAGTCTTCAAAAGCAATATGAGGCACATAACACAGTGCCAGCGAGGCTGAATAACCTATGCTTAAATTACAGGTGAATCAGTCACAAAGCTATCAAATGACTTAAAATGTCAAGGAGAACATCTCAGAAATAACAACAATATGCCAGACATGCACAAACGGCATCAGTGAAATGGAATAGTGGCTGAAAGTTGGTACTTACTGACAGAGGCAGCCTTCACAGCATAATTGCTAAATGCCACAAAAGTACGGCTTAAATAAAACTCACAGGATTGAATCGGCACCTCTGTGACCCAGAATAATACAAAGCTCCACATAAGCTATGCTTCACAAAGGAGGATTTTTCAGAGCTATACCTCAAAAAATGCTTGTAAAGACAGCACGTAAGAAGCACAAAACCTACAAAAAGTAGCCTGATGAGTGACCTTTCACCCTATTACCTACATCCGGACAGAGCTATGTTTTGGAGAAAGCCAAACCCACTTATTAAACTTGTGGTGGATGTCTAATTGTATATGGAATAATATACCTCACTGAGATCATTAGGTCTCACGATTCCCCATGATTGTTGTATAACAGCCCAGGAATATTAGGAATATCCATATACATTCAATGTTGCGGATATCATTACTTTATATTCCCACTTGTCGTCACATGATTATTTTCACCTTCATCACTCAAAGAATTATTCTCATAAATAGTGCAATTTCACACTACATACAGTGGTGGCCAAAATTATTAGAAGACTTGGCATCTGGGAGTCGTGGGCCTGGATTTATTTTCCAAGAGGACAATGACCTGAAACATTCTTCTAACTATTGCTGGAATACCTGCGACGGAAGGAATCTGTTGGAACATTGAAAATGATGGACTGGCCCCCTCAAAGTCCCGACCTCAACCCCATCGAGCACATTTGGGGCGAGTTGGAAAATAAACTGGACAGATCTATTGTACATTCAAAGGAAATTTGGCTTCAGCTGCAGAAGGCATGGATAACATTAGTGTTGAAGTTCTCAGAGGAAATATATTGACACTATGGCAGAGAGATGTGCTGCTGTAATTGCTGCAAAAGGTGGATATACCAAATATTAAAGTTAAAAGTGAATAAAAACAGTACGACTCACTTCATCTGATATTTGTTGTGCTCAGAGCAACCATCTGCATGTTTCATGAACATTATGAAATTAAATCATGTTTTGGAGGCAAAAAAAGTTACTATTTTCAGAACTGTCAGGTGTTCTAATTCTGGCCACCACTGTAGTTCAAGACATGTTCAACAGCCAGTCAAGAAGAAATGTAGCTGTTACCAAGCAAAGTGTGGTCCTGCCCCTTATAAAGACCTTGATGTTCCGTTACTTAGCTCTAAAATAAACAAATCATTTCACAAAAATTAAATGATTAAATACTGTAAGAGTATCCTACTAGAAAGAATACATAAAAAAGATAAAAATAATAATAGGGTACAATGGGGCTAAAGGCACACCTTAAGAAAAATGTGCATTTAATTTCTCCCATAGTGAATGATTGCAGAAAAATATATACATGTTTGTATTTTCATCACATAACATTGACGGAGCAACAGATCCTGTCTGAAAATAAATCATAAAAGTGGTATATTTTGTTTAAAAATCTTATAAATGTATGAGGAGGCAAGGTGGGCCTTTTACCCCACACACTTTAGCTAAAGTAATATTTTTTTAATAATGCATAAGTTAATACTTGTTCAAAACAGGCTTTAGCTAAGTTTGCACTGTTTTCTGTTCATTTTGATAAATTAATTAATACATTTTTGTTCAATAAATATGCTGTCATTAACATGTTAATATAAAAATATATTTTAAAAATACAGAAACAATTATTTTAAAAAGTAAGGACTGTGGAAGCATTGAAGGAGATAATAATTTAGCATAGCTTTACAGTAGTAACAATACATATATGATGGTTTCATTATAACAGCGATTATGTCTAAGGTGGACAATCAACCTAATATATGTTAATTACCATTTGAATCTTACCATGTCATGTCAGCAAATGGAAAAGTGAGCCAGCTATTCATTATGTTAATTATTGTGCATTTAGCCCCAACAGCAGGTGTGCGTTTTACGCCATACACCATACTTTTACATATTCTTCTGGTATTGAAAACTGTTGCTTTAATTACTTTGAACAAAACTGAAAATTATTAAGAGCTTTGTCTCAAAATATATTCAATCATTTTAGCGATTCTCATTTGCTACTTAAATCTACAACATTTTAAAAAACATCAAATATTATATCGATTTAGCACAGAATCAACTTTGCGCTTCTGCCCGCAATTGCGTCAAGGATCAGTCAAATTTCCAAGTGCATCTTGAAAAGCGGATATTTTGGAAAGTGCTACAGCAAGTTTTTGTGCCATCTAGTGGTTTAAAGAAAAATAAAATTGAATGCGCCTTTTACCCCAAAGCCACCCAACCTCGTTCAGTGTTCCTCAGTCCTGTTCTTGCAGGACCCTCACTAGTGCACAGTTTATTTGACACACTCATTTAACTTCATAGAGCATGTTGCAGATGAACGGATCAGTGAAAACTGTGTGGGAGACATCCAAACTGTGCAGTAATCAGGAAATATTGATCTATATATGTGCAACCCTGTTCCTGAAGGCCCTCCAGCAATACATATTTTGAATGTCTCCTTTACAACCTTAACAGAAAAATACAGAGAAGTTGTAAGCATTACATGATCTAATTTTGGGTAGTTTGTCACTTACAGTTCCTGTTCATATTTACACTGTTACTACACCAACCTATCTGAAGTATTAAAATCTGTTTGTTACTTCAAAATGTACTGATAATAACACTGCTGGCACAATGCCAGACACAAACTCAGAACACAATCAGTGTAACACACGACCAGTGTTGGGGAGTAACTAGTTACATGTAATTAGATTAAGTAATTTAATTACGAAATAAATGTAACTGTAATCTTATGTAATTCAATTACAGTTACTTATGAAAATATGAATGATTACAAAGAGGGTTACATCTGTTTTCTGTAAAAAGCTAGAATATGTTGAATAATACACAAGCATGATGTCTCCTGCCATTTAAAGGCCTTTTAGTAAAGTGATGCTATTCTGATGCTTTTGATTGGCTCTTGTTTGAATGTGCAGTGCACCACGTCTGCCAATTACATCAAACCACATTGCTGCTGAAAGCTTTAGGCTACAATCTGCCTGAGAGATGCCACCATGGCGAGTGATAAAAATGTGTTCCAGTGCTGGAAAATAGAAAAGTAATCCAAAAGTAATTAAATGTAATCAGTTACACTACTTATTACATTTTAAATAGGGTAACTTACAATCTATAACCTACTATTTCCAATGTAACCTTCCCAACACTGCACAGGACTATACACAGGGAATTTAATTTGTACAATATTTCACTGCAAAACATGCATGACGCCTTAAATATAATCTTTTGAATTCCCTTGAAATCATATGGTAATTGCTACTTTTGACTTATCAATACACTTTTACAATATTTTACAGTAAAATGATTTGTATTATATATATATAGCATTTATAAAATGGTAACTTTTTCCCTTTCTTAAATTACTTTTCTTTTTTTTCAGATATTGGAGCATCAGCTGATGAGTTCAATCAGATGTGTTAAATAAGAGAAAACATGCCAAATATGCAGTGCTGGAGCACCTCCAGGACCCGGATCGAGGAACGCATCTAGTGTTAGCCGTAATCAGTTTCAGCACCACGGACAGCGACTTTTCAAACGTAAGACTCGAGCACACAAGCACTCGAAAACACTTCAGGTCAACTTGCCACTCTGTTATGCTGCAGGGCCCATTGAAATTATGTTTTAGAGGGATTTCTACACTACAGCCTCCGTGTGGTGGCTCAACACTGAAAAGAAACCTCATAATGACACATTCAATTAAACTGTTTCACTGTAAGGTGGATGAGACCCCTGGCGAGAACAATTATTGCACACAGTTATATTACTTACTGCGTCGTGCAGACTCTTTTGGGGACGGTCTGTGGAGATGGTCCTTGAGGGAAGCTTGATATAACCAACGTGTGTGTACGTGTGCGCACTAGTAAGTCGACAGGTAAATAAATATGGTCTTTTAATTGCTCTCGCTAGGCGTTCACTACGCACAGCTTCGTATTAAACTTCAACCGCCAACTGTCTCTGTGCGCGTGAAATTGCTCTTGTACGATTAATATTGCGTGCGTCGCGATTCGACATGTGCGAGATTAACCTTGCACAATTGCTTTTAAATATTCGGGTAGTTAAATAACAGTCGAATGTTTCTAAATTTAAATAATAATAATAATTTAAAAAAAAACAAGATATACAGTTGTGCTTCGCGTAAATGTATTGCTCGATTACAACGACTGACAACAACAAAGATTAAGCGCACACGCAAAAAGAAACGATTACGAGTTGTATTAGACGTAAACGTTTACACACTATTGTTTACAACGGTCGTTTTTCGGAAATCGTACGAATATCAGACGCTAGTGTACTTGCCATGATTCCGTCGTCTAAAAGACTTGCAGGTAAAAAATAAATACCAGATATCGATGGGAATTAAACGGCTCATGAGAGTATCCTCCGCGGAAACTAGTCAGGCATGAATGTATATGATGTAATATCGGCAAAAAAGAAACACGGCAGCTACACACGGACGACGACAGCTCGCGGAGCCTCCCTCTCCTTCCTCGCGCTCTCTGTACTGTCCCTCGCTCACTCGCGACGTCACAGGGCAGTGCTCCTCTCTCTCATCTGCAGTCTGTAGTGTGCAGTCTGCACACTACATGAAGACACCGCCGGTGAATAGAGAGGGAATTAAAGCGCTCATTGGCTGACGGAAAGACAGATGGTGCGCTCATATCCCAGATAAATAGTGCAGACCTCCTCCCTGCGCAGCGTGGATGAGCCAATGGAAACCCGTGGTCTCCAGATCTCCTCTTCTAGTGAAGTGTCACTTTGATGTATGTAGTCATTCTGTCACTGTATTATATTTATCCGTCGACTGAAGCATCTTGATTCTTTTGTGAGCCGAACGAAGCTGGAAAAACATGGTTTGTTGGCCTCCCAGCCTATAGTCTGTTGGCTGGTTTTATATGGTGTTTGAGCACTTTTTAGCCGGTCCAGAAGGCAGACCATTTGAACACTTGTCCTGGTTGGAAGACCATCTTCAGGCTGTCATAAGCTTCACAATTGCCATTTCATGTGCTCTTAATAATAAAGGTTCTTCACTGGCATTGATGGTTCCATGAAGAACCTTTAACATCCATAGAACCGTTCCATTCCACAAAAGGTTCTTTACAGAGAAAAAAGGTTCTTTAGATTTTTGAAAGTGGTTCTTTTAAGAACTGTTCACTAAAAGGTTCTTTGGGGAATCAAAAATGGTGGTTCTTCGCCATTGCTCATATTTCTAAGAGTGTGGAGTGGCTACTCTTTTATTATTACAGTGCTTTGAATGCAGCGTTGTATTGATATTCCTTAATCATGTTTTACTTCTTATGCTGCTGCTGCATGATTTTAAAGCTCAAATTACTTAACATGCCATTTAATCAAATTGAAATCAAATATCTCATTGACTGATATATTTGCATGCAGCTTTGCGACATGTCTTCTTTCACTGATTTATTTTCATATTGATTTATGATGATTATTTCTGCCAAGGATGCGTCACAGCAACAGCAAAGCATCAGAACCAAAGTCTATAAACCTAAGCTGTTTATTTTGTTGTCCTATTACCCGGTTGGAATCCCTTAGGAATTGTAAAATGGTTTTCAGAATGGGCAGTTTACAATTTAAGGATCAAATAAGGGATGTGGTAAATATTACTTAGAGACGTTTTGTTCAACAACATAAGTTACACAATCATAACTAAAACATGAATTTTTAGACACTTGTTACAGTCTGTAAAAAAACAATGGCTTCAAATAAAGGAAAAGAAAAGGAAAATCATCTTCAAACGCCTTTAGAAAATGTCACCACACCTTTTTTTCCCCTCATAATCCAAAAACGATTTATTCTAAAAACCAACTGAAAATTCCCAAGGGAACCCATGGTGAATTAGATTTCCAGATTGGCTTGTGAATTGACGTTATGCCCAAACAGCTGTGCTCTTTCCGTATTTCCTTGAAGAAATATAAACCGATAGTTCCCCGTTTCTTGTTTGGAGCTTGGGAATGGAAGAGTTCCTCTGTCAGAGTGCTGCTCTAAATCCTGTGGCTCTGTTCTTGGCAGTGGAAGCCGAGAGGATGAGTCATGCTGGTTGAAAATGATATCTCACTATTCGATGAGAGAAGCATTTATCATGTGCGAGTGAGGGTGCATGCAAACATTTAATTATAGACCTAGTCCATTAGGATGTCAACACCTCAGCAGTCTCTTTCCCACAAAGTCAATAATGACCTTTAAAACTTTTTGATTTGCTGGGAAGAAATGCAATGCAATTTTCATGTTTGCAACTACTGGTGGTGCACCAAAGTAATCAAACGGATGGCCATAAGTAAACCCAAACCACCGCCACATCTCATTTAATCCGAGGATCACCCTCAAACTCTTCTGAGCATTAGTTCTGTGCTCTCATGTTAGACGGAGGGGAAATTGGACAGTGTGCAGTGGGCTGCTGTAATTACTCATACAGACGCTGTCATACTCATGACAATAGATTGTCCTTGCTGAGCGCAAACAGAGGAGTACAGTAGGATAGGGAGCACTTCATTATTCCCCGCTGCAAATGTTTTTGTACAGCCACTTTCAGGGAGCTCTCATTTACATATACAATGGAACACGGTGGAGGAAAATCATTTACATGAGTCCATAAGCACTATAGTTTTTCCCCACTGTAGGGGACATGCATTCACACAAGAGGTGCTGTTTCGACACCCCAGTAGGCCTATTACAATTAATTTGGAAGAAGTAAAATGTATTTCTCAGTACTTGTTTACATGGCTACGAATAATTTGCAGTATTAATTTGAAGCAATTATTATAAGTGGTGCTTGCTAAAACAAGCTCAACTCATCCTGCACCATATGTTACAGACATGAATATCTCAAAATGCGCAGTTTGAGGTCTGCTGTTACTTTTGTGAGATTAAAGTTATAATTTTCACCCAGTGGATGATCACATTACACAATTACATAACATTACATTACATGATTTTCCTTTTCATTATGGATTTACACTGAAAGAGCCATAAAGATCCATGAGGGCTCTTTTTCATTTGCCCGCTATATGTAACCACCAAGCAACAACCCAGAAACCATAGCAACAATCTAGCAGCACCCAATAATTGTTAAAAATGCTTAAAAATCTAGTTGGTAAATAATATATTCATATGTTCACATGTTCATATATGAATTGAAACAGACAGACAGATGGAAAGACAGATAGATGATGGATGGATGGATGGATGGATGGATGGATGGATGGATGGATGGATGGATGGATGGATGGATGGATGGAGCTAGATCTCTATATCTCATGATAGGATAGAGATAGATAGATCTCTATAGCTCATGGTAGATAGATAGACAGACAGATTAATGGATAATGGATAAAGACAGACAGACAGATAGATAGAGATAGATAAGATACAGACAGACAGACAGACATAGAGATTAATGGATAAAGACAGACAGACAGATAGATGGAGATAGATAAGATACAGACAGACAGATATAGAGATTAATGTATAATGGATAAAGACAGACAGACAGACAGACAGACATAGAGATTAATGGATAATGGATAAAGACAGACAGACAGACAGACAGATAGATGGAGATAGATAAGATACAGACAGACAGATATAGAGATTAATGTATAATGGATAAAGACAGACAGACAGATATAGAGATTAATGGATAATGGATAAAGACAGACAGACAGACATAGAGATTAATGGATAATGGATAAAGACAGACAGACAGACAGACAGATAGATGGAGATAGATAAGATACAGACAGACAGATATAGAGATTAATGTATAATGGATAAAGACAGACAGACAGACAGACAGACATAGAGATTAATGGATAATGGATAAAGACAGACAGACAGACAGACAGACAGACAGATAGATGGAGATAGATAAGATACAGACAGACAAATATAGAGATTAATGTATAATGGATAAAGACAGACAGACAGATATAGAGATTAATGGATAATGGATAAAGACAGATAGACAGACAGATATAGAGATTAATGTATAATGGATAAAGACAGACAGACAGACAGACAGACAGACAGACAGACAGACAGATAGATAGATAGATAGATAGATAGATAGATAGATAGATAGATAGATAGATAGATAGATAGATAGATAGATAGATAGATAGATAGATAGATAGATAGATAGATAGATAGATAGATAGATAGATAGAGATAGATAAGATACAGACAGACAGACATAGAGATTAATGGATAAAGACAGACAGACAGATATAGAGATTAATGGATAAAGACAGACAGACAGACAGATATAGAGATTAATGGATAAAGACAGACAGACAGACAGACAGACAGATAGATGGAGATAGATAAAATACAGACAGACAGATATAGAGATTAATGGATAAAGACAGACAGACAGATATAGAGATTAATGGATAAAGACAGACAGACAGACAGATATAGAGATTAATGGATAAAGACAGACAGACAGACAGACAGACAGATAGATGGAGATAGATAAAATACAGACAGACAGATATAGAGATTAATGTATAATGGATAAAGACAGACAGACAGACAGACAGACAGACATAGAGAGATTAATGGATAATGGATAAAGACAGACAGACAGACAGACAGACAGACAGACAGATAGATGGAGATAGATAAGATACAGACAGACAGATATAGGAGATTAATGTAAATGGATAAAGACAGACAGACAGATATAGAGATTAATGGATAATGGATAAAGACAGACAGACAGACAGATATAGAGATTAATGTATAATGGATAAAGACAGACAGACAGACAGACAGACAGACAGACAGATAGATAGATAGATAGATAGATAGATAGATAGATAGATAGATAGATAGATAGATAGATAGATAGATAGATAGATAGATAGATAGATAGATAGATAGATAGAGATAGATAAGATACAGACAGACAGACATAGAGATTAATGGATAAAGACAGACAGACAGATATAGAGATTAATGGATAAAGACAGACAGACAGACAGATATAGAGATTAATGGATAAAGACAGACAGACAGACAGATATAGAGATTAATGGATAAAGACAGACAGACAGATATAGAGATTAATGGATAATGGATAAAGACAGACAGACAGATATAGAGATTAATGGATAAAGACAGAGATAAATAAGATACAGACAGACAGACTGTAGAGATGAATGGATAATGAATAAAGACAGACAGAAAGATATAGAGATTAATGGATAATGGATAAAGACAGACAGACAGACAGATATAGAGATTAATGGATAATGGAGACAGACAGACAGACAGACAGATATTAGATAGAGACAGATAGACAGATAGATAGATAGATAGATAGATAGATAGATAGATAGATAGATAGATAGATAGATAGATAGATAGATAGATAGATAGATAGATAGATAGATAGATAGATAGATAGATAGATAGATAGATAGATAGATAGATAGATATTATTCATCCAACTTCTGAATTAGGTCTGGGTCAGTTTTAAACCCAGACTTCAGATAAATCTTTCCTAACAAGGCCAACTGTTATACCGACCAGAAGGATGACTTATCCCTCTCTTGCTATTTCTGGATCAATTCTATTCATCAGAACTCATTCATCACACTCTCTTTTTCTTCAGCTCAGAACAAAGCCCTCCACTGGTCAATCTATTCCAAGGTTGTTCACAGATAGGTAAGACCAGTGAAATCACAACTAACTCACCTGGGATCTGTTCCATTAGGCGTGACACTTGAGTTCTCATCCTGGGGCAAACTCAGTCTGTAACACGTAAGAGGGTGGCTGACAGCACATCAAGCAGTGTCTCATAGTGTGGCATGCAATAATTCACCTGAAACTATTTTAAACAACATGTTTATGATCATTATTATACATGCAGTTTATCAGCTCATATTATTTGATAGACTATAAGGAACATTTGTATTAAAGATTAACAACTTGGTGTTAAAATGGTGATGAACTACAGTATCTAAAATATGTATAGTACATAATCATGATTTTTGATCATTAAAGAATAGTAAACAAAAATTAATCACACTTTCCACAAAAATATTAAGCAGCACAACTGTTTGCAACATTGATAATAATAAGAAATGTTTCTTGAGCACCACATTTCTGAAGGATCATATGACACTGAAGACTAATAAACTAATAACTAAATAACACTGATTATCTCTTCATCACGGCACCTGTTAGTAGGTGGGATATATTAGGCAGCAAGTGAACATTTTGTCCTCAAAGTTGATGTGCTAGAAGCAGGAAAAATGGGTAAGCGTAAGGATGTGAGAGAGTTTGACAAGGGCCAAATTGTGATGGCTAAATGATTAGGTCAGAGCATCTCCAAAACTGCAGCTCTTGTGGGGTGTTCCTGGTCTGCAGTGGTCAGTATCTATCAAAAGTGGTCCAAGAAAGGAACAGTGGTGAACCGGCAACAGGGTCATGGGTGGTCAAGGCTCATTGATGCACGTGGGGAGTGAAGGTTGGCCCGTGTGGTCCAATCAAACAGATGAGCTGCTGTACCTCAAATTGCTCAAGAAGTTAATGCTGGTTCTGATAGAAATGTGTCAGAATACACAGTGCATCGCAGTTTGTTGCATATGGGGCTGCATAGCTGCAGACCAGTCAGGGTGCCCATGCTGACCCCTGTCCACTGGGAAGCATTAACAGTGGGCACATGAGCATCAGAACTGGAACACGGAGAAATGGAAGAAGGTGGCCTGGTCTGATGAATCACGTTTTCTTTTACATCATGTGGATGGCCGGGTGTGTGTGCGTTGTTTACCTGGGGAACACATGGCACCAGGATGCACTATGGGAAGAAGACAAGCCGGCAAAGGCAGTGTGATGCTTTGAGCAATGTTCTGCTGGAAAACCTTGGGTCCTGCCATCCATGTGGATGATACTTTGACACGTACCACCTACCTAAGCATTGTTGCAGACCATGTACATCTTTTCATGGAATCGGTATTCCCTGCTGGCTGTGGCCTCTTTCAGAAGGATAATGCTCCCTGCCACAAAGCAAAAATAGTTCAGGAATGGTTTGAGTAGCACAACAAGTTTGAGGTGTTGACTTGGCCTCCAAATTCTCAATCCAATCGAGCATCTGTGGGATGCGCAGAACAAACAAGTCCAATCCATGTTGCTGTTTTGGCAGCAAAAGGGGGACCAACACAATATTAGTAATGTTATGCCTGATCGGTGCTGTATGTATAGGCCTATATAGTCCATGCAACTATTTACATTTTCTATTTCAAATGTCTTACTAAACTTAATACAAGTGAATGCTTAAACAAAACAGAATTACATCAAAGATCTACATTTGTGATGTATGAACCTCGTGATGTATGAACCCGATCCCGTCTGTAATGTACCTATCTAAATTGACAATCAAAATAATGCATTTTCTGATGTGTTTCCCCTCAGGTATCCCAGTAGCGGAATCAGTGAGTCAAAGTCCTGAGTGAGAAATTTCAACATAATGAAAACCAGAAAGAGAGAGAAAGAAAAAAAAAAAAAAAAAAAAACTGTGTGTGAGTAGCTCTGGTTACAAATGCTGGCGGTGACACCTCATCTTTCAGTTCAAACTCAGCTGTCATCATCTTGGCTGTCTCTTTCACAAACTCCCACATCTAATGTCACCTTCACTCTCTGCAGTCACAGATAAATTAGACTCTCACCTTAAACTGCCCTCATCCTCCCTTTTACTGCCCTTTCAACATGACAATTATCACATCTTACATCACATTCATCCTTTGCTCAGCTCCTCACTCTCTTTCTTTTCTCTCCCCAGTGGCCAGTGTCTATGAGTTCTCTGCTCGATATTTATATCATTGTTGAATAATTAAAGACTGAAGACGGAGGATAATCCAATCCTCCCATTCTCTTTTTATTATGGAAGCCCTGTTCTCCAGCACATCTGATTGATTTCAGGTAGCTGGATTACCCCACTGCTCTTGGCCATTCACCTTAAAATAACCCAAAATCCTTGGAACTCGCTGTTCTTCTTGATTACAATTACCAAGCTATTGAATCAATGTAACTGGTAATTAGTGGCGTTTGTTAAGCCAAGCGTAACAATTACTATTGCTCATACGTAGCAATTCTAACAAGCCTTCAGGATGCCTTAGTAACTGCATAGTGATACAGGACATCCCTTGCCCCGTGGTGACCCACGAGTAAGCACACTTCTCATTTTCTACAGAAAATGCGCATAATCTAGTTGTATCATGTAAAATCTTTCTGATATACAAGTGTAATTGTGGGATAAAGTTTAGAGGAAGATAGTGTCACATCGGGAGATCACAATGATGAGAAATAAAATCACAATTACCAGAAATAAAGTCATTATTATAAAAATCGAACTGAAAGATATAGTCACATTGCAGGAGATAAGTCATATGGATAGTTATAAGTTCATAATGGCATGAAATTTTCACAGTTGTAAGGTATAAAGTCACGTTTTACTAAAATTAAAGTATCAAATACAAAGTCAAAATTGAGAGATATAGTTCATAATGGCATTATATAGTCACATTGTAAGATATAAAGTCACATTTTTTGTATTAATGTCAGAATTGTAGTAAATCTTTAGTGAGATAAAGCCACATTGTGACACTTTAAAATCACAATGTGGCTTTATCTCACAGTTGCAACTTTTTTTTTTTCTTACAACTGCGACTTTGTCTCAGAATTGTGAAGATTTTTTGTCACGCATTGTGCCACTTTCAAGTCACAATGTGAGTTAGTTTGCATTAAAGTTACAGAGAGATACAACACAAAGATTTAGGGCCCTATTTTTTAACGATCTGAGCGCATGGTCTGAAGCACATGGCACAGATGCACTTAGGGGCGTGTCCGAATCCAGTTTTGCTAAAAAATGGTCGGTGTGCCAGGCGCATGGTCCAAAAGGGTTCTACCTAGTCTCTTAATGAGTAATGGGTGTGTTTTGGGTGTAACGTGCAATAAACCAATCAGAGTCTCATCTCCCATTCCCTTTAAAAGCCAGATGCGCTTGGACCATGGCAGATTCACTATTTACGTAGTGGAATTTGCAAGAGGAAAGACTAAGCACTTCTCCAAAATAATTATTTTATTTTTAATATTTAGAAATGTCTGTGTGCTGTTGTGTGTCCCTGTGTGTGTAATAAGCAGAGTTTATGTGTGTTGTGCACCCGCCTATATGCGCATATTACTAAAGTTCCCTTTAAATAACAAAGAATACTGTGCTATTGACTTTAGACCAGGCTTTTGTTGGTAAATGGTGCAATCGTTTTCAGTTGCCTCAAAATAGCAACGCACCAACAATGTGCCTGGACAGAGTTTTCAGACCAACACGTCCATGTGTGAACAGATAGGCGCGAGTGCATTTGCTATTTAAACAATGTGGCGCTGGACGTGAAAATGATAACTGCGTCGGGCTGAAACTAGCAAAAACACACTTGCGTCGTGCCTGCTGTCGCATTGCGCCGGGGGTATGATGATTTTGACACTTAAATTCACAGGATATATCGTTGAGAAACCAAGAAACAGAGTCAAAATTCCACTATATATATTTAAGTCTCCCGTAAGTCACAATTACAAGAAACAGTTCTGCTGCAAGATGTAAAGATGCACTGTGAGTTATGTCACAATTGCAAGAATTAAAGTCACAATTAAGAGATGTGGTTGCATTGCGAAATATAAAAATCAAAACTGTGAGACACAAAGTAGCAATTAGTAACCATACTTCTATCCGTGTAAAGTGAAATTAAATGAGAAAACGAAGAGAATAGTTGTTAAATTCAAGTTTTATTATCTCTAACTGTGCAATAAATTAACATTTACAGAATAAGTTATCAGTCACGTAAAGATTATTTGTATTCATCATACATCAGCTTGTATATACATAGAGTTCATGTGACCTTATGAATGGAGAGAGACAGCAGCATACTGGATTAACTCTACAGAGCATCGTCTATTTACTATGAGGACATGTGAGGAATCTGTACAGAAGAGGTTATGATGGAGGAAGGATGGATTTACATGGTTTATTGACAAAAAAAAACTACAACAGCTACATTTAAAAAAAAAGTCAAAACAACAAAACATTTGGAAGAGTAGGATGTAAACTTGCAAACAATACTGTACTGTCCACAGCACGGTTTGTTCAAACAGCTAGCATATTACAGGATTTCAAAGTGTATATCTGCAAAACACAGTTATGTCATCAAGTACACATCATTCATCATTCAGTCATTCCACTGTTGTTTTATTTACTCAACTTTGCTTGTAAAATTCCAGCAGGACACACATGTAAACTTGTAAACATGTTCTGTTCTTGTCTTTCTGATAAGACAAGACCCTCTTAACATTCCCAGACTGACCTAAAATCTAATATCTCTCAAATATAACAAAATCAATAAAAACAGTACTCAGTACTCTGGATCTGACATACTTCATAAATGCCATAAATTGATGACCTAGACCTTAATGTTACAAGTTGCGCAAAATAATACTGACAGCCAAATGAAAACAATTTTCCAAATATCTACACTTGCTGAGAGAGACGGAGATGGGAACCAAACGCAATATTAAAAGGAAAATTACAGGTTACATACAAGTGAAGTTTTATCAACAGCATCTGTGTCATTATCCATAATCACAGAAAAAACTTTGACTCGGCTTTCAGACACCTAAACCTAAATGTGCGTAAAGTAACAATGGAAGCCGCTCAGGGAATTGTACAGCAGTACCTATAGACCTCTATTGCAAGAGCATTTCTCTTTTCTGTGGTAACAGACAGAGATGTGAGTTTGATCTTCAATGTTTAATGCATTTCTCATTTGTTGTCCTTCTCTCTCTTTCATTGAGTGAAGTGTCTTTTCTGTCTTTTTTCCCCCTGCCCCCTGACCGATAGTGAAACAGTAACCGAGAAGACGGGATCAGAGAGTGAGAACTACAAATCCCTGCAGACTGACTAAAATACCACCTCAACCCTCCTCCTCATTGTTATTCATTAATGCAGAGAACATCTGAACCCCCTCTGCTATAGTGCAGTGTTACAATAATGCCACGTCAATCAGTGTAAGTGTGTTAATACTCTCTTTCCTCTCGATTACTCCATTTCTTATGTCCGAAAATGGATTCATTATAATGATTTCTGAACCTTAGTCACCACCCCTAGAGAAGCATTCCTCCGTTTTGAACGATGCGAGAGGGTTGTTAGTTATAGTAGCCTGTTTCCACCATTTCCAGTAAAAAAAAATAAAAAAAAATGGCAGGTTTATTTCTTGCAGTTGTGAATTTGTTTCAATGAATTGCGACTTTAGATCTAAAATCTCACAATGGGCATCAACAGAAATAAGTTTCACTCATGAAACATCAACAGAAATAAGTTTGTAAGTTATATATCATATGAAATTCCTATTAACCAATTAGTTAAAGCAATTTCATTGATAAACAGCCACAGTCCATTTACCCTTTTATTATAGATTACTATTATTCTGACCACCAGTATTATTTGTCTGCAAGATTAACACTTTCATTGAATAATTTAAGTATATGGCCAATTTGTCTGGAGCCAAACCTGAGAAAAAAAGTCGAAAGAACCCATAACATTTCTGTACATGATGTGGGCAAGAATTATGCTAATTGTAATAGAATATAATTAACAAATAATTGAAATTCTTTAAAATACACACATATATTTATCAAATCTGATGTTTACAATGCGCTTGCAAATGCAGAGAAACGTTTTCGGGAAAGTCCATTTTACACGCAAATTACTCGAGTTTCATGAACGAGGCCCATCTTGACTTTATTTCTCTATCTTCTTTTCTATATTTTGAATTTATATTTGAATGGGATTTGAAACCTCACAATGCAAGTTTACAATTCACAATGTGACTTGATTTCTCATTTTGATCCAACTTTATTCATTTTTTTTTACTCTCAGACGGAAATTGATGGGCTTCCATAGTTTGTGCCGTTAAAGGGTTAGTTCACCCAAAAATGAAAAAAAAAAAAATTGTCATTAATTACTCATCCTCATGTCGTTTCTAAACCTGTAAGACTTTCATTCATCTTCAAAACACAAGTTATTTTAAATGAAATCTGAGAGATTACTACCACTGTCACTTCAAAAAGGTCATAAAGAGATAACAAATCGAGCCGTTTAGTCCAAATTTTCTGAAGAGACTGGATCACTTTATATGATGAACGCACAGAATTTAGGTTTATGCATAATGCATTATTAAAGTATTCATAATGTACGTTGTAATGCATTATATATACAGTATATATCACTTTATAAATGTGACCCTGGACCACAAAACCCGTCATAAGTCGCACAGGTATATTTGTGGCAATAGCCAACAATACACTGTATGGGTCAAAATTATAATTTTTCTTTTATGCCAAAAATCATTAGGATATTAAGTAAAGATCATGTTCCATGAAGATATTTAGTACATTTCTTACCATAAATATATCAAAAATGTATTATTAATAGTAATATGCGTTGCTAAGGACTTCATTTCGAGAACTTTAAAGCGATTTTCTCAATATTTAGATTTTAGACCCTCAGATTCCAGATTTTCAAATAGTTGTATCTCAGCCAAATATTGTCATATCCTGAAGTTGTTTTTTAAATGTATTATACTTTATAAAGGTGTAACAATATATTATAATATATTATAACTGTGGTTATGATTATACATGAGATTGATCATACAATGCATTATAAGGTGCATTACAAGGCATAACTAATGCAATAAAATTACTTTTATAATGCATTATACATAAAGACTTCAAGTATCTTCATTTGTGTTATGAAGATGAATGGAAGAGAACTAACCCTTTAAAGATGAAGTGTGTAATTTTCTTGACATTATTCTACCTCAACCAAATGTAAAAATATAATGAAGACATTTGCATGTTGATTTCCCCGAAAAGTGCAAACTCTTTTTGAGCATCTCAACCAGCCTGACACAAAAACATTGGCTCAACCAATGGCACAAGTTAGGGTGTGGGACCATCCGTTTATGTCACCAATAGCAGACGGGTGAGTGTTTCGGGGAAACCAGTTTAAAAACAGTCTTAGTTTTTTTTTTCAGTTCCGTTTGTGCCACTAGTGACACTGAAATTACACACTTCACCTTTAAGCAAATACAGAGTTTTCGGTCTGATTAATTTGTAGTCAGTTGAGAGTCTCGCCTGGAAGCCTGCAGGCAAGTTTTAGCCCGCCAGGATTGGGGTGGAGTAACAGGCAACTATAATTTCCTGTTTTCTCACAAACTAACACTTCTGTGGTGCTGCTTCACAAAGCTCTCCCGCTCTCTCTCTCTCTGCTGTCTGTCTGTCCCGGAGGCACCTTTCTCTGCATCTTGTCTCGAAAGGTTCGCCACCTCTCTCGCTACTATTCTGTCTTCAGCCCTAAATCCTCTCTCGCTCTCTGCCTCTTTCTCCTCACCAATTATACTTCCGACATCACTCAGGTCACCCAAGTGCTCCACAGAATCGAACTTCTCCAGGTCGGAGGCAATGGTTTGCAAGCTTATGACTGACATGGAGTCTGACCCCGCCTTCTCCACTCTCTCTCTGTGGCCCCACCCCGCCTCCCTGTGTTTCTCCACCCACTGCCGTGTTTTCTCTTGATCGGCCCAGTCATTATCCATTAAAGGATTGGCCACCACCCCTGCATATGCCCCTGCCTGAATTACACCCTCAGACTCTGCCCCGACAGGAGAGCTCCGCCCCCCACGGGCCCTGTTGCGCTCTCTGGCAGCGCGAATGCGCCCCCTTTGCGCATGGATCTGCTCGCTGATTTGCTCAAGGTTGCGAAGGGCAATAGAATATCGGGTCTTCACCTTTGCCACCCGTTCCTCCAGCTGAACGACTTTGGACTTGTGCTCCTGTTAATGAGGGGGAATAATCATAGCACATTGGATACATTTTTATTTTTTATTTGGTCATGTTCTTGTACCAAATATATTAATGGCATTATAATTATTAAATAAACAGATGATCATGCATCAGAATAAAAAAAAATATATATTTATGGTCACACTAATATTGAAATTCAGGCTGATATAAGCCAGGGGTGTCCAAACCTACTCTTGGAGGGTCAATGTCCTGCAGAGTTCAGCTCCAAGCCCAATTAAACACACCTGAAAGCTAATCAAGGTCTTACTAGGCATACTAGAAACTTCCAGACAAGTGTGTTGAGGCAAGTTGGAGCTAAACTCTGCAGGACAGTGGCCCAGGAACAAGTTGGGACACCCGTGTAATAAGTCAATGATTATTTTCATTTTATGGTCGATAACCACTAAAAGGCTGATACAATAAAAACTAAAATTATTAGATTGTATGCAGTAAGTGAAGTTTCTGTTCTTTGCTCCCCTCACTAGATTGCATTTCATAGAGGATTTCATTTTGTTACTTAAAGCAGTATGGCCAGCAGACCTTAAATACCTTCATAGCGGAGACCAGTCTCTGATACATACCTCTAAGATGTGGTTGAACTGAGCCTTGAGTTCAAAATAAGGCTTGGACTTGATAATGACCCTCTTAAGCGCCTTCTGCAAAGTCTGCACACGCGCTTCTGCTTCCTGACAAAGCTGAGTGACACGCTGGTGCTCCCTCTCGCTCCTCAAACGCTCCTCCTCTGCCTCGTTCACCTGAAAACAGCAACATGTCAAATGGGATATCCTGTTGTTTTCACACATGAAAGACATTAAAGCGAATACATTCTCATTTCTTTCTGTATCATTCATACAAAGACTCGACAAAGATTCAATATCAGACTGTATCACCACTGTCAATAATGGAGTTATTAAATGCTTGTAAATGTCAAAAGGTAAGTTGATATTAACAGCTAAAGAAAATGTAACAATATCAATCTATCAACAGTGTGAATGTCCAATGTTTTTCTGAATGTTTACTTGACAATGCTGTTTCTGAAACTTTCACTGTTTTATTTTTTATTCATGAAACACAAACAGAAATTGTAAAAAATGCACATACTGAGAAAAGGCAACAAAACACTATAGACAAACAGCAATATGATTAAAAATGAGGAAGAAAGAGTGGAGGGGGAAAAGGGGAAAACACAAATCAGGCAAACAAACAAACGAAAAGGTAGTGAAAAGAATGATCTTGTAAATTAGAATATTTCTTTTGGGAGTTGTTAAATGTTATTTAAAAGGGTATTTAGTAATTTAACATCTTTTAACCCCCCTCTCTCCTCCACACCACAACAATAATATCGATGTTAATGTGATTTCCTGATTGATATGCCGATCTGCGCAGATCCCCAGGGGCAGAACAGTGGGTCACCCACAGCGGCAGTTTCAATGCTGTTTCTAAAACTTTCACTGTTAACTTTATTTGTATCTTTGTTCTATCATTTTCATTATTTCTTCTATTACTGGTAATTAGCGTCTTTATTCTATATTTTATTACTGTTTACTTAAATGGTAAATGGAAAACTGGCAAAGTTTACTTTAAACCAGCATGAATTGCTTGAACAACCCATTTTATTCCTGTAATGCGACATATTTCAAAGTAAGACAGGATATTGAATTTGGGAATTGGATTGTTAGAAGTGGTCATTACAAAACAGAATGGAGGCAGGGCGGTTTGCTAAAATAATCCTTAAATAACTATTTGACCAAAGTGACATTGGAGGAAAAGTCATTTCAGAGTAAGAGCTAAAAGTTAAAGATTACAAAAGACAATTTGTTTCTTTGTCTTTTTTATTACTGACTGTTTAGTTGAATGATTAATTTGAAGAATTAATGCACTGTTTACATCATTTGCATATTATTCTATTAATTTTGCCATTGTCATTTATTTCTGTACTTCATTTTATTACGGACTGTTTACTTGAAAGATTAATTCATAAATCTGAATCAGTGTTTACTTAATTTGCAACTTCTATGTTTTTTTATTTTTATTGTATACAATTAATCTATTTTTTTAAACTTGTTATTACTGACTATTAACTCGAATGATTCATTTGAACGTTTATTGTATGTGTTATATATTTCTGTATTTATTTTATTACTGACTGTTCACTTGAATGATTCAAATGAACCTTAATACGTTTACTTAATTTGTAACTTTGTTCTAATGCATGTAGTGTGTTTGTGTTTTTATTTTATTACTGACTGTTCACTTGAATGATTAATTGAAAAACCTGAGGCAATGTGTTGTAATAAAGGAGTGTGTTCAATAGCATATAACTACTTTTAAGAATCTTGAAATTTCCCTGGCATTGGTATCGACTACTGAAATTTTGAAGACAACCCAACTGGAAAACAAAAACCATGGGATGATTTCACATTGGAAAAATGCTGCTCTATTTTACTGGCTGGGCTAGAATAAAATATAAATGAAGATGTGTAACCTTGATCTTTAAGTGTAGGTGTGCATTCATCAGCATTATTGATTTCCCCCACTGTGACAATCAAAGCCACACTGCCATTCCAATCCATACTAACCAGCTGTTCACATTTAAATAAGACACATTAAGATTTAACAAGCAAAATCTGTTAATTGTGACTATGAGAGATTGATTTTAGCAATTAAGATCTGTTGTAAACCTAAGAGCACTTGTGTTTTTGAGTAAATTTATGCCAGCGCCTATTGCTGTAATTATCAAAGAGCAATGCTGAGTCACTGCGGCGTACCTTGGCTGTAGCGTGGTTTAGCATCTCCTGCCAGGTAGGGTCCAATGTGTTTCTGTCAGCCAATAAACCTTGCTCAGCCACATAAACCATCTCTCTGGCAGCCGTGTGCATTGAGACAGCCCTCTCGTACCTCAGCGCTGCCTTCTGAGTCTCCTGTTGAGCCTGTGGGTAAGGTCATCCATCATATTTCATATAGAGCAATCAATCACTCAGCTCTGTAAACATGCAGCCAATCAGAGGAAGGAATGCTGACCTTACAGAAAGCCATAAAGTGAATGGAGATTGCAAATCTTTCCTAACTTTATATGAGGTTATATTTATGTAATAAAACATTAGCTAAAGGATGTGGCATTAGTATGGATGTATACTACAATTCTACGGCAATATTATTTTTTATATAATAGAAGAAAATATCAGAGGGAAGTCAACTGTATAGCACTTTACAAACCACAAACCATAACCATTCATTTTAAATAAAGTGGGTGAAATGGCCAATAGGATTTGAGGTTGGTAAAGCTGACATCCAATCATCCCGCACACAAGGCTGGATCTGAAAACCGTTTAGCTCAAAAAGCCTGGCTTGCTGTCAGTGAAAATTGCTGTGCACAGATCAGAACATCCAAACCAATCAATAAAAGTCAGGAACTGAGAATGGCAGGCCATATTTCATTGGGATAACTTGCTGGATATATGGCATCCTCGCCAAGGATGATATCCGACTTTGGCTATGTTCACACAGACAACCACGTTTACTAGCAGACTCTTGAAATGTCCAGTTACTGGAGGGAATTGAATAATGTCTGTATCGAATGAATAACTGAACTCAAAACTCTTTTTTTTATTGTTGCAATAGCCATGAATATCATCAAAGGAAATATGTGTGTAAATGTAACCTTATTTAAAATACAAAACAGGTCTGACAACTTCATTTTGCTGCAGTGTGAATGTAGCCTTTGTTTTGTACAATATTCATTAAGATTTATTAAAATATTAAGTAAAATAAGAGTAAAATAAAAAAAGCATTAAAAATCATTTTCACAGACTGTGATGATATGTTTTTACAGTTATTAACATCATAAATCTAAGTTTTAAAAAATATATATATATTTTAATCAAAAACAAAATGACAAGCTAAAAGAAGCCACCAGAGGGTCAGAATGAAGGTTGAAAATAATTGTTTTTCCACATTTATATTTGTTTTTGTTTTTGTGGGGAAAAACCTTCATTAACACCTACATAACCTACATAAACATTCATTAACATTATAAGTGAACCACACAGAACATATTAAAATATTAAAAATGTTCATGTAATGACTCCTTTTAAAATGCAAAGCTCATGGTGACTCAAACAACAGTACAAGACATGATGCTGTGCCAAAGAGCTGCCCTACAGTGGATATATATATATATATATATATATATATATATATATATATATATATATATATATATATATATATATATATATATAATATATATAATATATCGCATATCGCATAAAAAAGTTTGTTTGTTATAAAATATGTGTGTGTACTGTGTATAATTATATATGTATAAATACACACTCATTCATGTATATATTCAAAAAATATTTGCATGTATGTAATGTATATATAATTTATATTATATATAAATATGTATACATTTTTTCCCTTAAATATATACATGAATGTGTGTGTAGTTATATATACATAATAATTATACACAGTACACACACATACTTTATGTAAACACAAACATTTGATTTGGACTCGATTTGACAGCACTAACACAGTATGTATATACACATATACATTTTATAGATAATATTGAGAATATGGAAAACAACCACTACATTTATATTGAGCTTGTCTACTCATCCACACTCAAACGTATTTAGTTTTTCATGAGAGGGGCTGATGCCCAAGTCAAAGTTTCAATTCAGTGCTGCTGGTTCAATTGTTTTCAATTACTCTCTATAGCCACAGCTAAACGGTTTTCATCAGTTCAATTACATATTCAAAATTGGCTGCAAAAACGCTAATGAAAAGTGATGTGCAAATCACATCTTGTGTTATCAGGGTTAATCACATTAACGCACTAACTCTTTCGCCATAATGACCACTGCACTGACAAATGTCTTCTGGTTCAGCGGGAGGATTTTTTGCAATAATGAGAAACTGGAAATGAATCAGCAAACTATAAAAACATCTTGAACTCATCTGAGAAGATATGAAGCACAAACACGCAATATTATGTTCTCTTGCTCTCTAACACACACACACACACACACACCTCTTTAGCGAGTCTGCGGGCTTCGTAGTAAGGTCTGGCTTTTTCAATGCAGGCTCCCAGTTGAGAGCCCTGAGCGTTAAGTTTGCGTGCCGAGTCTGTAAGGATCCTCCTGTAGCTGGATCTCGCTTCCTAAACGAGTGTTAGACAGTTAATGAGAAAAAGTGAGAAAAACAATGCTTGACACAATGAGTAAAACACGTAAACAGTACAATACTCTAGTTTAGTGGTTCTCAACTGGTGGGGATGATTTGCAACCCAAACATGGCTCACACAGACAGTACAGAAAAACAATATTGAATGCAAATATTATAATACAACAAAATTCATAGTTAGAATACCAAAATACATTTTAAAAGAGAAGAGACTTTTTTTGCTCAAAGGCTGAGTTTTCTTTCATCTTTCACCTTTATTACATTATACAGTGAAGGAGAGAGACAAGAAGTAATGGGTACACAAGCCAAGACTAAGACTTCAACCAGATTTGTCTTTTTCAAATGAATTTTGAGTAAATAGTGTAAAATATTGTCATATACACTACTGTTCAAACGTTTGGGATCTGTAAGAAATGTCTTCGTGTTTTTGAAAGAAGTCTCTTATACTCATCAAGGCTGTATTTATTTGATAAAAATACAGTAAAATATTATTACGTAGCCAGTACTCGAGTCTTCAGTATCACATGATCCTTCAGAAATCATTCTAATATGATGATTTGCTGCTTAAGAAACATTTCTTATTATTATCAATGTTGAAAACAGTTGTGCTGCTTAATATTTTTGTGGATACCATGATCCGTTTATTTCAGGATTCTTTGATGAACAGAAAGTTCAAAAGAAAAGCATTTATTTGAAATATAAATCTTTTGTAACATTATAAATGTATTTACTGTCACTTTTGACTAATTGAATGCACCTTTGATTAATAAAAGTGTTAACTTGTTTTGAACAGAAGTGTATTGTAAATAGTGTGTTGTTCCATTTTTACATTATGTATAGTATTATATCATCCCTACTCAGACAAAGATCAATCATTAAAAAGAAATCTGTCATCACTAAAAAAAGACTGCAAACTTGAACAAATTTTGGCTTAACAAAATAGAGGTAAAGACAATAGAATAAGTGTGAAGTGATCAACTTCAACTTGTGTAACAAA
Source organism: Paracanthobrama guichenoti (assembly GCA_018749465.1). Lineage (NCBI taxonomy): Eukaryota > Metazoa > Chordata > Actinopteri > Cypriniformes > Gobionidae > Paracanthobrama > Paracanthobrama guichenoti. The sequence continues at coordinate 36,682,287 of CM031961.1, read as the reverse complement.
ATTATAGCACTTGAAATAAAAGAGATCACTCGAGCTGTCTCTCATTTCAGGGCATCACATGTGGATTTTGAATAAAGACATTAGCTGTCCCAAATGACGCACTATATGCTATACATGCACTCTATCGTCTTGTGTATAAATGTTGAAAGGTTCTTTTGACATCACCGATAGCCCTTCCCCCTCCTCTATGGCAGAAAAGCTGCGGCAGTTGAGTACATGAAGTGTCCAACATTGCACACTTCCGCTTTTTGGTTAATTAAAGGGATAGTTCACCCAAAAAAAAAAAAAAAAAAAAAAAAATTGTGTAATTTACTCACCCTCAAGTTGTTCCAAACCTGTATGAATTTCTTTCTTCTGTTGAACACAAAAGAAGACATTTTGAAGATTGTCGGTAACCAAACAGTTGATAGCCCCATTGACTTCCATAGTATTTTTTTCCCTTTTTGGGTGAACTATTCCTTTAAGTGCATCATCCAGGTATTTGAAGTGCACTTTTTCTGTTTGGAATTTTTAGTGTGGAAACACTACTCATGCTATGTATACTAAAAACATGGCATAGAATAGCTAGTAAGTGCACAAACTAAGACACACCCACTGTCAAAGTAGGCACCTTAATAGATTTTGAGACACAGTAGCAGTGTCACATATTACTCACGTCCAGCTGTAGTTCCAGTCTGTTGATCTCATCACTGGCCTGATTCAAGTGTTCCAGCTCCTCCTGACAAATGGAAAACAGGGAGGGAAGATATCTGACATTCAATTACTATTAATATATGCACTAAAAATAACAGACACAATTATATGAATTCATACAAAACCTGTATAATCACAAACAAATCATTTTATATAATTTTGCCATTGTAAACCATTAATTGAAGCAAATTGTGAATATTGTGTCATAGTTCAATGCACCTGTCACAATATCAAGTTTATTATGGGTCCAAATCTTAATACCTGAATCCTGGGGTCCAGCTCTTCCTCATACTGCTCCTCATCTTCATCAAACTCAGGCTTATCTTTCTCCACCACCTCAGTGTTCTCGGTTTTGCTAGTAACTTCCTCATTTCCCCCGTCCCCGCTTCTGTTTTTCAGGGTGTCGTCCCTTTCCTCAGCCTCCACCCCGGCGCTCTCCTCTCTCCACTCCCCTGACTCCGGCTCCCCGGATCCGGGGGGATTCTCACGCTGCCGCCCCGGTTCCATCCGTGGCCTTGAGAATGACCCGTTTTGCTCTTATAAACTTAGAATATATAAGTGCTTAAATGTTTGCCATGCCTATAAATATATATTTACTCGAGAATTTGACGAAAAAGCGCTACATAATCGGCGAATGAGTGTCGTTTAACGGCGCAGTCGTGTTGTTTGCAGCGGTAGGCGTCATGCAGTGGAGCTGACAGCGCAGAATGACCCGGGCTGAACCGTTAGCTTTACGGCTAACTGCAGAAATCACAGCCTTTCCATACCGCACAGCTCAGGGCTCATAAATACAGCGACAGCTCCAGCCAGACATATCGATGGTCACTGTTATTGTCATTTCTATACTGGTAGTGTTGCTAGTTTCCGTTATTTATTTCCCTCCCTGTTTCTTGCGCTCTCTCCTAGCTGCCTTTTTGTTTTTGTCCAGGTATGATCCTGGACAAAAAAAGGCATCATCCTTGATGAACCAAAGTTTCCGCCTAATTTCCATAGTTACTCCAGTCACTGTAACTAACTACTGTGAAATCATACTAAATTAATTTGAAAATGTATTTATAAATGTTTTATTTATTTGATGACAGTGGTGGCTAATACAAAATTATATTTTTGTACTAACAAAAATAAGTATAACTAAAATATAAGAAAATCTAATGATTTTTATTATTATAAACATCATTTTGATAAACACCTTTTTTATTATAAAGGAAAAAATCCCATTGGCCTATTAGTACAGATTGTTTATACACCACAGCAGTTTTTGTTGTACTTATATAATCTGTTTTGGAAATTGCCATGAAAATAATGCACAAATGGTCCTACAAAAATAAGCATTATTTATGTAAAACATAATTATATATTTATAATGCACAAATGGCCCTTAATAAAAAAATAAATTAAAAAAAGAGCATTTATGTAAAGCATAATTATTATTTTTTTATCTTCAAAAATGTGACCTGGACATGTTTTTGTGAGATTCACCCATTAAGACTAAAATGTATTCCCCTCCATCATCCTAAAAGCTAAATTGAATTCTGTAATTTTACCCCTAATTACTTGTGACTGAAATGTAAATTTCATGGACTCAATTTCCATGTTATCAAACAAAAGAGATTAGCATTCGGTGTAAACAGTATTTATTTTAGTCAGTTTAATTCAGACACAAACATGTAGCAAAGACAGACACTACAAAAGCATAAGGGAATAAGGGAATAATTATAATGCACATACTGTCTGTCTCATAAACAGCAAAAGGTTTTGAACTATGTATAGAAAGATGTTTTTTTTTTTAACAAATGACCTTAAGTATACACAAAAATAGTCCTCATTATAGATGGTTCCTCTTGTCCATCCATAAGCAGTAATTTTCAGTATCATTCTCACGTTAATGACGTATCTTTTGGTCTTAAAGGTCTGTTTTTCCTTATTTCCTTTATGTATGGCTCTTTTGTCTCTTCCAGAATCTCTTAACCTCGCTGTGTCCATGTGGCGTCACCACCATGACCCTGTGAGCGGGGTTCTGCCAAACCAGCACACCTAAACCCTGCAGGACAGAGGCTTTACTGTTAGTACTCTGTACGTTACTGCAGGAGAGACCGCTACTGGTTATAAAGTACATCAAGTAAAAATGGGGGGGAAAAAATGCTTTTTTTTTTTTTTTTTACCTGAGCCCTGTCCCGCAACACTTCAAAATCAGCCTGGGATAAAAACTGGTTGTATAACACTCCTAAAAGAAAAACATTGTGTAAAGTTAAAGGACACAAAATGCATCACTGAGACGTCTGTATATTTTCAGGTAGCGTTTATGACCCTCTGACCTAAACCTTATTCCAATGCTAATTTTTTTATTTGCATTACATTTCACTATCACACTTCTTATACAGTCTGACATTTACACTTGAGAGAATGAACCCTGCAGGTCACCCATGGAATGGAAACAAATTCTCCATGCTATAATATCAAGATTATGTTTTTTTTATTGAAATGGAGACAGCCATTCCCAGAGGTTCCACTTCAATAAAACTGGAACACTGTATTATTTAAATCATTAAAATCACTAATGTAGTAAAATAATTTTATAATATGTAGTGGTTTTATTTGAAGTCAAAACATCGATCGAGTTAATGGGAAATGTAAATTCGCTTTGGAACTACAAAGAGCTGGTCTCATATGCACAAAGACACTCACCCTCAGTAAACTGTAAGCGATCTTTCTCAAGCTCCCACAGTCTGATCTGATCTGTGATGGTTGGGGGAAGAACGGGGGTCTGAAATACAGAATGACACATGCAAACATGTTCATGCATCGAACAATGAATATTTGCATTGCAGTATAGAATTTTTAATGATAAGAATTGGCATGTTGCACAAGGGAGACACCTAAGGGACATCTGAAACTACAAGGGAGAACTAATGGGATTAATGCATTTTTAATTAAAGGGATTAATGAGATTTAAAATTATTATTTTATGTTAAAAATCCTTAATCATTTCAATTTAAATAATTAAAAACAATTTTAATAATTCTTCATTATTATAAATTAAAGGGACAGTTCACCAAAAATGAAATTACTTACCCTCATGTCATTCCAAACCCATTTTCAAAACACAAATTAAGATATTTTAAAAGAAACTTGAGAGGTTTCTGTCCCCTATTGAAAGGTAACCAAAACATAGAATATCCAAATATAAATAGTATTGTAGTCAAAAACAAAGACCAGTGTGTGTTGAGACCAAGACAAGACCAAGACCTTGAGGGGTTGAGATCAAGACAAGACCAAGACCAGGGCAAAACCAAGTCAAGACCAGACCAGCACTCCTTAAATTCCTTTACATATACACATCTACTGCTGCCTGAGAGAAGTCAATCAATAAATACAATTAGAATAATGAGACACTATATAGAACTGCTACCGATCAAATAAGATCACTAACAACAAAATTAATCTTTGCACTTCAGTGGTGGCACAGAAATTGCATCTGAATTGGTATAATTACAAATAATGTTACGATTAATATTTTAAAAATAAAATTTTGTTGATTGAACATTTGTATAAAATCATTATCACATTTGCAATCATGCTCATTTGTGAAAACAGCTCTCTTGCTCTTGTGATATTGCTTAATTATATTATATAAAACCTCGTATGCCTCTCGCAGTTCAAAATGCTTGCGCTACATCTGACGACACTGCACACCAGTTATGCTCATCAGACGTAGTGTAAGCATTTGAACTGCAAGAGGTGCTACACTTCTTCCGTAAGTTGAATACGGAAGGTGATTTGCTGGAAGCTAGATAATTTACTTTATAAAGTTTTAAATATAAGTATTTTTCTTACATAAACGCATGAGTGAAAGTCATACAGGTTTGGAATGACATGTGGGTGAGTAAATGATGATGAATATTTATTTTCGGGTGAACTATCCCTTTAATAATTACAAATAATCTTTAATTAATATATATATTTAATATATTTTATCTATATCGCCCAACCCTTAAACTACACCAAGTTTGTTCAGTTACGGCAAAATTTTAATTAAACGCTTTTTATTTTATTTTATTTTAATGATCAAATTAAACCTGTTAGAAATTACCTGTTTAACCATTACAGGGTGTGCTCGGGTCCTTAAGAAGTGAATGATCTGAAAATAAATAAATGTAATTAAAAGGACAAAGCATTCTCTCTATAAGCTCTGAGTTACAGCGGTTAAATGTGTCTCTCACCTGCTGTGCAGTTATGCCGTTACTGATGGCCTGCTGCACTGACTCTCTGGTTACCTGAGCAACAACCAGGTTAGGAAACCGATACAGCATCTCACTAAATAGAGCTACCAATGCAATCTGGAGTTCAGAGTCTGTCGGACAGAGATAAAAGCAGCGTTATGACTGATCTCATAAAGCGCAATGCCTTTAAGACATGTCAGTGTGTGTAATAAGTGTCTTACATACTTGTGTAGGCATATACTCGATAATTTGTTTCTACAATGATGAAGCCTGTGTCCCCTGTTCCCGGTGTGGCTCCTAGTGCAGAACAGGCAGATCCAGAGGCAGGGCTTGCTGTGACTCCTGCAGATAGAGTTATGGCCAACCTCGTAGGGTAGTATCTCCTTGACTTCCTCTGTGAATAGATGCAGGGAATGATGCAAATGCTAGTTTTAGACATATTTAAACTAAACTTTTCAATACAAAGCATTCAGAGAACTTAATATAGAAAAAACTTTTATTGAATATTAGATTCCCACACTCTAATTACTAGTCCTCAAAAACTAGTACTAAAATAGTCCTCATTACTAGGACTATTACAGGACATTGTCCTAGTAATGTCCCTAGTAATAAATAAATAAATAAATAAATAAACATATACACATACATACATACATACATATATATATATACACACACACACACACACACACACACACACACACACCAATACAGTTCAAAAGTTTGGGGTCAGTACAATTTTAAAGGAAATTAATACTTTTATTCAGCAAGGATGCATTAAATTGATTAAACGTGCCAGAAAAGACATTTATAATCTTACAAAAGATTTCTATTTAATTTAAATGCTGTTATTTTTGACTTTCTATTGATCAAAGAAATAAAAATAAATAAATGATTTCTGAAGGCTCATGTGACTGAAGACTGAAGTAAAGGCAGCTGAATATTTAGCATTGCCATCACATAAATAAACTACATATTAAAATATCTTAAAATAGAAAACATTTATTTTAAACTGTAATAATATTCCACAATATTACTGTTTTAATGTATAAACCAGATTCCAAAAAAGTTGGGGCACTGTTTAGATTGTGAATAAAAACAGAGTGCAATGATGTGGAAGTATTTTATTCAGAATACAACATAGATGACATATCAAATGTTTAAACTGAGAAAATGTATCATTTTAAGGGAAAAATAAGTTGGATTTTAAATTTCATGGCATCAACACATCTCAAAAAAGTTGGGACAAGGCCATGTTTCCCACTGTGTGGCATCCCCTCTTCTTTTTATAACAGTCTGCAAACGTCTGGGGACTGAGGAGACAAGTTGCTCAAGTTTAGGAATAGGAATGTTGTCCCATTCTTGTCTAATACAGGCTTCTAGTTGCTCAACTGTCTTAGGTCTTCTTTGTCGCATTTTCCTCTTTATGATGCGCCAAATGTTTTCTATGGGTGAAAGATCTGGACTGCAGGCTGGCCATTTCAGTACCCGGATCCTTCTTCTACGCAGCCATGATGTTGTAATTGATGCAGTATGTGGTCTGGCATTGTCATGTTGGAAAATGCAAGGTCTTCCCTGAAAGAGACGACGTCTGGATGGGAGCATATGTTGTTCTAGAACTTGGATATACCTTTCAGCATTGATGGTGCCTTTCCAGATGTGTAAGCTGCCCGTGCCACACACACTCATGCAACCCCATACCATCAGAGATGCAGGCTTCTGAACTGAGCGCTGAGAACAACTTGGGTTGTCCTTGTCGTCTTTAGTCCGGATGACATGGTGTCCCAGTTTTCCAAAAAGAACTTTGAATTTTGATTCGTCTGACCACAGAACAGTTTTCCACTTTGCCACAGTTCATTTTAAATGAGCCTTGGCCCAGAGAAAATGCCTGCGCTTCTGGATCATGTTTAGATATGGCTTCTTTTTTGACCTATAGAGTTTTAGCCAGCAACGGCGAACGGCACGGTGGATTGTGTTCACCGACAATGTTTTCTGGAAGTATTCCTGAGCCCATGTTGTGATTTCCATTACAGTAGCATTCCTGTATGTGATGCAGTGCCGTCTAAGGGCCTGAAGATCACGGGCATCCAGTATGGTTTTCCGGCCTTGACCCTTACGCACAGAGATTGTTCCAGATTCTCTGAATCTTTGGATGATATTATGCACTGTAGATAATGATAACTTCAAACTCTTTGCAGTTTTTCTCTGAGAAACTCCTTTCTGATATTGCTCCACTATTTTTGGCCGCAGCATTGGGGGAATTGGTGATCCTCTGCCCATCTTGACTTCTGAGAGACACTGCCACTCTGAGAGGCTCTTTTTATACCCAATCATGTTGCCAATTGACCTAATAAGTTGCAAATTGGTCCTCCAGCTGTTCCTTATATGTACATTTATCTTTTCCGGCCTCTTATTGCTACCTGTCCCAACTTTTTTGGAATGTGTAGCTCTCATGAAATCCAAAATGAGACAATATTTGACATGACATTTCAAAATGTCTCACTTTCAACATTTGATGTTATCTATATTCTATTGTGAATAAAATATAAAAGTTTATGAGATTTGTAAATTATTGCATTCCTTTTTTATTTACAATTTGTACAGTGTCCCAACTTTTTTGGAATCGGGTTTGTATTTTTAATCGAATACATGCAGCCATAGTGAGCATTAAAGTCTTGTTTGTTTTGTTTTTTTAAATTGCAGACCCCCAATAAATAAATACATTTAAGTTACTTTTTGGCAAGGATCCTTTGAGATTCTAGATTGGCTCTGTACTTATTTTGACTAGAGGGTACATACGTAGTTATTCAGTATTTTTCCTTGATGACAAACCTTTCTTTGGAAAACCAGACCAAACTCTCGTAGATGCTGCAAAAATGTGAGCAGAGACTCACTCATGCCCTCCACAGAATAGTCCTGCAAGAAAAACAATAATCAAACTACAAAGCAAAACCTTTCAATAAGACCAAACATACTTTATGGGACTATGGCAGAATGGTTTCTTTAATTTAATTATGATAAGTAATGGCTTTTATCTATGACTCATATGTTATTCTTGACATTGTAAAAGAAGCACTCACCCTACCAAGAGTGGAAAAACTCAGTTGGAACAAAAAGGAAAGAATCTCCACTAGGTCCATTCCTCTCGACTATGAAGGAGAGAGATTAGACCGTTAATAAGGAGGTGGAACCATATTTTCCTCACTCCAACCACATTTACATGCAGCCTAACAACACATGAACAATCAGAATGAAAAGCCACAATAAACTGGAATGAAAAGCCATCATGTAAACACCTTGGGGGGAAAATGATCAGACTGAAGTACAAGTCTTGAATAATTCACCAAACAGATAAGCAATTACCATGCAAACATTTTTTCATTTCTTTCATGATCAGATTCATAAATACCTTGTGTGTATACGCATAGTTGTGCAGGAACTCTATAACCCAGCAATCTTTGCAAAGTACTCTCATCCAAATGTCTAGTTATTAAAGGAACCGGCATGAGGCCATATGTTTTCATACGATAGAGACACAATTTTGAGATGACGCTTCACATTGTCAAATTTTGTTAAGTGAAGTTAGCAAAGTGAGAAGAAAGCCATGTTTTTCAATATGTTAAAAAGGCAAACACACACTGTTGTGCCATGCTAAGTTGTTTATCTTTCTCTGACAGGACTCAGAAGCTTCTCGCTGTTATTGCACTTTTTACATGCACATAAATGTTCTTCATAATTTCAACTGGGTACATGTGAATCCGCAGCTGGACTAATCTGTGCCTGTAAACTATCTTATGATACACACATATCAGAATGTAGGGGATATTTAAATTTACAGATTTTAATATGTCATGCACTGACCTGTGCTGTTTTGAGGTACTGCAGGGTGAAGTACCACAGCTGAGATGCTGTGTCCAGCAGCAGGAACTGAAACCCTGCTGATGTGATACAAGGAGCCTCACCAACCTCGCTGAGAGAGAGAAAACAGATCAAGATCATTTTTTGTCTACCCTTCATATGTGACCTACTTTGGTTGGTGCATCAGTGGAGTGATGGTGTGCTCTACCTCCTCATGAGCCCAGCCTGTATGAGTAGCTGGGCCAGATCCTGGCTGACGGCTGCGCTAGGAGATCCCACCATGAAGTGAAGGATGACCTCCCAACGCTCCATGGCATAGCGGTCGAGACTCTCTACATCCCTTGCATGGCGATCAGGACCCAGGTTGCTGCCCTCATCTGACCATGGTTTACCACTGACAAGGATAAAAGAGAACATGAATCAAGTAAACCTGCTGCCGCAACACTATGATGGTTGCCAATTAAAACAGTGTTCCTCACCCGCCTAGCAGTGCTATTCTCAGGTTGTCTTTAAACACAGGGTTGAGCACAAAGCCTTGAAGTCCACCCTGAAGCTGCTGACTGTGCCAGAGCCGTAGACCGGTTAACACAGACACACACTGATCATGGTCTCTTGGAAAAGCAAAGACACCAACATACAAGAAAGAGATATTTTTTAAACAGGGCCTATTATGAATTTTTACATTTTCAATTTTCTTTTGTCTGTATTGTTGCTGTTTGAGCATGAAAACAATCTGCAAGTTACAAAGTCACTCTAAAGGGAATTATTCTCTATATCAGAAAGCACTGTTTCTGAACTCCCTGAAACACCTCGATTGCAGTCTTAAGGTTTCTTCCAGAAACATACACGTTACAACAACCCTCATTTAAATCATGACCAAACAAGGCATATGCAAGGGTCAAGGCCTGGTTGAGTTGTGTTAGTAGTGTGTTGAAACTCGCGGTTATGGTAAGGGGCGTGACATTTCTGAAAAATGCTCGAAGTGGTTAACAAATTACAACACACTGGTCCAGCCCATCAATTAAGCTTTTCGGAAGTGGGTTTTCATAGAGACAGAAACTAAACAGAGCATTACTGACAGACTCCAACAATGTAAAATATAACATTCAAGCATGTATGTAAAAAAAGTAAAATTGTGAAATATTACAATTTGAAAGAACTGATTTCTCTTCATCGTCACATGATCCTTCAGAAATCATTCTATAATGATGATCTGTATTATTAGAATGGTAGAAATAACTATTGTACTTACTTTTGACTGTCTTTTTTAACCCAAAGTGCCACTGCGGCCTGTGGAAGTGGGTGGTCTAAAAACAGCATTCGCATCACATAATTCTTTGCCAATGCTGGAAGTTCCCTGTGTGCAAATTAATGAGAATGAGTCAATCAACATAAATTACTGAGATTAAGTATTATATCAGGGCCGTAACCATATACATTGAGGGAGACAAGTACCCGCCAATAATTAGAAATGGTCAAATTGCCACACGTTTTGCATTTATTACATATCAGGCATACACATACAAAAGTTTTTTATCGGTAAGATTTTTTATGTTTTTAGAATAAGTCTCTTATGCTCACCAAGGCTGCATTTATTTAATAAAAACAAAAAATATATATAATTAAATATTAAATAATGAAATATAATTAAAATGTAAAATATGTTTTCTATTTGAATATATTTAAAATGTAATTTATTTCTGTGATGCAAAGCTGAATTTTCAGCATCATTACTCCTGTCTTCAGTGTCACATGATCCTTCAGAAATTTGATGCTCAAGAAACATTTCTGGTGTCAGACACAGATGAGAACAGACGAGGTAAGTCAATGTAAACGGTTTATTGCAGAGAAAACCAGAGGTAGAATGGAGAGATAAACAGGTGAGAGGATATGCATAGTTGGTGACTTAGCTGGCTGGTAACAGTGTTCTCGGTGCAGGTGAAGGATGCTGGTGAAATGGGTGAACAGATGATCCTGGCAGGCACAAATGAATGGACACGGGCAGACAGAAGACTAATTCAGGTAGGTTCTCAGGTGAGCAAGACAAGATAGGTCATGTGTGCTTGTCATAGACGAGACCAGACAATAGTGACGTGGAAGGTGACTGCTTAAATACAAGTTGTGATGAGGGTGGAATGTGTGCAGGTGGTGAGCAGAGAGGATTATGGGAAGTGTAGTGCAGATGAGGTGAGTGAGCTGGTGACTGTGGCATTATGATAACTATCAATGTCGAAAACAGTTGTGTAAAACATTTTGTTTTTGAGGATTCTTTGATGAATAGAAAGTTCAAAGTAACAGTATTTATCTGAAATAGAAAGCTTTTGCAACATTGTACTACCATTTGGGGTCAGTAAGAATTTATTTATTTTATTTTTTTGGGGAAAGAACTTAAAGAAATGAATACATTTATTCAGCAAGGATGCATTAAATTGATCAAAATTGACAGTAAAGACATTTATAATGTCACAAAAGATTCTATTTAAAATAAATACTGTTCTTTTGAACTTTCAATTCATCAAAATATCCTGAAAAAGTTTACACAACTGTTTTCAACATTGAT
>CM031961.1:36193456-36665956 GCA_018749465.1 Paracanthobrama guichenoti | reverse complement strand
ATCTTCCATCATATTTTTGCATTTAGTGTTGTCTTATTTCAATCTCTTTGCAAGATGACGGAGAACGATGTTGAGAATGAGCTGTTAGACTATGAGGAGGATGAGGTTGATGCAAGTGTTGCAGGGGATACAGGGCTTGGACACCACGACGGCGTCATATCCATCAGGAAAGGAGGGGTCAAAGGGTCATATGTGTCCATCCACTCTTCAGGATTTAGGGATTTCCTTCTCAAACCAGAACTCCTGAGAGCTATAGTGGACTGTGGCTTTGAGCATCCATCTGAGGGTGAGCAATTCTACATGTGCTCATAATATAATCCTTTGATATCAGTTAAGTTTATGTTTTTCCTCTTTCAGTTCAGCATGAATGCATTCCTCAGGCAATCTTGGGGATGGATGTATTATGTCAGGCCAAGTCCGGAATGGGGAAGACGGCTGTCTTTGTGTTGGCCACCCTTCAGCAGCTGGAGCCAGTGACCGGTCAGGTAACAGCTCTCTTTTAAAAGGCTCTAAAAAAACAAAGAACTAAGACATAAATAAAGTGTGCTTTATGTGTCGTTAAACAATTTGGGGTTCACCAGTAATTGCTCTCTCCTAGGTATCAGTGTTGGTGATGTGTCATACTCGAGAGCTGGCATTCCAGATCAGTAAAGAGTATGAGCGCTTCTCCAAATACATGCCTACTGTCAAGGTAGGAAGTTTTATATATAGCAAATACTATAAAAACTGTTCTGATCTGTACTCAAGAAGACATTTGGGATAGATTTAAAAAACTTTCAATTCACGAGTTGGAATTAAATAGAATTGGGCATGCACCAATTCTGAAATTGGAATGACATGAAGAGGAATTTACTGAATTGTAATTTAATTGCAAAAACATCAGTCACAATATAGATACATTTCATTATTCAACACAGGTTTTGGAACAAAACATAAATTACATTATTAGTTTAGACCACTGATTCCTACGTGATATGCGGAATGCATTTCTCAACTGATTTGACGTCTTTATCTGAACTTAATACTGTCAAAATAATTAACACAACCATCAGATTTTTACCAAATTTATTTTTGCATACAGTTCACATAAGCTCCATTTCCACCAAATTACCCGGAACAATTTGTCCCAGTAACTCCTTTTCCCCCAGACCTGTTGCTGTCTGCATTTCCATTGTGATCTAAAGTACCGTGAAGATTAGTCCGGTGATGTAAGACTGCACGCGACTTTCCAGAGCCCGCTGGATTTCGTCCTCTGCAAATAAACTTAATAAAGCCTGAACCTCGTTGTCGTATTTTTTAAACTCCATTGTTGATTCGAATAGCAAAGGACTCTTACTGCACATACCACAACAGACTTTTAGATTGAAATAAAATGCTGCGTGAGCTCAACATGTTCAGCGCCCAAGTCCCACCCCCGAAAGTTCCTGAACTTTGAAAAAGTACTACCTCGCGAGTAGGGCCGTTTTGAAGGGGAAATATTTACCCAGAACTTCATTTAGACCCTGGTCCCTGCGGTCGAAAAACACACAGAGTACCACCCCAAAGTCCCTAGTTCCTGGGGAAAGTTCCTGCGGTGGAAACGCAGCTATATAATTGTATAGAAATAACGCAGCCTTGCTGCAGCATCTTTTAAAAAATCTGCTGATTATTGTAGGTTTCTCTTTTTTTTTTTTTTTTTTTACCCAAAAAAAATATTTTAGTAGGGGATTTTACAGTTAAAGACCCAAAGACCAGATATGATGAATGAAGACCAGGAGTCAAGAGATGCAATTAATTAAAGAACATTTTGCTAAAGAATAGTTTGGAGGTTCATCAGCCGAAGTCAGCTTCAACACTCAGCAAGGAGTTCTTGAGCTGCTTTGCTGTAAATTCTCAAATCCACTGCAAATATACTTTACACCGGTCACTAAGTTACGTCATTACTTCAGGTTGAATGATTCTGATTGGTTAAGAAATGGATACATTTAGAACATCTCCACATATGGACCGATAGGCAGAAGCATACCTCCATTGATTATGACACAAGGATCCTGACTTTAGGCTCAAAGTGACCCTCCGTGGTTAAGGCTTTACGGTTCTAGCCTCCAGCTAATCCAGGAAACTAGTCATTTCAACTCCCCTGGGTGTCAGTTGTTCACCTCACAATACAGGATCTGTAACAAAGAATACTAGCGCACACACACAGATATGCCACTTCTTCAAGGCTGAAGTTAATCAAGCTCTGGCTCTGATCAGGAAACTTTCCCAAAACATACTGATAAGTTTTACTTTCTTCAGTGAGAGGTTCAGACAATAGTCATCATTATTCTCAAGTGATTGAAGATAAATGTAAAGGGAATGTTTTAACTAATAATTGGATATTTATATATATATAAGCAGATAAATGTCATAAGTTTCAAAAAGAACAATTCGAAATGTCTGAAAATCAAGTCATTTTCTGTTGCTGTTTGGATGAAGTAAAACTCCCACAAGTCTGACATGCTAGAGCAAAATAGCTACTGTTTTTGGAATCAGCAACCCAAAGTTTGTAAGAAACAAGTATTGGATTTCATTTAGCAAATATGATACATTCATCTGTTAATTATATATTGATGTGTGACTTTTAATGGTGGAAATGAAATGTTTTCATGAAAATTGTAAAATGAAAGATATTTTATTAAACAATTTGTAATAGCCATTTCAAATATTATATTAATAATATCATCTAATGTTTCTTCACATATATATGGGTAATACATTCTGATTAATAAAATGTATTAACGAAACCTACACTTATAATTACATTTCAATACTCTTACCCTTCTTGTTTGCCACGTCACTGTAAATTCAGAAGTTTAATTTCAAAGACACAAACTTTTCTCAAGTGTGTTTGCTTACGCTGTCTCTCTCCCCCAGGTGGCAGTGTTCTTTGGGGGTTTATCTATAAAGAAGGATGAGGAGGTGTTGAAGAGAGAGAGCCCTCATGTGGTGGTGGGAACTCCTGGACGTATTCTAGCTCTGTCTCGCAACAAGAGTCTCAACCTGCGACACATCAAGCACTTCATCCTGGATGAATGCGACAAGATGCTGGAGCAACTTGGTGAGCTTTTTATGAGAGAGACTATGGCTGTGTTCTGAAATCAGAATTGACTTACTGAATAGTGTGCAGTACACTGTACTGCCTACTTTTCTTTAAAAGCAGTAAGTGAAACCAGTAGAATGAACATTTTCTTTATTTTTGAAAGATTTCTGAGTTCAGAAACAGTACAATGCTGATAATTGCAACATGACATTCAATAATTTGTTTTTAATAATATAAATGCATTTTTCTTTTACGGTCTCCTGCAGACATGCGACGTGATGTCCAAGAAATCTTTCGTATGACTCCTCACGAGAAGCAAGTCATGATGTTCAGTGCTACCCTGAGCAAAGAGATCCGTCCTGTCTGCAGAAAGTTCATGCAAGATGTAATTACGCCTCTCCTACTTCTACCATGTCAACAGCTCCTTCCCTTCACAAGACCACCTCATATACACCTGAAAGAGATCCATTTACGGCCTCCCTGAGACATGATAACGCTAAATGCCAGTCTCTCCTGCCTTTTTGATAATCACAGACTGTTAACTAAGAGGCACAGTGAAAAAGATGTTAAGTCCTTAATCCCCGCCTCAGCTGGCAGCGCTGCGTCAGCATTTGGCAAACACGGTCACTCGTCCGTTTGGCCAACAGATAATGCACCATCCATCAGGCTCAATCCTCTGTAAATTTAAATAGGTCCTTTAACAACCTTTGCTAAAGTCATGAAGAGTCCATTTAATATATTTTAAACGGAGTAAGAGGATGTCTTTAAGGGAAGTATGTAGTGTATCTTCAAATACACTTCAGGTCCATAAATCAAATCATAAACGCATCTTTGAAAATCATTTAGGGACTTAGTTAAAAATGAAAAAAAAAAAACTCAACTCTCTATAAAAATAATCACAAAATCCTTCATATTTAAAGAATATTTCACTCACGCAGTATCTATTTATCAAGACAAATTGCTTTAGTTCCTGCTCAACTGTAATTCCAGCCTGGAGATTTGTCCTTAAATAACCTTTAATTAAAAGAAGCACTTGTTGGAGCTTCACGAATTCTGTTGCCAGCTGCCAGAAACTCTCAAGGGGCATAAAACTGATAAAGTATCGGCCCAACAAAGCAAGCCAGCTGCTAAAAACTACATTAGATTCATGACAAAATGGCACTCCAGGGCTGTAATTAATTACTCTTTAACAAAACAGACAGCACAATGAAATCATCTGAGGAATAAAGCGAAACAAAAAGATTCAGTCATTGGTAGCATAAATGAGTTCAGGTGGACCAGCCAATGATGGATCAGCTCTTCATCAATCCAGCTGACAGTCCGTGATTAGCACGGTTCCTTGTCTGCCCCCAAGAAAAAATAAAAAAACTGTCTGTTTCTAAGTTAAAGTCAAGGCAATGAACCTGGCCCGAAACGGAGAAGAAAGTATGCGCGGGTGTGAGGGACAAGACAAGAAAGAGAAAGGGAGGATTAAGCTGCGGAAGACTGGAGCGAGAGGGATGAGATGATGAAGAAACTTAGAGGAGAGAGGAGATATGCGCGGGTGTAGCTAGACGCTCTTGAAGAACCATTAGGTGGCAACTGAAAGCCGAGACTCAAACAGAAACCATCAATAGTAAAATTCTTTGAGCTCCTTTTGAGCTGAAAACTTTGAGCACCTTTTAAAAAAAATTCTGAATGACTTGTGAGGGGCATTGCCTCAAAGCACTGTGGCTTTACTTAGAACAAATTCCTGTTGCACCATAATATACTATCAAATAATGACTCTCAAAACTGATTCAAACATACTCATTTAGTGAGATGTAATCCACTGATTTGAGGTCAGCATTAGTAGGTTGAAGACAACATAGTGTAATGAGCTTTAGACAGACCAGCTCAGCAGCAAATAGATTGGCAGGAAGTGAAGATAGAGATGTTAAGGCAAATCTAAGGTAAGTGCAAAGATGTGTGTTATACACTAATAAAGGTGGAGTGTAGTGTATTTGTTGAGGGCCCAGTAATGATAGAACAGAATTGTAATCTGTTACTTTTACTTGGCCACCACTATATGTTATTCTTCCCACAACTTGTATTAACCCGTATTAGTAGCCCAGATCCTAAAACATGAGTCTCCCACCTGCACAGATAGATCAGATTGAGGATGTTCTCTGTATATTTAATTAAGCAATCTGATGGATGAATTTGGCCTTCTGAATTGATTTGTTAGAACATCCTACTGCTAAAGGTTACACAGTGTTGCAGTAATAATGTGAGGTTGTGTATGACAGAGCGCATTTAGGCCACGCCCACAATCCAATGCTCTCCATTGACTTTGTATTGCTAAAAGCGGTCGCCTTGTCATTTCTTACTTATATCAGCTTTTAGACATTGTTCTGCTTTTTGTTATGTGACAAGGTGTACAGCAAACAAGCTAAAAAACACAGAACTAAGTTTTTATAAGAGACCCAAAAAAAACGAGCGTTTAAGGAGACAAAAGTGGATACAGGCAATAAGACATGAAACTTTAGCAGGAAGAATGGGTCTATTTTGGGATCCTGACACTCAGTATGCCTACGTGTGCAGTAAACATTTTGTCACTGTTAAGTCAAATATCCAAATGTCAGTTTTATATATTATATTTCCTGACGCTGACTACGTTCTCCTCCAGTGGGTATAGTTCTCAGTGTAATATAACTTGTTGCGCTCTGTCTCAATTGCCTGTATCCACTTTTGTGTTTTTAAATGCTCGTTTTTTGGGTCAACAGCTTATAAAAACTTATGAGTTTTTGGTTCTGGGCTTTTTAGCTTGTTTTCTGTACACCATGTCACATATCAGCTTTTAGACATTGTTTGTTTTTTTGTAATAAGTCAGAAATTAAAAGGAGGCCGCTTCATGCAATAGAAAGTCAATGAAGATGGTTTGTTTGTCCCAGCCCAGTCAGTCACAGTCAATTTTTGTCAGATTCCAGTCGGATCCACAAATAATCAGATTTGGACTGACAGTGTGAACATCACCTTAGATCAAATTCCAATCGGATCCACAAATAATCAGATTTGGACTGACAGTGTGAACATCTCCTTAGATCAAATTCCAATCGGATCCACAAATAATCAGATTTGGACTGACAGTGCGAATATCTCCTTAGGTCAAATTGGATAGCAAATAGGGTCAGTTTTGATTTCATGTTGACTTTATACTACTTAAAAAACATATATTTTCATGTAATTTCCCAACTGCACATTGATTGGTAGTTTTACTTTGTGTTTTTCAAAAGATCTGTAGTTTTTGAATGTTTATTTTAGAAATTGCACAGATATGATTTTAGGCTTGATATTGGTAGCTAAATATAGTCTCGGACAGCAGGGTAGCATTTATCAACGTGTTTGAGACTGTGTGTGTGTGTTGTGTCCTCATTGGCTTGGGATGGGATGGGAGGGTGAATCTAACCCCCATCCCTTCTCTTCCTTCCCTTTCTCCTGCTGTTTCATAACTCTCTCCTTTCTAACACCATGTTCTCCTTCTCATTGTCGTCCCCTCCCCCACCACTGTCCTTTGCTAAAAACTTTATACCTCTTTTGTCCTTGTTTTTCTTTGTGTTCTGGTGTCTTTCTTTCCCTGTCCACATCGACACACTGTCATAAATGCCACTTCCTCTTTCACATCCTTGTAACATTATAATCTGCACCACCCATGTCTTGTCAACTTTCCTGTTTGTGTCTTCACACAATCTTAACCCCCTGAACCTGCACACTCCTCTCCCACCCTTCCTCACCTTCCCCCTGCTTCCACTGGTTGTCCTAGCCGATGGAAATTTTTGTGGACGATGAGACCAAGCTGACGCTTCATGGCCTCCAGCAGTACTACGTCAAGCTGAAGGACAACGAGAAGAACAGGAAGCTCTTTGACCTCTTGGATGTGTTGGAGTTCAACCAGGTATCTTGAGAGTCCACCAGGACACACACAAAAAGTCCCCAAACATTGTTTAAGTCCATTCAAACCGAGAGTGATTTAAGAAAGAGACCAGAGTTATTCGCTAAAGTTTGCAAATCTATTCACACCAAATTTTTCCACTTTCTAATAAATGTGTTAACCTCAAAGTGACATGCACTCTGGTCATTCACAGACTGTAATAAAACATACAGTTCAACCCATTTGAATACAGATTTTGTTTATGCAACTTAAATGCAAACTACAACCCTCTGGAATGGAACGATGGAAGTAAACTTGTGAGGATTAAAGACAGGGATTTAAAATATTAAACCTAGAAATAACAATTGTATGCAATAGAGTGGTGCAGGTATGACGTCAGAAACCCCCATAGGAAAATCTCGAAGGAACCAGTGGCCAATTAGTCTTGACATCATACCTGCACCACTCTATTATATATATCATTTAGGGTCTGTAAGATAAAAAAAAAAAAAAAAAATGCAAGTGTCTTATGCTCACCAAGACTCAATTTAATTTTAAAAAATACAGTAAAAACAGTAATATTATGAATTAATAGTGTGTATGTGTGTGTGTATGTATGTATGTGTGTGTGTACATGTATATGTCCACTTTTACTTTCTGTATACCTTGTAATTAATATTAACGATATTAATAGCTCTATGCTTATTTGTATTGCTGGAACTTTTTTTTTGCACTTGGTTTGAAGTGGTCCATTGAAATTTGTTGTTTCATTTTAATGAAAATTGGCTGGTACGGTGTTACAGCTGCTTAGTATTGCAGGTGGTGATCTTCGTTAAGTCGGTGCAGCGTTGTATCGCTCTTGCTCAGTTGCTGGTGGAGCAAAATTTCCCTGCCATTGCCATTCATAGAGCAATGCCTCAAGATGAAAGGTAGTAAACACTCACACATTATGCACTTTAATGTTATAGTTAAGATGGTAGGATTTTTTTGGGCTCGTATCACATCTGAGGCTCTGATTATTATCCCAGACTAGCACGATATCAGCAATTCAAGGATTTCCAGAGACGAATCCTAGTGGCCACAAACCTGTTTGGCCGAGGTATGGACATCGAAAGAGTCAACATTGCCTTTAACTACGACATGCCTGAAGATTCGGACACATACCTGCACAGGGTCGGTTCAGTTCATGTGACAATGGCTTAATGTCAAACAAAGCCAAATCATGGGCTGTAAATGGATTCACCTAAATAGCTTTAACTTTTCTCATTCCTTCAGGTTGCGAGGGCCGGCAGGTTTGGAACGAAGGGTCTGGCCATCACCTTTGTGTCAGATGAGACTGACGCCCGCACTTTGAACGATGTTCAGGACAGGTTTGAGGTGAACATCAGCGAACTTCCAGAGGAGATTGACATCTCGTCGTACAGTGAGTGTAACCGCAAAAAAATACTTTATTTCTAGGTTGCTCGTTTCCATATAATGAAAGTAGGGTGACCACCATCAAACAAATCAAATGTGGGACAATTACTAAGTTTGTGTGGGACATGTTACCAACACTAAAACATAACCTGACACTGTTATATGATGTCTATCTAACGTAATAAAAACATTTGTATTCTGCCTTTCGTCTGATAAAAATACTTTGTTCTTTAGTCCCTTCCAGAAAACACCATTACATCACAATGTAACATAACGTCTTTATTTTACATGTCATTTAAATGTTTTCTGACAGGGAACACATGGAACGAATCACCTCTCCACATTTTGATTGACAGCCGTCACAACCTAGTGACCATATTTACTCCTTTCTTTTCAACCATTGGATAGGATTTAAAAAACGGCTGTTGTATTTGTGTAAAGCGGGATGTTACTTCTGACAAAGCGTTGTTAAATATAGGTGAAAAACGATGCCACAAAAATAATAAATAAAATGCTTTCTTAAAAAGGCAAAAGAATGCATGCACGTTTTCTTAATATGATCATAAAAAAACAACAACAGACTGATGAAAATGCGGGACATTTTCTCAATATGCAACGTGCGGGACAAGGGGTGAAAATGCTGTGCAGTACAATGCAAAGCGGGACGGGGTGGTCACCCTAAATGAAAGTGAATGGCGCGTGTGGCTGTCGAGGTCCAAAATGAGAACATTTGTATGAGGGAGACCAAATAATGAGAATTTTAATTATTTCTATTCTACAATTTAGAGCTATTTCTTTAATGGAGCATTTTCAAATTGTCCAGATTTAGTTGTAATGTTTTGAGGAAAAAAGGTCAAAACAGTACAATGTTTTATTGCAGTCATGAGCACTTGCATTATTTTCTCCTTGTGCATCTTTTTCTCCTAGTTGAACAAACACGATGAAGATGACAACACATCAGGAAGCTGTTTCTTCAGAGGATGCATGGCATTGTAGCATTTGGTAGCAACTCAGAGTTTGTATTTCACATAGAAAGACTGTTATGGTGTTAGTGAATACTTAAAATAAACGGCTCATATTGCAGTGTTATCCTATATGTGGTGGGTTTCTTAATGCCTCCTCAATAGTTTCTGTTTTTGCTTGTTAAAAGGGAGAAAATTTATTTAAAATTTATTATTTTTCCTCTCAATATGAATAATTTCCCATCTGCCTTGTTTTTGAGTTTTATTTATTTATAATGGAGAGGCAACATTTTAGTTTTCTGTGAGAGTTTTCATCACTGGATTATAATGGACCGTATAGTTGATTGCATTGATGTAAAATTGTTTGAAAGTTATTAAACATATTAGCAGTATATCCTGAATGCTTGTTACCAGTAAAGTAGGTATCAATGAAATATATTCAGTGTTTGTTCAATTGCCAAACAAATGGCCACTTTGTTTGAACTTCTCAATGCTTGTTAAACCAAATAAAATGTTTAATTTACAGACACTTTGTTTTCAATTATTTAAACATTATTGATCTCAAAGCAGTTCACAAGACTCTTGGCTGATACCTGAACACTCTAAACTTCACTTGTTCATATAATGTGATTTGTCATCAGCACAGTCAACTGATGTCCAATCACACCATCCAGCTTCGTGTGTGTGGGTGATTTGAATGGTTTGAAATGCAGGCCACTAGAACGCGTCTGTCCATGCTCGCAGTCAAAAGAATATACTTCGAAAAGCTTGTGCGCTTAACCAGAACACCTGATCCATATACACACTTTTTTCAGATAACCAAATCTAGATTACCAGTGCTACAAATGGGGTTACATTTCACAATGTAGGTTACTAGCTATGTAAAAAAACAACAGGTAGAAGAATCAATGTGGGGTTACTTTAAGAAGAAAGAAAGAAAGAAAACAACATAAACATCCCCTTCTATTTTCCTTTAAACAATTAGACCCCTATGGAGGCACTGAAGGGACATGGTGATGGAAAAAATATATATAATTTGCAAAGAACTCAAGTTTTGAGAGTAAATGTCTTTGGGGAGAATGCAAACCATTTGTGAGAGAACACAAAATTCAAATTAGTTTTTCTTCCCATCGCCATGTTAATTTCAATTTCCATAGCCCTTATGTGACCCATAACAAAAACAACAAATGTACGCGCAATAAGGGATGAAATTGTTAGAAACTGTTTCATCTCTGATGATTGTGCCAAAGTAGTTTATACATTAAATATATGGTTTGTTTGTTTATGGAATTATTTTATGGTGCCAAAATGTATATATAAAATATAAAATATATATATATATATATATATCAAAAAAATATATATATATATATATATATATATATATAATACACGATACAGATGTTGAATTATCAATCACATTTTTATTCCTCAAATCCACCTTTCTGCTGGAATCACAACAAAGGTATCCCAATCTTACTAAAAAGTTTTGAACAACACAAACTGAAGATTTGATCCAGATCAAAACCAAGATTGGATCCTTGTAATCTAATCCGATTTCAGTATCCTTTTTTTCTTTTGATCCACCCATTTGCAAGATCTGATCCAATCCGATAGCCAAAATCTAATCAGATTACTTTAGAACAACTGGGCCCTGGGCCATAACGAAATCAGTTCTCAGAAGTAATTTACACTATAAAGGTTGCACAGGAGCGCTTCTGAAGTGACTTTTAGATATCTTTACAGAGACTTTTTAAAATGTTTTAAGCATAATAACCTTTAAGCAGCAGTAAATTGATACTGGGGCAAATGTGTGTCAGAGCAGGCACAATTTAATATGGCTTTAAAGTGCCGTTGCATCTTTACACTGAATTTTGAGCAAAGGCAAAGAGGAGCATTAAAGGGTTAGTTCACCCAAAATTTTGAATTAGCCCATGATTTACTCACCCTCAAGCCATCCTAGGTGTATATGACTTTCTTCTTTCAGACGAATACAATCAGAGTTATATTAAAGAATGTCCTGATTCTTCCAAGCTTTATAATGGCAGTGAAAGGGGGTCGAGATTTTGAAGCCCAAAAAAGTGCATCCATACATCATAAAAGTCCTCCACGCTTAAGAAACGCCTTCTGAAGCGATGCGCTTGTGTAAGAAAAATATCACATTTAAAACTTTATAAACTAATAATAACTATACTAACTAATAACTAGCTTCTGACAGATCATATGCATCGATTTACGGCGTAAGAATAACCCCTGACCTCACGCATGACGTATCGATGAATGCGGAAGCGCAGAGGATAGAGCAAAAACATCGGTCACGAATTAGAAGTCTAAAACGAAATGTCGGAGGATTTCGATATAAGAAGAGCTTCTGCCCTATTTGTTGGAACCGGGAGAGGTGTCAAAGCTTAAGCTGCTACTACATCCTACGTCACTGCGCCAGGGGCTACTCTTCTCAGTCAACTTTCGTAGGCAGTCTGCCGGAAGCTAGTTATTTTAGATTATAAAGTTTTAAATATGGATATCTTTCTTACAAAAACACATCGTTTTGTGTCAGAAGGCCTTTTATTGGAGCAAATTTTCTGTCCCAGAACCACCTTTTCTGAGGTAAGAATTGCAAAAAGTGTTTCCAGATTGGCATTTTCCCTTTTCTACCAACAGAGTGGCTTGAAAGAGGTCTGACATCACCCTGGTGCAATTGCTCTGTTAGTGCGATTCATTTTAATAAGTCAATAATAAGTCACCTGTAGTGATCCTGCGCTCCAGAAAGTCACATTGGTACATTATTTGTCTCAACTGTGTTGTTTTAATATATTTAGCTACTGTTTACAAAGTAGGACAAAAATGTCACAGAGAAAACCAAATCTTGTTTAATTAAATAATAAAATGAATACAGATACGATGACAGATGACTGTCTCAACACTGAGCATCTCTCCCCAAAAATATCTGACAGAAGGCCGCCCGCCCGCTCTCCCTCCGGCACATTAACATTGGTTTAAAAAGGCAACAATTTTTGTGCAGTCACTTTGTGCACACCCTCCATAACTAAAAAGTTAATCAATTTAAGTTCTAATGTTGTTTGTGGATTTTCTCTGGTCTTTGTCTCGACTCAGACTCAAGCCTCTCTGAATTCGGCCTTGACTTG
This sequence comes from Paracanthobrama guichenoti, assembly GCA_018749465.1. Lineage (NCBI taxonomy): Eukaryota > Metazoa > Chordata > Actinopteri > Cypriniformes > Gobionidae > Paracanthobrama > Paracanthobrama guichenoti. The sequence goes on along the minus strand of CM031961.1, from coordinate 36,653,482 downwards.
GACTTAACCCTCTCTGAACTCGGCCTTGACTTGGACTCAACCCTCTCTGGTCTCTGGTCTCAGTCTCGACTCAGACTCAATCCTCTCTGAACTCGGTCTTGACTCGGACTCAACCCTCTCTGAACTCGGTCTCGACTCAGACTCAACCCTCTCTGAACTCGGTCTGGACTCGGACTCAACCCTCTCTGAACTCGGCCTTGACTTGGACTCAACCTTCTCTGGCCTTGGTCTCGACTCGGACTCAGCCTTCTCTGGTCTCGGTCTCAACTCGGACTCAACCCTCTCTGAACTCGGTCTCGACTCGGACTCAACCCTCTCTGAACTCGGACTCCACCCTCTCTGAACTCAATCTTGACTCGGACTCAACCCTCTCTGAACTCAGTCTTGACTCGGACTCCACCCTCTCTGAACTCAGTCTTGACCCGGACTCGACCCTCTTTGAACTCGGTCTTGACTCAGACTCGACCCTCTTTGAACTCGGTCATGACTCGGACTCCGCCCTCTCTGAACTCGGTCTTGACCCGGACTCGACCCTCTCTCGGTCTTGATTCGGACTCGAATGAGCTGGTCTCGACTACAAAACTGACATGATGTTACAAGATGTGACCCTAAGGACAGAATGCTCAAGCTTTTTTCTCATCATATTCACGATGTTGCCCATCACAGTTCGGTACAGGCTTAAGAACCGCGTCTCGTTTGTGTGTGATGGAGGTGTTCCTTTTGCTGTTTTGACTCCTTTACCCATTTTATAAGCGCTTTGTGAGTTCTCAGCTGGTCAAAATACATAGAACACATGCATTTATCCCAGCACACACACCATTGTTTTGGATGTTCGGTAAGTTCCAACTCAAAAATATACATCATAAAAGCTGACCAATCAAGCTGTGAACATCCCTATGCCTTTAGGTTCGGTGTTAAAAATGCCAATGTGAATTTTAAGCAGACTAGTACTAAACCGGACTAAACGAACCGAACTACAAGTGTGAACGACCTTAAACAGTTCAAGTGTGAAAACACACTAGATACATTTAAGTATTAAAGTATTTTAATTTCAACTACTTGTAGCTGATGTGGCTATATGATCAACAAAATCAATCAAATCAATCGTGGTAGAATCCTGCCTATTTTCCAGCAAAGATTAAGTAACTGGAATAATGGCTATAGAAACACAAAATGACTGTCCAATTCATCTAATCAGTAACACACATCCTTTGGCTTTTGTAAAATAGCTGGTGGTGGTACAAGAACAGGAAAAGAACAGTTAAGTCAACAGCAGAGAGCCATGAGACAGGAAGACGACAGGACACAAGAGGAGTGAGAAAGGAAATCTGGAGCGACAGAGATATCAAAGGTGTCACAATGGTGCCTGAAATCAACGCTGATGTAGGGGGTTTGGACAAATGATCCCTGGAAGGAAGTTACCAGGTAAGATAGAAAACGGGGGGAAAAAAAATAGCATATACGGTCAAATATCAAAATAGTCTGTTTTATTCTCAATGTAATAAAGTTATAAACATGTCAGGCAGTGGTTTCACAATTCTTCATACTGCATATGCATTAATATCAGATAATTTCTCTCCCAAACATTTAAATACAGTACATTTAATTAAAATGTTTCCTCATCTCTCGCCTACTGAAATCCGTTCATTCAGCCGTAAGAACATGTCAAGCGATTTCTATGACCACTGGTTTTGCAACAAACCTACAACATCTTTAAAAAAAAAAAAAAAAAAAAAAAAAAAAAAAAACACACAAACAAGAGTTCTCCCAGCCCAGGAAGAACAGTTAAAACAAAAACAGGTTCAAGTACAGTACTTCAACAGAATGGCACACAAGAGATGTTGTCCAGAGATTTGGTATGTCAGTTACATGAGCCTTGAATAATTTCTGCCACAAGCTTCATAACTTGAAACTTCATAGATTCAATGGTGCTACATAAAAGTCAAATTAGACAACAATTATACACAATTTTCATTTATAATGATGTCATGGACTAATAAAACTTAGACAAATGGAATTTCAACACTCAGATTGGTCTTTCAAAGGATCTCACGAAACTAGTTAAAAAAATAATAATTTGGATATTGAGATTTTTATTTTTATATTTATTTATATATATATATATATATATATATATATATATATATATATATATATATATATATATATATATATATATATATATATATATATATATATATATATATATATATATATAAAAATAAATACAGAATATTACAAAAAAAAAGTTAAACTTTCAAAATCATTACATTAATGATAAATTGGGGTGGGGATATGCTTGTGATGAGAATGTCGCAAAAACAAAAAGCATGGTCCCAAGAATAGGCTTAATTTTTCTTCTGTATATGTGTAAATATAAAAATATTCTCTTTTTTGATTTTTGAGTGTAATGTGAGTTATCGTGAGATTCTCCCAAAAGACACTGTGGTAGGATAAAATATAAGACCTCTTGTATGCCTTTTGCATTGATGTTGAAAGCAAAAGAAAGGTCAGTATGTTAATAATACAAATAATAATAAAAAAAACGGATCATTTTTTTCTCCATATCAGAATAAGCGATTCTGCATAAGAGCTGTTTGCAGCGTAACTCCACTATTTTATCTGAGGGAAGATTGTTGCATGATTGCTGCGCAAATACGATGCACCACCTTTTTGTGCAGTGCCCAGCATGCCTGGAAGTTCTTCCATGACAAAACAGCATTTATTTTATACTCGCTTCTAAGCTTATCTCTACTTTTTACACCCTGCCTCTGTTTTCTTTGGTTTGAGAGGGCTTTCTCTCCTCCTATACTTGTAATAATAGTTGTGAGTTTTCTCTTGTCTTTTGTGGTCCAATCCTCAGCTCCAGCTGGTGTCATATTTAGTCCAGCCTTCAGGGGGAGCCAGATAAATTCTTCGTCCACGGGATATAAAGCTGACTACGCCCCTGTAACCGGCACGGGGAACACCTGACTTCAAGTCGTCCATAACTCCCAAGTTGCGAGCCAGCACTTTAAAGCTGTCTCTGCTGGAGTACTGAACCCGAAACGGCCCAGAGCCTTTCAGACTTCCACCTTGCTGTAGTTCCTCGACCTTCACCAAGGGGGCACTATACACTTCCTTTTCAAAGGTTTCATCGTACTTCTCCCTGACCAAGTAGGTCAAGTCAAGTTTAGTGAAAGGCACAAATTCAGCATTGAGTTTTATGTAGCGCAGATACTGGTCAAAAAATTGACCCAAACTGACACCTTTCCGGCCAAAAGTAATAGTCCTCGAGATCTCAGGACGAATGCACGAGCGGTCCTTCCGCTGCTCTGGGTGCCGCATCCAGTCATCCCAGAACGCCTTGGGCCACTTAGGCTCCAGCTCTGCCCAGACTTCCTTCAAAAGCATCCATCCAAGGCCAGGAAAGAAATCTGTCCGGTAAAGGAGGTCAGCCTTGCCGGGGTCAACCAGCCCATCCCGTCCATTATCATTCCAGGCAGAAATGCACCACAGAGTCGGATCAGAACTCAATATGGGGTAGAGCGCACGGAAATACTCGAAAAAGTCTGGGGCCACCTACAAGATGAAATGAGAGCAGTTTTAAGACATTAAGAAGAACTGACGATGAACAAGAAACTATTTCTAAACTATCTGGACAGAAATGGCTAGTTCTAGATATGTTCAAAGGTGGTTAAGTGAACATTTGTTCAGCCAGTTGGCTGTTTTATAACAATGTGGAAAAAAAAATATGTTTGGGCCTTAGGGAATCTCAATGGTGCTCAGCTATGATGTTCAGTAGATAAGTACTGCTTTAGAGTTAATCCATTGACCATATGTATTGTTATATGTACTAATCAAATAAGTAAATAAGTACTATTATATTATATTAAGTGCTATTATATAGTACTATAACTGACAAATATTTGTGTCCACCAAATCAAAGTCATGTGGTGACCAACAAATCTGATGCGACCAGCATGCAGAAATGATATCATTGAGAGGACCCTGCATACACTCATGACTGTGTATTAAAGACAGTTGTTATTCTCTAAGAAAAATCGCTCTGTTTTGTTATGACAAGGCGGTTGAAAAATGTAATGTGGTATAATTCCCACAAAACATAATGATATTTAAGAATTTAATCGAATCAATTAATTTGTAAAAAATACTTTACCCATTTTCACCATATATTTAAAAACCTTTTTGCAGATAACTAAAATGTGTACATTTATGTATTCAAGATGTAAGGAAAATGTGTTTACTTTTTACTGGATGGTAATTAAATGTATGTTTTACTTGAAAACCATTTAAAAACAACATGAATACAAAAAGGATACCCCTAAAAACTATATTTTTAAAAGATTTGTCCATGCCATATTCATGGTTATTTAACTCCATTTCACCTTGAGTATGGAGGTTTGCTATTTCAACAAAACAAATTGTAAATTCAACACCTTTAAAGCACCACCACAACAGCCATCAAAGCCTTCACAGGACACAGTAAGGAGTATGCAAAAAACACGTTTGCCTGAATAGCAAAGTTAAGCAAACACCTTGATCCCTTCCTTTAGAGAACTCACGACAACAGACCTAGAGCTTTACCGCTGTCCTATTAAAGGGTTTTTGGGGTGCACATTAGACTTTGTAATCAGTTCACCTGTGAGAATTTCAAAGGAAAGGGTTCAGAAATGTGCAAATGAAAATATTCCCTCTGAGCGAGAGACAAGCTCTTAACAAAATTCCTCTCCGTGAATAATGAAAGAGAAAAAATTTGACTTTCTTTCAGATATGGTACTATTCAGATCTGGTTAACATATAATGACGCTCAAATGCAGAATGAATATGATCATTGAGTACTAGTCATAAATGCAAATTCATGATCTTACCTCCAGGTCATCCTCCACAATGACCACTGTGGAGTAAGCAAAGACATTGAACACTTGGTTCAGAGCCCAACGGTAGTGCCTGGAGATCTTGTAGTAACCCTGGAACTTCCTGTGATCAGGTCGCACTGGAATGTCCGCTAGATCTGGTTGGCTAATGTGGGTTATCTGACTGCCATAGGAGCCAATCACCCTTGCCGTATCCGCATGGCCACAGTCCTGGCTGACAATGATTGGATAAAGCTCAGCAGAAGGACGGTACTGTATCAGTTTATCCAAACTCCTCTTCACTGTTACTCTGTCACAGGCAATGACGAGAATTGGGATAATGATTTGAGGGCTTGGCTTAGTAAGGCCTACTTCATTTTCCACCATTTGCTTGTTCTCTTGGTCCAGTTCCTGCTCTTTCGTGACTAGCAGAGGTGGAGTAACCATTATAATCTGTGTATTTTTTGTAACAGTTTTTGTATCATCTACAATTTTATGACTTAGAGAAACTGCAGGAATCTGCTGAAGCTTTTTATGCTCCTCAAAGTTCTTTTCATCTTTTGTGCCCTCAGATTCCCTCTTTCCCAATTCTTTCCGCTGTTCCCATAGTTCCCTGTGACTCTGTATCTGTTTGAGGAGCTTTTTCTGAGTCTCCAGTTCCGATTCTACTTCTTCGGCCAATCTGATCACTTCGCTGGCCAATCCATTAGCTCCACCCACTTTTGCTTTTCTGGCTCCCCATTCTTCTCCGGCCCCTGGTTCAGCTCCGCCTCCCTCACCAAGTCGGCCAATGGGAGGCCTCCCCCATAAGAAGAGGAGGAGCAAGGCGTTCCAGGCGACAAACAGAAACGCTCCACACAAAATTAGAGATCCTTTCTTGCGAACCATGGCCCAGTGACACCACACGAGGGACTGTAGTGAGGAAAATGCTATAAATAGGGGAAAAGGAAGATATAAATTTAAAGATAAGAATAAAACTAAAAATAAATAAATCACAGACAAGAGTGGAGGTACAGAACAGATAAGACCAGTTTAATGACTCATGATGCACATCTTTTTGCTGGGTAATATTTACTGATTTTGATCAAGTTATAGCTAGAATAAACAAAATGTGGTGCATCTGAGAAATTTATGTTTACTTTGTATTATACACAATATTCATTGAAAATTTCTGATGTAATGGATAAATTAATTAAGATCACTAATTAAAAATGTAACTTATTTTACTAAGATATATTTAGTTTGATTAAAAAATTAATTAAATTCACTACAACAATTTTATACACTCACTGGCCACTTTATTACTATACATGTTCAACTGCTTGTTAAGACAAATCTAATCAGCCAATCACGTGGCAGCAACTCAATGCATTTAGGCAGACATGGTCAAGACAACCTGCTGAGGTTCAAACTGAGCATCAGAATGGGCAAGAAAGGTGATTTAAGTGACTTTGAAGTTTGAACGTGGAATGTTTGTTGGTGCCAGACGGGCTGGTCTGAGTATTTCAGAAACTGCTGATCTACTGGTATTTTCAAGCACAACCATCTCTAGGGTTTACAGAGAATGGTCAGAAAAAGAGAAAATATCGAGTGAGCGGCAGTTCTGTGGGTGAAAATGCCTTGTTGATGCCAGAGTTCAGAGAAGAATGGCCAGACTGGTTCAAGCAACAGTAACTCAAATAACCACTCGCTATAACTGAAGTATGCATCTGTGAACGCACAACACATCAAACCTTGAAGCAGATGGGCTACAGCAGCAGAAGAACACACCGGGCTCCACTGCTGTCAGCTAAGAACAGGAAACTGAGGTTTCAATTCACACGGGCTCACCAAAATGGAAAAACGTTGCCCGGTCTGATGAATCTCGATTTCTGCTGCAAATTTCAGATGGTATGGTCAGAATTTGGTGTAAACAACATGAAAGCATGGATCCATCCTGCCTTGCATCAACGGTTCATGCTGGTGGTAATGGTGTAAGGGTGTGGGGGATGTTTTCTTGGCACACTTGTTTTGCCTCTTAGTACCAATTGAGCATTGTTTAAACACCACAGCCTACCTGACTATTGTTGCTGATAATGTCCATCCCTTTATGACCACAGTGTGCCCATCTTCTGATGGCTACTTCCAGCAGGACAGCGCACCATGTCACAAAGCTCAAATAATCTCAAATGGATTTCTTGAACATGACAGTGAGTTCACTATACTCAGATGGCCTCCACAGTCACCGGATCTCAATCCAATAGAGCAGCTTTGGGATGTGATGGAATGGGAGATTCACATCATGGATGTGCAGCTGACAAATCTGCAGCAACTGTGTGATGCTGTCATGTCAATATTGGCCAAAATCTTGAAACTTGCCACAAAGAATTAAGGGAAGTTTGATTTGAAAATAAATTATAAATAATATAATATATTGATAATCATTATTATTATTGTTATATAATTTCAAATAATTTTTATTATTACATTATAAAATGTGTTTTTATATATTAAAATATATTACTTAATATATTACATATATTTTACAGGCTTTACATTGTCAGTGTTAACCCAGTCTATTACCATTGGAGTACACAAAAACAGATGTAAGTAACGTATAAGCAAGAATTTCTGTCGTTTGAACAGAAGTCGACAGTTTGTTTTAAAAACTGCTGACTGCAGTTATGATGAATCACTTATTGAAGGCAGTTACCCACAAGTCAACCACAATCTCTTGTGATGGCTCCACCAACATTTATCACTGCATGTCTTGTCTTTACATTCACATCATGTCGTAGTGGTGTTTGGATGGGAAATATTGGGCTTTGTAGCCTACAGAAGAACTTTATCGCAGTATGATTACCCTTCAATCTTTCTTTCACTAACAGTCTCGCCTATATTTCATCTGTACAACAGCTGCCTTCATCTTGAACACAAATTAGAGTATTTCATTCACACCACTCCACAGGAGAGCTTTAGGAAGTACAAACTTCCCAGCATGCTTTGAAAACTATGCAAACCCAGCTCTTGGCAGGCTGAGGGCACTCCAGAGTAATTAAAACTGACAGTTTGATCAGACCGCCGTGCGCCATCAATGCGAGAGAGCACTCCGTAATCATCATGACAGTCGTTGATGATTTTTTTTTCACACTCGGGTGAACTGAATCAAAAATCACCACAAAGATATCACTCTAAACTGTCCTGCTGCTGGATCCCAATTAGCTGATGCGTTTCATGACCCCACATGTCTTTGGGCAGCAGGGGCAGCTACTAACAAGGGCTAGCCTATTTTTTCTAAGTGAGCCAGACCAACATAATTTGTATACCAGAAAGGAATTTCCTTCTAAATGAGGCCTACAATTCCCAAGAGTGAAATTTAGAAGGATTCTGTCTATATGATGTCAGATTCACTATAGTTCCAAGTGTGGTTTTATGTTACCATGTGTCTCGTGATCAATAAACAGAAGTCTGTCATTGGCAAAAGAAGAGCCTCATGCGTGCTGCCAGCCAGGCAGAACTGAACATCGGTCCACCCAAAAACAGAAACGTGGCATTGCCCAATGGTTCCTGTGTGGATTTACGAGGTCATAAATATTCTTTGAGTAAGCACTTTTTCATTAGACACAAAACCCATGGCACTCATGAAGGATGGCAAATATTATGCAGGCACTATCCGCGTAAGAAAAACAACATTATTCAAGTGGACTCTGAATACTGAAATTGAGAAAGACAGGACTGACAGTATTGGTCCCTGAGAGAAAAATACAAGTGCAAAGGTCATATGGAGTCTAATAACCTAGTTACTAACTGTAATTTCTACTAGTGACCATCTGGGTTTTTCACAAGCAAATACTCATGCTTATAGTCAATATACACAACTGTTTAAAAGGTTTTTTTTTTTTTTTCTTTTTTTTTTTTAAAACCTCTTATGCTCACCAAGGCTGCATTTATTTGATCAAAAGTAAACAGTAATATTGTAAAATATTATTCTAAAATTGTATTATTCCTGTGATGGCAAAGCTGAATTTTCAGCACCATAACTTCAGTCTTTAGTGTCACATGATCATTCAGAAATCATTCTGATATGTTGATTTGCTGCTCAAGAAATATGCCTATAGAATTATTACTATCAATGTTGAAAACAGTTGTTTAATACTTTAATATTACCTTAATATTTTTACAGGAACTGTGAAACATGTTCAAAAGAACATTTATTTGAAATAGAAATATTGTACAACAATATAAAAGGTATTTACAGACCCGTAGATTGTTTGCTTTGTTCCAAAACAGGGATTCAAATTGTTACAATGATATTTTACAATTTCTTCTTGGTTCGTTCATTTTTTTAATGGACCAAAATGTGTTAATACAAATCTCTCTCATTTTTCAGAGTGCACCTTTTAATGTTAAGGTGCTGAATTCTGTGACTGTAGTACGCACTGTATTGAGCTAATCCTAACCCCAATCCTAATCCTAATCCTAACCATACCATCACTACATTATATGTATGGTCAGATAATTTTGTATCATAGTGGTAATCCATCAGGATGAATAGACAACAGATCTGCTGGCTTTGTCGTTATATTACTTTATAATTTTGAGCATGAATCAAGGCTTTGTTGAGACAACATAATAATGAAAATAATAAAGAGCAAATTAGGCGTAATTTTAAAAATGAAAAGGCGTGCTTTGTCTTTGCTCCAGGTTAACACAAGATTCATTTTGAAAGGTATTACCAAAACAAACACTGCTGCTTTTCATGCATTGTACGAAATTACCCATCATACATTGTGATACAGTCTGGTTCGCTGGGCTGTTGGGTCGGATTGCTTTCTCACCACAAGCAAAAAGCTCCAGAGTTCATTTTTAAGTGGGCTAGGACTACCACGTTCTGGTGAATCGGACTGATTGTTTTGCCATTTTCATATATGCCTAAACAAACAAGACATTGGGAAAGCACAACTGGTTCAAACAAATGAGTGAAAGCACCCTTAAAGTAGTGCTTCTGCTTCTTTACTGTCACTCTTGCTCAATTGTGTAATGTATCCTTGCTGAGTAAAAGTAACAATTTCTTATATACACTCACCTAAAGGATTATTAGGAACACCATACTAATACTGTGTTTGACCCCCTTTCGCCTTCAGAACTGCCTTAATTCTATGTGGCATTGATTCAACAAGGTGCTGAAAGCATTCTTTAGAAACGTTGGCCCATATTGACAGGATAGCATCTTGCAGTTGATGGAGATTTGTGGGATGCACATCCAGGACACAAAGCTCCTGTTCCACCACATCCCAAAGATGCTCTATTGGGTTGAGATCTGGTGACTGTGGGGCCATTTTAGTACAGTGAACTCATTGTCATGTTCAAGAAACCAATCTGAAATTATTCGAGCTTTGTGACATGGTGCATTATCCTGCTGGAAGTAGCCATCAGAGAATGGGTACATGGTGGTCATAAAGGGATAGACATGGTCAGAAACAATGCTCAGGTAGGCCGTGGTATTTAAACGATGCCCAATTGGCACTAAGGGGCCTAAAGTGTGCCAAGAAAACATCCCCCACACCATTACACCACCACCACCAGCCTGCACAGTGGTAACAAGGCATGATGGATCCATGTTCTCATTCTGTTTACACCAAATTCTGAGTCTACCATCTGAATGTCTCAACAGAAATCCAGACTCATCAGACCAGGCAACATTTTTCCAGTCTTCAACTGTCCAATTTTGGTGAGCTCGTGCAAATTGTAGCCTCTTTTTCCTATTTGTAGTGGAGATGAGTGGTACCGGTGGGGTCTTCTGCTGTTGTAGCCCATCCGTCTCAAGGTTGTGCGTGTTGTGGCTTCACAAATGCTTTGCTGCATACCTCGGTTGTAACGAGTGGGTATTTTAGTCAAAGTTGCTCTTCTATCAGCTTGAATCAGTCGGCCAATTCTTCTCTGACCTCTAGCATCAACAAGGCATTTTCGCCCACAGGACTGCCGCATACTGGATGTTTTTCCTTTTCACACCATTCTTTGTAAACCCTAGAAATGGTTGTGCGTGAAAATCCCAGTAACTGAGCAGACTGTGAAATACTCAGACCGGCCCGTCTGGCACCAACAACCATGCCATGCTCAAAATTGCTTAAATCACCTTTCTTTCCCATTCTGACATTCAGTTTGGAGTTCAGGAGATTGTCTTGACCAGGACCACACCCCTAAATGCATTGAAGCAACTGCCATGTGATTGGTTGATTAGATAATTGCATTAATGAGAAATTGAACAGGTGTTCCTAATAATCCTTTAGGTGAGTGTATATATATATATATATATATATATATATATATATATATATATATATATATATATATATATATATATATATATATATATATATATATATATATATATATATATATATATATATATATATAATAAACTGACCCAACATTTCAGAATTATACATGCACATAGATATACTAATATTCAACAATAGCATATGAGATGTTCACAGAAATTAGCATTAACAATCTCTCAAATTAAATCTGTTCATCGTATAAAGCGATTGTGTCTCTTCAGAAGTCTTGATTAAATCACTTGATTCATGGATGTATTTTACAATCTCTTTATAAATGTTTTGAACAGTCAGAATTATGGGTGAATATCCTTTCATGGAGGGTTTTTTCAGATTTCATTAAAATATCTTCATTTGTGCTTCGAAAATGAACAAAAGTCTTATCGGTTTGGAAACGATGACAGAGTAACAATCTGCATATGAAACAGTGAAGCCACATTTTTTCCTCGGGAAATCTACAACAAAAAATGACCCGCTTTCCTTTCTGACATTAGTCAGATACAGTTTAGCTAGTGAAATAAACTGTTTAATGACAAAGTCCATTCATTGTTTGTGACAGACACTGAGCCGCACACAAAAGTCAATACGGTGTCATAAGACTGCTTGTCATTCTATTCACACCACACATGTAACACTGCGAACACTGATTCAAACATCGATAAAAATGCATTTCCATTTCATATACCACCAGTGCTAAAGGGTTAAACGATACTATATAACAACAGTGTGACAACGGACATCAAAAGACCACCTAATAAAGTGCTTTGCACAGGAAAAGGTGTCTGCTGTGCCATTAATAACCTCAGTAATCTTCTGGCTGCAAGCAACTAATCTCCACTTAACCCTGTTAGTAAAGATGTCTAAGACTAACTTCTCTGCACTCACTCACAAAACTACAATCAGCCGGACAGACGGAACCATTTAAGCCTTGATGGGTTTGAAACTCCCCTAATCATGCTTTTTTCTTGAGGAACAAACAAGACAGAAACACATCCAGTTCCCGTTTGTGCCTGCACACATACAAGCGTAGTTTCATCAAAAACACCTGGAAACAAATGTGTCCAATAAACAGAAGACTTTTTAAAAGGCAAAAGATTGTACAAAGAGCCTGCCGAATGAGAAAAGGGGCAAAACATTATATATACAAAAAAAGCAAGACGCCCAGAGATCATGAAGACCACAGTCCAGGAACAAATCAACCAGAAAGTAAAACAAGATGCCCAAAAGTTGCTTATTTGGCAGTGGATCGTATGGAACAGATAAGACGTATTGTGTTAAGCATTACCTGAACACAGAGCAGACTATGTTCCCACGTCTCTCCCCCAACTATTCACAAGGAGCTGATCAGCAAGAAACAGATGAGCAAAAGGGGTGGGGAATAGAAAGGAAAGGGGAGGGAAGTACTGTACTCATGTAAAGAGAGAACACTGCCAGTTAACGCTCCAAAGAACTTTTAACACCCCCTTCACTCGCATTAACACATGACATACCCTGAAAGGTTTGCTAATAAAGATGGAAAGTTCAGCTGCTCAACGTAGGAACACATGTTTAGAAATGTTTGGTTAAACTGGAGAATAAGTAGAATTACAAATAGATTTTCCTACCTAAAAGCACCATGGAAACCATAATTATTGTTATTCTATTGCAACAGTTACGTTTACTAAAATAAAACGGTGGGAACTTGAGCTTAGCCACAGCTAAAAAATTACAGGAATATTTTGATATCTTAAACTGTTTGCTGGGAATCTCATATATATATATATGAATTTATTATGTTACAGATTAATACAGTCGGTTATGGTTAGCATTATTTTAGCATTACTTATATATGGAAGCTTGTTACCACCACTGACTATCAAAATAACAGGTTATTTTACTTTTTTTTTCTCAGAATTGCGAGATATAAACTCGCAGTTGCGAGTTATAAAGTAAGAATTGCATGATATAAGGTCGCAATTGCAAGTTATAAAGTCAAAATTATGATATAAACTCGCAGTCAGTCTTTACTCCCCTCAGAATTGGACTTTATAACTCGCAATTGTAAGTTCTGAGAAAAGAAGTCAGAATTGCAAGATATAAACTCGTAATTGCAAGACAAACTTCAGGTCAGAGGTCAGAACTGCGAGAAAAATGGTCAGAATTGCAGGTTTATTTCTACTTAATTTGTGAATTTAGGCTACATCTTGCAATTCTGATATTATAACTCATAGTTGTTAGTTTATATATTCTGAGAAAAAAAGTCAGAATTGCGAGATGTAAACTAGCAATTGTGAGGAAAAAAGTCAGAATTGTAAGATAAATAAATCATAAATTATTGTGATTACACTTTGTAGCAGAGGTTGGCTTTGTATATCCTCATCCTTTTTTGTATTATTTTTGTTTCATTTTACATATTGCACAGATTTCTGTTATATGAAGGGTCTCTTTGTCTGTTTTTGATGTTTGAAAACCATAATCAAAAAAATAATATACATTAAAAAGAAATTATTCTTTGGTGAAACAAACTTCCATATTTATACTATACTATTATAGTATTTATTAATATTTTGAATTTGTTTTTATATTTTCAGTTTTCATTTAAGTTTTAGTATTTTTGTAATTTTTATTAGGTTTTTTTGTTTTTGTTCAATATTTCTATTTAGCTTTAATTATGTTTTATGTCTTCAATCATTTTAGTACCTCAAATTAAGCTTATTTCAGTCCATTGCAAAGGACAAATTTCATCATGTAATTACCATGTCACTATTATTACACATTATTTGCATACTACATATTACTTTATATCATTATATTAGTTTAAACAAATGCCCGTAATAGGGACAATTAACGATAGAATTCACAGGATTTATTTTTTTAACAAAGCGCTTAAAAGAAACAAAGAATTACACGACATGAACACAACTGATCCTTATGTGTTTGTCTGAGGGGTACGGGTGAATGTTAAGTTATAGTGTAAGATGACGTGGCATCACTGTTTAACTTGTACATGTTTGACCGGTGGAGTGAGTGTGTGAGTCGCACAGCTGAAGTCTGTCATCATAAACACTAGCAGAAGGACAGAACACACAGTACTGACTGGACATGATGTTAAAGGTTCAACTGGACCGACTTTTTCCTTTTAACCCTCAGAAAGAGGTCTTCTAACGTCACTGCACTAAGCCTGCCTGAAGCTACAGCTCATGGCAGAATATGAGGGTCATGACTTGAGAAGGATGTATTCAATGATGCATTCTGGTCTTTAAAGCAGTTTCACACTCACACTGGGGTGAAAACAAATCACAGCGGTTTTTTAAAATAACACCGGCTAACACTTAGTTATACACACTACAAAACACGACCGCTCTCACCTTTCATCATCTCTGAACAGGATGGGGTTAAACAGCGAGATGGTCGTGACCGAAGAGATGCTGACCGTCTGAATGGGAGCTTCACTTTTCACTCTTCATCATCATCCTCATCGGTCGCCTTCACTCGGCGCTGCTGTCAATATTCGGCTCTTTCCATTCCTGCAGCTGTCGCCCATTCCCCTCTCTACCCGAGTGTGTGTGTGTGCTCTGTCCCGCTCCGTGTTTCACATCCGGTAAGGTCTGCAGCGATCTAAGCTGGCGAGGTGAGGACGTGCGGTTTCGGACTCTTGTTTAAACGTCCGTGTTTGCAGTTATGCACTGATGGAGGGCTTCATTTGACGCCGCCGCTCTGTGTGTGTACAGCCAAAGCGATTCTCCACTTCCGGATTGACTCATTAAGTAGGACCCGCCCCCCTCGCGCTTCCCTCCCCTTCCCATTTCCCTAGCAACAAGATGCCTTAGCAACCGTCGCGAGGTGGTGATGGGCAGCTGAATGCTTTTTATATCTTTAATAAATTCATAAAGAATGAATCTCACTGGAATCTCACTGCCAACCGGCAGTTAGCATCACGCTGATTTTTCCATAGGTTTTTGGATTATCAGAAAAAACAAGCTCTGCGATCAACAAAAGTTTGATACTTGTACGTTGTGTCCATCAAGATATTTGTCACAGATGAACAAATAACACAACTTCTATGAATTTTGAAGCCGAAATGCAGCTGACAGAAGTAAAAAAGTTAAAGCTAAGCTATAAACGGACTACACCATGGTCCTGCGATTTTAACGTCACCATCACTAAGCTTCCGACAACTCTTTCAGTTTTATTATCTAAAAACATTTTCCTTGAAAGTTTGAGTTAGAATAGTTTATAAGAGGCTGTAAAAGCGGACTGAGTTTAACTGTTTTGCGTGATGACATTTCATTTCCCTGACTGCCTCTGTAGTCCCATTTAGCCACCTTTTTCAAGAAACGTAACAGCTTGAAAAAATCACGAGTGGGGTATTACTGATGTATTTTATGTTGAAGAATAAAACATGAGTATTCTTCACCACAGACCTTATTTCATTCACCCAAAATCGCATTCAAAATACCCATTGACTTCGGGATGATGGAACTGGAAGTGCTAAAATGCTAACTCCTTTCAGCCTACAAAGTGATGTCATACATGCAGGAGTGACAGGTTGCCTCGCCCTCGCACCAGGATATGATTTAAAAAAAAATAATGATGTGCACAGATAAATAATTTATAATACCACAATATTCCATTAAAAAGAACAATTGTTCATTTCGATTTTAATATAAACGTGACTATTATAAAGAGTATTACAACTATTTTTTTAAAACATTTAACATGTGGAAATGTGGAAAAAACTTTTCTTCTGTGCTTTCCTGAAGCTCAAACTGTAGCGCATGCGCTAGCAACGCCAAGATCATTGGTTCAAATTTCCAGCGAACTGAACAAAAAGAAACCTGCAAACATCATAATCATAATAGAAATGTTGTATGCACAGACATACCACAACATATAGATATAGGGTTCAAATATGCAAAAGATGAAAACTAGGATTTTTCTGAAGAACATTGGGCAGTTCTGTTCAGGACAAACAAGGGACTCAAGAACTACCATCACAAAACAAAAGAGACAGCGTGTATCATCCAGGTAACGACACAGTATTAAGAATCAAGGGTATGTACATTTTTGAATGGGGTCATTTTTATAATTACAGCTATTTGTCATCTTGTGGACTATATGTAAACATATTTTATGTAAAATATCTTATACAGGACAGTAGGCTAAAATAAGATTTTTTTTTTTTTGTTAAAATAATTTTAGCAGATTCTGCAAGGTGTATGCAGGCTTTTGAGCATGACTGTGTAAGGGTTAAATGTATGCAAATCGCCACCTTGGAATTATAAGGTTCTATCTGCATTCTGAGCAGTTTTGAAATATTGTGCTTCAAAGTTTTTGCATTCCATTCGACTTTGTAGACAGAACCTTTTTATTTTCTAAAGGTCCCAAAATATACACAACTTAATGTAAAAACACCACATAATGCAAATAAGTTGTCAGAATAAGAATATGTGAATAACTAAATTTTGACAATGTCAGATAGAACCTTATAATTCCAAGGTGAAGAAATGCTACCGTGATGTAGAAATATTTTACTATTTAACCTTTAATTGTTGTTTTCACCATTTTGAGTTCTGAGTTTTAGAGGCCTTTAAATGAGAACCAGCAGTCGTGTTGCTGGCCAGATCGGTTCCCACCTGTAATATTTGTTCCTTTTCCACTTTTGGTTAACAGCACTTTGCTCACTGTTACTCCAGACATTTTCTCATGGCTTATTAATATGACTCTTTTGGGCATCGCTCATATTTCATTATCAGCACAGTGGAAACAAAATGCATCACAAGACCCTTGACCATTTGTATTATCATGACTCCATCGATGAAGAAACCAACATGGCAGATTAGAGGGAATCATGAAATTGAGGACAACACCGAGCATGACCTAGATGAGAATGCAACTGATGGGGAAGATATGAGTGATGAAGAGCTCCCTGCTGAGATACTTTCATCCATAGATTAGGCAACAATGACACAATCAACAATGACACCTACTGCCTACACACAGAATTGTATTGTTTTGACGTGCTTTTAGGGTCAGTATGTATTATAAATGCATAACTTTAGATCATGTTACTGTTATAAAATGTAACCAAACTGCATTTTCAAAATTTGACATTGTTAACATTTTTGATAATCATTTAACTAGTATTTACTGAGGTGAAGATAAATCGATTACAACAACAATTATATATATATATATATATACACACACACACACATCAACACATACATATGCATACATACAGTATATTAGCATAATATACTACATAAAATAATATTGCCTAATGGTCCTAAAACCTCTTTTGAAAGAGGTACTGTAATATACAGAAATACATGTGGATAATATCATACTGAACTTTAATAACACAAAATAAATAATGTTTTCTGTTTAAAATGGAATTGCAACAGTGTATGAAAACGGTGTGCAATGAGGCTTGGAAGTAAGTTGCATTTCAAGTAACAGAAATCTGGGAGGTGGGTGAATCTCACAAAGAAAAGTGCATGTCATATTTAACCTCGGGAATTGA
Source organism: Paracanthobrama guichenoti (assembly GCA_018749465.1). Taxonomy (NCBI): domain Eukaryota; kingdom Metazoa; phylum Chordata; class Actinopteri; order Cypriniformes; family Gobionidae; genus Paracanthobrama; species Paracanthobrama guichenoti. The sequence goes on along the minus strand of CM031961.1, from coordinate 36,635,804 downwards.
AATGAATATTTTTATGCATTTCACAGAATCAAACTAGGTACACAAAAGCAAAATGATTCATTGTTATTTGGTAAATAATTTATTTTACATTTATGTTACATACAAACCAACATAATAAATATGCACCAGACATTTATTTATTTGTTGTTGTTGAATAAAGCAGTGACTCATTATCTGTTTCAAGGCATCTATCAGATTTTAAAAAAGAAGGAAAAAGTATTCTTTCCATCTGGTTATTGGATCGCATTAGTATTTGGTTCAATGTGTACATTAGACTTCTTTCCTTGTTTCTTCAAAAGCCAAAAGTTGGTCCTCAATGTTCTTCAGCTCCTGCTCCATAGCTGTAATCTGGATATTTTAGAACACAATAAATGTATGCAAGCTCCTTCAGCTGTATATCTTATTCTGTTGGCAAGAATTTAGCTTTCTCATGGGATATACCGAATGAAGCATATGCAGTGCATGCATAAACATTTCAAAGCACAGAAATACATGTGGATAATCTCATATTGAACTTTCTTAACACAAAATAAATAATGTTTTCTGTTGAAAATGGAATTTCAACAGTGTATGAAAACAGTGTGCAGGCTTGCAAGTAAGCTCATGAATTTCAAGTAACATAAGAATCTGGGAGACTAGCTACTTTATTTAAATTTCTTTCTCGTGTATAGGTGGGTGAATCTCACAAAGAAAAGTCCATGTTATATTCAACCTTAGGAACGGAAAGGAATTAGAACTACAAATGAAGTCTTCCAAATTGTCATTAGATTAATGCAACAACAACAACAAAATGTATGTATGTATGTATGTATGTATGTATGTGTATATATATGTATGTATATATATATATATGTATATATATATATATATATATATATATATATATATATATATATATATATATACACATATATTATATATATATATATATATATATATATATATATATATATATATATATATATATATATATATATATATATATATATATATATATACATACATACATACATACATACATACATACATACATACATACATACATACATACATACATACATACATACATATATATACACACATATACACACATACACACACATGTATATATACATATACACATACATATATACACACACACACACACACACTCACCTAAAGGATTATTAGGAACACCATACTAATACTGTGTTTGACCCCCTTTCGCCTTCAGAACTGCCTTAATTCTACGTGGCATTGATTCAACAAGGTGCTGAAAGCATTCTTTAGAAATGTTGGCCCATATTGATAGGATAGCATCTTGCAGTTGATGGAGATTTGTGGGATGCACATCCAGGGCACGAAGCTCCCGTTCCACCACATCCCAAAGATGCTCTATTGGGTTGAGATCTAGTGACTGTGGGGGCCATTTTAGTACAGTGAACTCATTGTCATGGTCAAGAAACCAATTTGAAATGATTCGAGCTGTGTGACATGGTGCATTATCCTGCTGAAGTAGCCATCAGAGAATGGGTACATGGTGGTCATAAAGGGTCAGAAACAATGCTCAGGTAGGCTGTGGCATTTAAATGATGCCCAATTGGCACTAAGGGGCCTAAAGTGTGCCAAGAAAACATCCCCCACACCATTACACCACCACCACCACCAGCCTGCACAGTGGTAACAAGGCATGATGGATCCATGTTCTCATTCTGTTTACGCCAAATTCTGACTCTACCATCTGAATGTCTCAACAGAAATAGAGACTCATCAGACCAGGCAACATTTTTCCAGTCTTCAACTGTCCAATTTTGGTGAGCTTGTGCAAATTGTAGCCTCTTTTTCCTATTTGTAGTGGAGATGAGTGGTACCCGGTGGGGTTTTCTGCTGTTGTAGCTCATCTGCCTCAAGGTTGTGCGTGTTGTGGCTTCACAAATGCTTTGCTGCATATCTCGGTTGTAACGAGTGGTTATTTCAGTCAAAGTTGCTCTTCTATCAGCTTGAATCAGTCGGCCCATTCTCTCTGTCCTCTAGCATCAACAAGGCATTTTCGCCCACAGGACTGCCGCATACTGGATGTTTTTCCCTTTTCACACCATTCTTTGTAAACCCTAGAAATGGTTGTGCGTGAAAATCCCAGTAACTGAGCAGATTGTGAAATACTCAGACCGGCCCGTCTGGCACCAACAACCATGTCACGCTCAAAATTGCTTAAAATCACCTTTCTTTCCCATTCTGACATTCAGTTTGGAGTTCAGGAGATTGTCTTAACCAGGACCACACCCCTAAATGCATTGAAGCAACTGCCATGTGATTGGTTGATTTGATAATTGCATTAATGAGAAATTGAGCAGGTGTTCCTAATAATCCTTTAGGTGAGTGTAGGTGCTGATCATATAATTAGAATGTCATCATGTTGATTTATTTCACCAATTCCATTCAAAAAGTGAAACTTGTAAATTATATTCATTCATTACACACAGACTGATATATTTGAAATGTTTATTTCTTTTCATTTTGATGATTATAACTGACAACTAAGGAAAATCCCAAATTCAGTATCTCAGAAAATTAGAATATTGTGAAAAGGTTAAATATTGAAGACACCTGGTGCCACACTCTAATCAGCTGATGAACTCAAAACACCTGCAAAGGCCTTTAAATGGTCTCTCAGTCTAGTTCTGTAGGCTACACAATCATGGCTTCTTTGCTGACCTGACAGTTGTCCAAAAGACGACCATTGACACCTTGCACAAGGAGGGCAAGACACAGAAGGTCATTGCAAAAGAGGCTGGCTGTTCACAGAGCTCTGCACATTAAAGCACATTAATAGAGAGGCCAAGGGAAGGAAAAGATGTGGTAGAAAAAAAAAAAGTGTACAAGCAATAGGGATAACCGCACCCTGTAGAGGATTGTGAAACAAAACCCATTCAAAAATGTGGGGGAGATTCACAAAGAGTGGACTGCAGCTGGAGTCAGTGTTTCAAGAACCACTACGCACAGGCGTATGCAAGACATGGGTTTCAGCTGTCGCAGTGCTGTCACTGTCACTTGTGTCAAGCCACTCTTGAACAACAGACAGCATCAGAAGCGTCTCGCCTGGGCTAAAGACAAAAAGGACTGGACTGCTGCTGGAAATCAGGGTCCCAGAGTCTGGAGGAAGAGAGGAGAGGCACACAATCCACGTTGCTTGAGGTCCAGTGTAAAGTTTCCACAGTCAGTGATGGTTTAGGGTGCCATGTCATCTGCTGGTGTTGGTCCACTGTGTTTTCTGAGGTCCAGGGTCAACGCAGCCGTATACCAGGAAGTTTTAGAGCACTTCATGCTTCCTGCTGCTGACCAACTTTATGGAGGTGCAGATTTCATTTTCCAACAGGACTTGGCACCTGCACACAGTGCCAAAGAAACCAGTACCTGGTTTAAGAACCATGGTATCCCTGTTCTTAATTGGCCAGCAATCTTGCCTGACCTGTGAAGAGGAAGATGCGATATGCCAGACCCAACAATGCAGAAGAGCTGAAGGCCACTATCAGAGCAACCTGGGCTCTCATAACACCTGAGCAGTGCCACAGACTGATCGACTCCATGCCACGCCGCATTGCTGCAGTAATTCAGGCAAAAGGAGCCCCAACTAAGTATTGAGTGATGTACATGCTCATACTTTTCATGTTCATACTTTACAGATGGTCTTAAGTAATATTCTAATTTTCTGAGATACTGAATTTGGGATTTTCCTTAGTTGTCAGTTATAATCATCAAAATTAAAAGAAATAAACATGTGAAATATATCAGTCTGTGTGTAATGAATGAATATAATATACAAGTTTCACTTTTTGAATGGAATTAGTGAAATAAATAAACTTTTTGATGATATTCTAATGACCAGCACCTATATGTATGAAGAGTTCAGATGCAAAATCCTCTAAATCCGTCTGACGTTTTTCTTTAAAATAAGCATTTTTGTCAGGCTCCTATGTACAGGTTTGTACCCAAGTACTGGTACTTCTGAATGGGCTGAGGCTGGGATTTAGTGGGTTTGAAGTTGAAGTATTTTATGAACTTATACTATATGCGGAGAGCATTCACTCAGTATTGTTATCTCATTTTTGACCGAAGTGGCTTTTAGAGGCTTTTGCATCTGAACCCTTCATATATATATATATTCTCGTGTAATACAGTGGTGAAATAAAATAAAATTAACTTACATTTGATACAATAAATATTAGCATGATGTACATGATCGCATGATGATTTTACAACTTAAATAATATACATTTAAATCACAATAATGACAAAATAATGTCACAATGCAAAAAAGAAAAGTTCCTACAATAGGCTTCATTGTGTAATATGATCCGTACAGATTTTGTGAGGTAAAACTTTCCATTATCCTCTGTACTCACCTTATTCTCCATCTCTTGTCTGACTTTATCAGGTACTTTTTCTGTGTATTTGGGCACGTGGGTCCGAGCGAGGGCTTGCTTGAGTTTGGAAGCCAGCTTTTCTCTGCGCTGAGAGAGAAGAGCTCTCTGTTTGTCAGCATTAATACCATTCTGAACGTTGACAGAGAGAGAGAATGAGACATCAGCAGTGTATATATATATAGAAGCACCATTTAAAAAGGAAAATCTTACTCTGCATTACCTGAACACTGAGATGCAAGCAGATGGAATGATCCACCACCCCTACAGCACTGGCCTTAGGTGGAGGGTAGTCAGTGAAACCTCCCTCTGGACAATGCAAATGAAGTGCTGAGATTCGGCCTAACGTACAGATAGCAGATCTGAAGTGGAGAAGAATCTCAGCCTGATCTGGTCCACACACTGCCCACACTAGAAGACATGATGAAAGATTTAATCTACTATATACATACACTCACCGGCCACTTTATTAGGTACACTTGTTAAATTTCTCGTTACCGCAAATATCTAATCAGCCAATCAATGCATTTAGGCATGTAGACATATGGTCAAGATGATCTGCTGAAGTTCAAATGGAGCATCAGAATGGGTGATTTAAGTGACTTGGTTGTTGGTGCCAGACGGGCTGGTCTGAGTATTTCAGAAACTGCTGATCTACTGGGTTTTTCACGCACAACCATCTCTAGGGTTTACAGAGAATGGTCAGAAAAAGAGAAAATATCCAGTGAGCGGCAGTTTTGTGGGTGAAAATGCCTTGTTGATGCCAGAGGTCAGAGGAGAATGGCCAGACTGGTTCAAGCTGATAGAAAGGCAACAGTAACTCAAATAAACACTCGCTATAACCGAGGTATGCAGAAGAGCATCTCTAAAAGCACAACACGTCGAACCTTGAAGCAGATGGGCTACAGCAGCAGAATAATACACTGGGTGCCACTCCTGTCAGCTAAGAACAGGAAACCGAGGCTACGGGCTCATCAAAATGACAATAGAAGATTGGGAAAAAAAAGATTGCTTGGTCTGACAATTTCAGATGGTATGGTCAGAATTTGGTGTAAAAAAACATGAAAGCATGGATCCATCCATGCTTTCCTTGTATTAATGGTTCAGGCTGGTGGCAGTAGTGTAAGGGTGTGGGGGATATTTTCTTTCCATTGTCCATCCCTTTATGACCACAGAGTACCCATTTTCTCAAATGGATTTCTTGAACATGACAGTGAGTTCACTATACTCAGATGGCCTCCACAGTCACCAGATCTCAATCCAATAGAGCAGCGGGATGTGATGGAACGGGAGATTTGCATCACGGATGTGCAGCCGACAAATCTGCAGCAACTGTGTGATGCTGTCATGTCAATATGGACCATCTGAGGAATATTTCCAGCACCTTGTTGAATCTATTCCACAAAGAATTAAGGCAGTTCTGAAGGCAAAAGGGATCCAACCTAGACTGGGTAAACCCAGCCCGATCTGCTGGTGATTTGATATTAGCAAAGTGTACCTAATCAAGTGGCCTAACAAAATTACTAAAATTAAAACCAAAATTAAAAATGTAAATTGAAATTCATTTAGTATCATTGTAATTACACTATTGTAATTTTGATTAGCATTTTATATTAACTATATAGTTTCATATGTCTATATAGCTTTTGCTAAAATGTATTTATTAATTCATTAAATTAAATTAAAAAAATTATGTTTTATTTTATTTCAAGAAACAAAGTGTTTTTTATGGTTTTAGTTTTAGCTAACAATAATAACCCTGACTAAAAACATAATATAAAAGTTAATTCAAAATATTAATAAATGCTATAACAGCATATAAATAATATTAAAATTACACTGCAAAGTTATTTGCAGTAGTGATACTTGCCTTTGCAAACATAGCTACCAAAACTAAAACAATAGCATTAAGTAAAAAAACTTGAGATTTCCTCACAGTCAGGTCTTTCCTTTGTCAACTGGCACTGGGCCCTCAGTAACCTCGCCACTCTGACAACTTCCTGTACCAAAGAGAAGTCTGCTTCCTCCTTAGGAAAATACCAGTGCTCCTGTGGCGGAGGAGGAGATTGAAAAGAGTTGTTTTATGACAAAAAGAGAACTGCATGTTATCAGGCAGGGAGCAGCTATAGTGTTTGTGTGTCTGACTGGCTCACCAGCTGTGAGGTCTTTGGGTAAGGTTGCACACACAGGCTGGACAGGCTCCTGTCAGAGTCCCCGTAAGGCACAAGTCTCTGCCACATCTCCTCTGTGAGGAACGGCATGAAGGGCGAGAGAAGAGCGAGAGAGATGGACACGCTGTGATACAACACAGATGTGGCCACCTGCCTTTCTCTAACTCTCTGTTCCTCACTATCAGAGCCTTCACATTTCAACACCGGCTTGATGCTTTCCTGAAGGAGTCAGAGAGGAACAGAAAAAGCCAATTTAGGGAGGAATCTCATCAATCAATGATTGGAAGATCCATCAAATCATGACAGCACTGCAGTGCAGATCATACTCACCAGGTAGACGTCACACAGACTGTGGAGCCAGAAAGAGTGCAGTGCAGATGTGACCGTGTGGAGCTCGAAGCTCTTGAAACCCCGCTCACACTGCTGAATTGTGCTGTAGAGACGTGAACATATCCACCTGTCCATGCTGGATAAAGGATAGGTCTGAGACAAATTGAGAAAAACATTAAAATCAATATTAGTCTGCCTGTTATGAGTTTTCAATGCCGGTATTTAGAGGGCAATGGCCAATATACAGATTCAGTCAGTTGACTGAATTTACAATACTGTTCAAAATTTTAGGGCTGGTAAGATTTTTTTAATGTTTTTGAAAGAAATCTCTTATGCTCACCAAGGCTGCATGTATTTGATAAAAACAAACAAAAAAACACTACATTTAAAAATGTAATTTATTCCTGTGATGGCAAAGCTGAATTTTCAACATCATTACTCCAGTCTTCAGTGTCACATGATCCTTCAGAAATCCTTATAATATGTGACCCTGGACCACAAAACCCATCATAAGTCGCACGGGTATGTTTATGGCAATAGCCAATAATACATTGTATGGGTCAAAATTATCGATTTGTCTTTTATGCCAAGAATCATTAGGACATTAAGTAAAGATCATGTTCATGAAGATATTTTGTAAATTTCCTACCGTAAATATCCATAAAAATGTATTATTATTACTAATATGCGTTGCTAAGGACTTCATTTGGACAACTTTAAAAGGCGATTTTCTCAATATTTAGATTTTTTTTTAGATATTTAGATTCCAGATTTTCTAATAGTTGTATCTCGGCCAAATATTGTCATATCCTAACAAACCATACATCAATGAAAATTTGACCCTTATGACTGGTTTTGTGGTCCAGGGTCACATATGATAATTTGCTGCTCGAGAAACAGTTCTTATTACAAACCTGATTCCAAAAAAGTTGGGACACTGTACAAATTGTGAATAAAAAAGGAAATGTAATAATTTACAAATCTCATAAACTTATATTTTCTTCACGAAAAATAGTGGAGCAATATCAGAAAGGAGTTTCTCAGAGAAAAATTGCGAAGAGTTTGAAGTTATCATCATCTACAGTGCATAATATCATCCAAAGATTCAGAGAATCTGGAACAATCTCTGTGCGTAAGGGTCAAGGCTGGAAAACCATACTGGATGCCCGTGATCTTCGGGCCCTTAGACGGAACGGCATCACATACAGGAATGCTACTGTAATGGAAATCACAACATGGGCTCAGGAATACTTCCAGAAAACATTGTCGGTGAACACAATCCACCGTGCCATTCGCCGTTGCCGGCTAAAACTCTATAGGTCAAAAAAGAAGCCACATCTAAACATGATCCAGAAGCGCAGGCGTTTTCTCTGGGCCAAGGCTCATTTAAAATGGACTGTGGCAAAGTGGAAAACTGTTCTGTGGTCAGACCAATCAAAATTTGAAGTTCTTTTTGGAAAACTGGGACGCCATGTCATCCGGACTAAAGAGGACAAGGACAACCCAAGTTGTTCTCAGCGCTCAGTTCAGAAGCCTGCATCTCTGATGGTATGGGGTTGCATGAGTGCGTGTGGCATGGGCAGCTTACACATCTGGAAAGGCACCATCAATGCTGAAAGGTATATCCAAGTTCTAGAACAACATATGCTCCCATCCAGACGTCGTCTCTTTCAGGGAAGACCTTGCATTTTCCAACATGACAATGCCAGACCACATACTGCATCAATTACAACATCATGGCTGCGTAGAAGAAGGATCCGGGTACTGAAAACTTCCACATCATTGCATTCTGTTTTTATTCACAATTTGTAGTCCCAACTTTTTTGGAATCGGGTTTGTATTTTCAACAGTTCTGCTGCTTAATATTTTTGTGGATACCATGATGCATTTTTTTCAGGATTTTTGATGAATAGAAAGTTTAAAAGATTTATTTGAAATATAAACTTTTGTAACATTATAGAATGTCTTTACTGTCACTTTTGATTAATTGAATACATCCTTGCTGAATAAAAATATGAATTCCTTAAATAAAATCTTACTGACCCCAACTTTTGAACAGTAGTATATACATGAAAACAAGAAAAAAGAATATCACAGCAAATAACACATTCACAAAACGAATCAATTATTTCACTTAATATTTTCTCCAAATTCCCTCAAAAATATCTGAAAGCAAAATGTGCACTATTACAGGCTGCCAGTAGATTTTGTAACTGACACAAACACACTGTGAAGGAAATACAGTTATCAACTGAGTAATCTCAGGGAATAACTTTGACTTCATCCTTCAAATTGATTTTCTGTCATTTTGCACTGGCACTGTTCTTCTTCCTTTATGATTTAGTCTCATTAAACCAAATTAAAGCAGAAGAAAGAATGTGAAACAGCATAGTGGATGTTCAGGACAAGATAAAGTGTTTTCTTTATTAGAACCTAGATGCAGAATGGGAGGAGGAAGATCATTAAATCATGTTGGCATCATGCAGATACGCTCTCAACCACCCAGTGAGCTGTATCCGTCTGAGATTCGACGGGTTGTTTTATTGATTTAATGAAGAGATATTTGCTGTCGTACCTCGGCTAATGATGTCGGTAAACTTGCATCATGCAACGTGGCGAGGGTGAAGCGCACCGCCTGCCACATCTTATTACAGAAATGTCTACAGCTCAGCACATGAGACACAGACAGGCTGATGTCCTCTCCTGCGACAGGATTTGAACAAAACGTCAGCGGAGGGAGTGAAGAACTCTGGGTATGTCTGATCGTAAGGTTTGATTACAGGACTCTGTAATGAGGGCGACTTACCCTGTGCTTTATAAGAGCAGAGCGCAAACCTCAAAGCATCGGTCCCGCACTCTGGAATCCCTTTAGGGAAATCTTTTTTCTGTAGAAAGTACACAGGAAATTAGGTGAAACTGCTCAGTTGGGAATGACTGGATCGCTGAAATAGAGAGAACCTCGTACTGACCTGTGCTTCCATGGCAACAACGCTTTCTCTCGGATCCAAGTTTCCTTCTCTGACTTTCTCTTGAAGTCTCTACAGAGATCAAACCAGAATGTGACTGACAAGAAAATGAAGTCCTCATGACAAAGTGGTGATTAGAACATTAGCTGTTTCAAATATTAAGATTTCACAATGGATTGGCTGTGCTTTCAAAATGAGTGGAGTCAGTTCTGCCCTGAGGCCTGGTTAAAGACATCTGACTGATATCTGTTCACTGCCAGCTGTACAAAGTCTTGTTATATTCATTAATAAGTCTGAGTTATTACTTTTATTAATATACTGAGGATTTAGTGTTCGTATGAACTAAAAAGGGAAAGAAGAAAAAAATACAGGGCGTTAAAAGTTTTCAAACAAAGTGTAATGCTATGAAACTACACTAATGTATAAGAAAAATCTGCCAAGACATTTTTGAATTAGCTTTTATTTTTATATTTTCGTAATTTTTCTTTAGCTTTAATTTATTTTTAAGTTCAAGTAATGTTAATACTGGCAACATTAGCCAAGGCAACATACCAAATTTTTATGGGTTTTTAAGTTTAGGTTTTTTTATCCAAATTACATTTATTTTTAGTCCTTCAGTTAATGAAAATAATGTTTAATAGTGTTAGTTAACATTTACAACACTGGTCTTTTCACACAGAATATAAAGACAATTATTAATAAAATTATCTGTAAAAGAGATTTCTCTGGTAAAATTGGAGTTTTGAGGCTTTTAATTCATGTCTATTAATTATGGATATACTAATATTAAATATGAAATCTCATAAGCCAATAGTTATTTTCATGCTATGGCCGATGACCAATAAATGGCTAATATTAAAATGTAATACAAAAGACTGAATTTAAGAATCACAACTTCATCATATACAGTATGAAAATGGATATTTATTCTGAGATTTGCTCAAATTGATCAATTATTTGTGTTTGTAAAGATTAACTTTAAATGTGTTAGATGATGGCAAAGGTAAATTAAATGTAAAAATGAGAATGCACAACTAAATATCCAATATTTAAAAACTAAAACAATCTTTAATACTGGTAAATCTGTATTGTGCTTCCCTACTATTAGTTTTGAGGTCATCCATGTGTTAGCGCACTCCTACTGTAAAAGCTGACTAAATTTCATTTTTGCACATATAATCATTTAACATTTGCCTTCTAGAGACTTGGACCCAGTTTATTTATGACTTGTTGCGCTCATTTTTGTCAAATTAAACGCTCTCCAGTATAAGAAAGCCCCTCCCACTAAAAAAACAACTGACAGTAACATACTAGCTAGCAATAACAAGTAGCAAAGTATATATATGGTTTTTTTAATATTTTAAATCAGTTATTATATTCCATTTTCATTTTAATTTATCAAAGCTAGCTGACCAATCAGAGCACACTGTGCTTTTCAAAGGAGGGGCTTCATAGAGACAGAAACTAAACGGAGCATTACAGACAGACTGGAAAGAGAGGTGCTGCAACAATGTCAAATATGTGAAAAATAATGCTTTTTTTTTTTTTTTTAACTGAAAATCTATTCTAGTAGACCCCAAAAACAAAATGAAGACTTTGAACTTGCAACACCCCTAATTTCCAGTTTCAACAGTAAACACAACATAATTTATGTTTTGCACGTGGTTGGAATGGGCCTTAAAGTCCCAGTGAACCGGAAGTAGCAAGTGAGTTTTCTTCAGTGCTGTGACGTATTTTCAAGTGAAACGGAATATTGACTAGAGGGCAGGGTTTTACTTCACCGCTCCTCCTCTCCATCTCTCGCTCAAAGCAGACTAACGGTTGGAGTGGAGTGGTTAAGGATATTCAAACCAAAGCCGTCAAACCGACATCATCTGAGAAGGAACGCCGTTTCCAGACCGGAAGTTACTTTTCAGACTTTGATTAAAGATTACCGCGACAAACAATTTTTTTCTGTGTATTAACTTGCATGGATTAATTGTTCACCCTAAGACCTTTAATATGTGTTAAAGTAAATAGGGTCGATTTTGATTTCATGAGGACTTTAAAGGATTATTTCACTTTCATTAGTAAAATTTCCTGATAATTTACTCAGTCTTTTATGGCTTTTTTTCTTCAGTCTTTTTTTTTTTTTTTTTCTCAAGGTTTTTGAGGAAAAACATTCCAGGATTTTTCTTCATATAGTTGACTTCAACGGTCCAGTGGGTTGAAGGTCCAAATTGCAGTTTCAATGCAGTGTCAAAGGGCGCTAACACGATCCCACCCCAAGAATAAGGGTCTTATCTAGCAAAACGATTGTTCATTTTGTAAACACAAATTACAATTTATTTACTTTTTGTGTCCGCAACTTCACACATTACGTAATCACATTGGAAAGGTCATACGTGATGTGACGTTCGTCTGTGTACTCCGGTTCAAAAAGGTAGGGTTGGGGCAAAAAACTCTCATTTTCTCCTCCAACTTCAAAATCGTCCAACATCGTTGTTTTACCTTTTTTTTTAAAGGCTTAGACTTTGCATATTTGCCGTGTAAACACTGGGGCGGTATTTCTGTGTGACCTTTCCAATGTGATTACGTAATGCAGGAAGTCGTGGACGCTAGTGCAAGATGAGCATTTGTTAAAAAGTATATACATTTCTATTTTTTTTTTTTTTTTTTTAAATAAATGATCGTTTCGCTAAATAAGACCGTTATTCCTCGACTGGGATTATGACGCTGCATTGAAACTGCAATTTTGAACTTCAACCCGTTGGACCCCATTGAAGTCCACCATGTGGAGAAAAATCCTGGAAAGTTTTCCTCAAAAACTTTTAATTCTGAAGTGAACTAATCCTTTAAGGCTGAGCGTGAGTATGTGTGTATACCTCTAAAGAAATCCCTGAGATGACATCAAGAGGGTCAATGACATTTCCTAAAGATTTACTCATCTTCCGCCCATATTTATCTCTCACCAGAGAGTGAAAGAGCACCTGTTTGACACAGTGATGGAGCAGAGAGAGAAAGAGCAATAAAAGAGTCAGAGCTGCACTAAACATACATTTTGATGGCAAAATAGATGGTAACATTTCTCAGTGACATTTTGGATACTTTTGGTATATGACGCACATCGCAATATAACATTTTCAGTTCCTGCCAGCCTTATGATATGACATTTAGAGTTATAGCTCAGCAATAAGCCATCAACACAACCTGTTTAAAGGGCAGCTGGCCTGTCAACTCTCTGCCAAGCATGACCATCCTGGCCACCCAGAAAAAGATGAGGTCACTTCCTGTTTCCAGAATGGAATTAGGGTAGAATTGTTTCAGGTCCTGTGTCTGAGGATAGAGAGTCAGATCAAAGGCATGTTCATCTCCACATATGAATACAGACGTTCTTGTTTTTTTTCATGATAGTGAAAGAAAAATGCACTATAAAATGAACCTGCTCAGGCCAGCCGAGCATTGCAAATGGAAAGAGACCAGAAGAGAACCAAGTATCCAGCACATCTGGGTCTGAAATAAACAGACGCATGGTTGATTTGTGAGCAAGTGATCAGTGAATTATTTAACTTTCAATAAATAATTTACATTTGTTTTTTCCACACAATGCTGCCAGATGACTATATAAAGCATAATTCATATAAACAACTTTTATGGTACTTTTTGTCACATGTGGCGCTTGACAGCCCCTGGCCTTATTTTATGGAAAAGAGCAGCTTGGACATTCTGCAAAATCTTTTTTATTTTGTTCCACAAAGAACAAAAATCATACAGGTTTAGAACAACCTCATTCAGAAATGAGTTGTCATTCATGGGTTATCATTTTAACTAAAACTTTATGATTACTATTATGCATCATACAGAATTAAATCACTAATCTGCTCTTCAATATTTCTTTCATTATTAAAATATACACTACACTTTAAAAGTTTGGGTCAGTAATTTGTTTTATATGAATGCTTTCAGCAAGACGTTTATGATGTTACAAAAGATTTCTATCTCAAATAAATGCTTTTGAACATTATAATTATCAAAGAATCCTGTATCATGCTTTCCAAAATAAAAACAAATAAATAAAATTAAGCAGCACAACTGTTTTCAACATTGATAATAATAAAAGGAGATTATTCTTGAGCACTAAATCAGCATATACACTCACCTAAAGGATTATTAGGAACACCTGTTCAATTTCTCATTAATGCAATTATCTAATAGCAATTATCAATGGCAGTTGCTTCAATGCATTTAGGGGTGTGGTCCTGGTCAAGACAATCTCCTGAACTCCAAACTGAATGTCAGAATGGGAAAGAATGATGATTTAAGCAATTTTGAGCGTGGCATGGTTGTTGGTGCCAGGCGGGCCGGTCTGAGTATTTCACAATCTGCTCAGTTACTGGGATTTTCACGCACAACCATTTCTAGGGTTTACAAAGAATGGTGTGAAAAGAGAAAAACATCCAGTATGCGGCAGTCCTGGGGGGCGAAAATGCCTTGTTGATGCTAGAGGTCAGAGGGGAATGGGCCGACTGATTCAAGCTGATAGAAGAGCTAGAGACAGAGAACTTTGACTGAAATAAACACTCGTTACAACCGAGGTATGCAGAAAAGCATTTGTGAAGCCACAACACGCACAAGCTTGAGGCGGATGGGCTACAACAGCAGAAGACCCCACCGGGTACCACTCATCTCCACTACAAATAGGAAAAAGAGGCCACAATTTGCACAAGCTCACCAAAATTGGACAGTTGAAGACTGGAAAAATGTTGCTTGGTCTGATGAGTCTCGATTTCTGTTGAGACATTCAGATGGTAAAGTCAGAATTTGGTGTAAACAGAATGAGAACATGGATCCATCATGCCTTGTTACCACTGTGCAGGCTGGTGGTGGTGGTGGTGTAATTGGTGTGGGGATGTTTTCTTGGTACACTTTAGGCCCCTTAGTGCCAATTGGGCATCGTTTAAATGCCACGGCCTACCTGAGCATTGTTTCTGACCATGTCCATCCCTTTATGACCACCATGTACCCATTCTCTGATGGCTACTTCCAGCAGGATAATGCCTTTTTAATGTCACAAAGCTCGAATCATTTCAAATTGGTTTCTTGGACATGACAATGAGTTCACCGTACTAAAATGGCCCCCACAGTCACCAAATCTCAACCCAATAGAGCATCTTTGGGATGTGGTGGAACGGGAGCTTCGTGCCCTGGATGTGCATCCCACAAATCTCCATCAACTGCAAGATGCTATCCTATCAATATGGGCCAACATTTCTAAAGAATGCTTTCAGCACCTTGTTGAATCAATGCCACGTAGAATTAAGGCAGTTCTGAAGGCGAAAGGGGGTCAAACACAGTATTAGTATGGTGTTCCTAATAATCCTTTAGGTGAGTGTAGAATAATTTCTGAAGGATCATGTGACTGAAAACTGCTGAAAATTCTGCTTTGCAATCACAGGAATAAATTACATTTTAAATAATTATTTTAAATAATAATACTAAATTTCAAAATATTACTGTTCACAGTATTTTTGATCAAATAAATGCAGCCTTGGTGAGCATAAGAAGATCCCAAACTTTTGAACAGTAGTGTAGATTATGAGTAGTAATCATTAAAACAGAAGTGTGATTCATTTCAACTCTATGATAGTCACCCTGCGTTAGTGTGATGGCATCAGGATTCACCCCAAACTTCACAGCCGCACGTTGTCGAGCCTCTTCAGCACTCCTGCCCCAGACCCACTGCTCCTGCTCGAGACAGTCAACAACCATCAAAGCTTTCGATGAAACCTCACACAATACAATCAGGCCTAATCATGGACACATTTTGGTGTAGCAAGTATGTTAAAGGTCATCTTTGGGCTATAGATGCAGATTTTATGGTAGCCCCTCACCTCTTCTGTGTCCTTTGAGTTTTGCAGTGTCACTCGATAGGCTGGAATCTGATGACCCCACCAAAGCTGTCTGGAAATACACCAATCACTGCAAGGTGGAGACATACATGACAAAATCTTATTCAAGCATGTAATTGAAAGAATATTAACAGAAGAGTGTAACTGTTTGGACAAATAGATGGACATGGACATGACCCTAAACCAGCCTAATTACAGGCATTACCTTAAGACTAGTCAAATAGACATTCAGGCAACCAACAATACCATAGTACATTTTTAAAATAAAGATCTATGTGATGTAAATAATAAGACTAACCTGATGTTGGACAGCCAACTCTTCCACATTTTTGAATAAAATTCAGGAATTATCTGTAGATCCCCTTCTTCCACTGCCTAAAAAGAGTATATACATGGGATGTCAATGTGCAATTTAAAGGTATAGTTCACCCAAAAATGAACATTACCCCATGATTTACCCCATGGTGTACATGACATTCTTCTTTCAGACGAGTACAATCTGAGTTATATAAAAAATGTCCTGGCTAATCCAAGCAGAAGCTAGGTCTGGCAGAAGCTAGATATTTTACTTTATAAAGTTTTAAATATGGATATTTTTCTTACATAAACCCATCGATTCGCTTCAGAAGGACTTTATTAACCCCCCGGAGCCATGTGGATTACTTATATAATGGATGGATGCACTTTTCTGGGCTTCAAATTTTGGGCTGGTATTTACTGACGTTATAATGCTTGGAAGAGACAGGACATTTTTTAACACAACTCCGACTGTATTCTTCTGAAAAAAGAATGTCATATACACCTAGGATGGCTTGAGGGTGAGTAGATCATGGATGAACTATCCCTTTAACAAAAGCATCAAAAAGAATAATAATCGAATTTCAATGGAAAATTGAAAGTTTGTACTATCATTGACATTGTAACAGGAATATGTTTTCCAGTAAAGCTCTTGATGAGCCACGCATTTGCTGTTGCTCGAGGGAATAGGGAATATTGACAGGGACAGTAATTAAACCACAAGCATGTCAATTCAAGGCCATATAAACAAAACCAGGATTATGAAATTTGAACTGTAAATGTGCATGACTGTTTGATTAGTTTGGTGTTGGTAATATTTTCAGTGTTTTTGAAAGAAGTTTCTTATGCTCATCAAGGCTGCATTTATTTGTCAGTCATAACAGTAATATTGTGAAATATTATTACAATTCAAAAGAACCGTTTAACTACTTAAATTTATTTAAAAATGCAATTTATTCCTGTGATAGCAAAGCTAAATTTCTTCTCATGAAACATCTTTTATTATTATCGATGTGGAAACCAAAAATATGACTTAATTACGAGCCTTATTATAATTACAGTTGTAATCAAAATTATTCAACCCCAATTGCAAATCAGGTTTATTGGCAAAATGTACAGACTTTCAGCTGTTTGCAATGATCAAACAAAATTGAATGAAACTGAAAATTCAACTTTTAATGACTTCTGCGGTTTGAAAATGATTCAACCCCCTGAATAGAATCCCTCACAACAGCACAAATCTGATGTTGTCTCAAGCACACCTCAAGCACAATTTATATCACACATATAAACAAACTCACTCACTTGAACTGCTTTTTTGCCCATTTCCTGACAGCGTACAAACCACTGTTTCTTCAGCAACGGTTCGATGACATCTCCAGAACGGCTATGTGGGAGGAATAAAATCAAGACAGGATACAAGGTCAAAGACTACTGTTATTGTTTAGTGATAAAAACCCCAAAATGTTTAAAACGCCAACAATGTTTTAAAGGAATGGTCTGCTTAAGTACACAAAAATGTGGCGAAATATAGCCAGATGATAATACATAAATCTGTAATGCTCTCATAAATGAGAATATTAGGAAGAATTTACTGGATTGGGGTCTAATTTATAGTGGTTCACCTGCAGATTGGTAATGACATGGGATGATCCTTCTTTCCTCTGAACAGCTTCCTCTCCATCAGCGCAGTAATTACTCGTTCCCTGGCATCAAAGCGTTTAACACCCTGAGAGACAGAAACATACTTTACATGCTGAATAGCCATTCCTTTAAATATAGAGATAACTTTAAGGGATAGTTCACACAAAATGTTTAATTCTGTCATTAATTACTCACCCTCATGTCATTCCAAACCTGTAAGACTTTCGTTCATCTTTGGAACACAAATAAAGATATTTTTGATGAAATCTGAGAGATTTCTGTCCCTCCATTGACAGCTACGCAACTGACATTTTGACACTTCAAAAAGTTCATAAAGAGATCGGAAAACGAATCCATATGAATTAAGCAGTTTAGTCCAAATTTTCTGAAGAGACTCAACCGCTTTATATGATGAACAGATTTAATTTAGGCTTCTATTGACATTGATCAATGCTTGACGCGCAAGAACAAACCTCATTGGTTCTTGTGCAAGCTCAAGCGTGCCGTGTGAAACATGAGAACGAACCTCATTGGTTCTTGTGGAAGCTCAAGCGTGCCGTGTGAAACATGAGAACGAACCTCATTGGTTCTCTTGTGGAAACTCAAGCGAACCTCATTGGTTCTTGTGAAACATGAGAAACATGAGAACGAACCTCATTGGTTCTTGTGGAAGCTCAAGCGTGCCGTGTGAAACACGAGAACGAACCTCATTGGTTCTTGTGGAAGCTCAAGTGTGCCATGTAAAAAACGAGAATGAACCTCATTGGTTCTTGTGGAAGCTCAAGCGTGCCGTGTGAAACACGAGAACGAACCTCATTGGTTCTTGTGCAAGCTCAAACGTGCCGTGTGAAACACGAGAACGAACCTCATTGGTTCTTGCGATCTCTTCATTAACTTTTTGAAGCTTCAAAGTGGTAGTTGTGTAGACTGTCAACAGAGGGACAGAGAGCTCTCATCAAAAAAGATCTTCATTTGTGTTCCGAAGATGAACAAAAGTCTTATGGAACGACATGAGGGTGAGTAATTAATGACAGAATTTCATTTTTGGGTGAACTATCCCTTTAAGGCTAGAGCTGTCATTATCATTCAGTTGTTGTTGTCAATTAATTCTAATGCATATAAATGCAATTAATAGTTTAATTGTCATTTTAATTACAGTGACTTCACTATCATCTTTCAAAGAAGATCACTTTCCATTTACTTTTCATTTTTGGAACTCAGTCAACTCTATTACTACTAATATTATATTATACTATATTATTTCCTCACTTCTTGCTGTATTTTAACCCACAGACACCTAAGCATTAACATTAATAATGTATATTCTTCTCAATTTAAAATTGTTTTCAGGAAGCCAGCATATTCAAAAATGAAGATTAGCATATTCAATAATGATTTTTAAGGATATTTAGACTTTAGGGTTGAATTTTTGTAACATGCTGAGGATTCAGGTTTGCACAATTACATGATACCTTTAAATATACTTTAACATTCTAGACCAGACTTCCTACCAAGCTAGAAGGCTATGTTGATCTCCGAGCCCTTTCAAACTCGCTCTTGAAATATTCCTATACCCCGCTGACCTCCTGTAATACAATATGTTAATGCATATTTAGAGGCCTTACAGTACAGATTCTTTGACCCTTATACAAGTCTTTCCATTCAACAGACCTTCAATATTCATTAGTTTCACGATCCTGAGATATTCCTACACCCCACTGACCCCTGTAATATATACTGAAGATGCACATTTAGAGTCCTGCAGTTGCTAGTTTGCCCTTTTATAATTAAAAAAAAAAAGGTCTTCTAGCAAGCTAGAAGACTGAGCATTTTTTTCTCTCTCAAAGCCCTCTGACACTCAGAACTGAATACATTTCATCAGAGACAAAAATGTTTCTCAAGTTGATGTCTTAGGAGATATAATCATTTCACTTTACAATAAAGTTCCATTTGTTAACATTAGTAACATGAACTAACAATGAAAAATACTTCTAAAGCATTTATTAATGTCAGTTAATGTTAATCTCAACATTTACTAATACATTGTTAAAGTCAAAAGTTGTATCAAATTGTAATATTGCTTAATGGACCTGAGCTAACATGAACTTTTGTATTTTTATTAACTAATGTTAACTAAATGAATAAATACTGTAACAAATGTATTGCCGATTGTTAGTTAATGCCTTAACTAACATTAAATAATGAGACCTTTTGTAAAGTGTTACAAATAATTTTGTAATCACTAAATATGAAATAATAAACAAATAATAATAATTATTTTAATTAATAATTATTATAAGTCAAATATACAAGTAAAAATAATCAAATGATTACAAAATTTATACCAAAAGTCTATTAGGTTTTTACAAATTATGGTGGACAGATTAAACATTGACTGTGAAATAGGAAGTGAATACAAAATTAAAACAAATCTTAAAGTGCACAATGATCACTGTCAAAAATCACATGATCAATAATTCAATAATTGTAATGAGCTGGTTATGTGATAATTCTGAGGACATAGTCATCATTAAACCAAAATTGACAATTCTTATTTTTATGGAATATTGCAGCGTTTATCATAAATGCTTTATCCATGTACATTATTGTGTTTTTTTATTATTATTTATGATCCTCATAATCCTTAATCAAAATAACTTCCCCTCCCTCTTGCAACAACATCTCTTTTCTTCTCTGATGATGTGTTTACTGATGCGAGGGCAGGACTGGTCACTCACATGAGTTCACAGCAATAGCAAACCACAATGATTCAACGAGTCAATCAATTTCCAATGGACAAAATCATGTCCCGCCCTACATTTTTTCATTCGAGAAGCCGTTTCACTCGGATATACGTCACAGAGAAAAAAAGACTATCGGAACTTTTTGTAAATTGTAAATTGTAAAATGATCTCTGTACCTCTAGCCATTGGCCACAGACTGAGGTCATGGTCCCATCTCCTCCAATCACAGTGAGGTGTGGAAGTGAATGTCTCTGAGAGAGTAGGAAGTCAGTGTGGTCATGAGCTGGTGTCAATTTAACAGCACCTATGAAGGAAAAGTTGAAAGAGACTGAGATCACAATAGAGAAATTTCATCAGATTATCAGGCAAAAAAGTTCCATTGTCCATTGCCAATAGTGTAGTGACTTATGAAGCACCGCTCACACAGAAGTCACTTTTAGTCCAAGCAGCTTTCTGCGACAAATCCTTGTCACCAATATGTTGTAAAGCCTGTGTGGGGAAATATATTTCACCCTCACAAGAAATTAGTCATGTGAATTCCTATTAAAAAGAATGGATATTGCAGACAAAAATTTAATATTGCCAACAAAAATTCACAATTTAGGGGATGAAAACGGTCCAAATTTTAAATGGATATTAACTGAATGTTCCTCAAATTTGCTTGATTTTCCTTTAGCGTGAATCATACATAATTTATATTACACACATACACTATATACATATACATTTTTCAATACTGATTTGAATGTTTTTGAAAAAAAGTCTCTTAGGCTCATCAAGCCTGCATTTATTTGATAAAAAAACAAAAAAATCTATTTTAGTATACTTAAAAATATTATTTCTTAATGTGAAGCAAAGCTGAATTTTCATCAGCCATTACTCCAGTCTTCAGTGTCATTCTAATATGATGATTTGATACTCAGTTGGAAACTTAATTTTTTTTTTTTTATGAATTACTTTGACAGTAAATTACAAAAACAAATTAACACTTGTGGAAAGTTGTAGAAATGCTAACCACAGATTTTTGCTATTGAAGCAAAAGGGAATTCAAACTTTATATTTGCTGTCGTCTCCCGTTCACCACTATAAAAGTTTACTATAGTGTATCATAACTTATATCATAACTTCCTCTTCTGAGGAAGTTATGATATTAACTAATAAAATCGACTAATAAAATTAATCACTCATCTCCAAAAATATAATGCATAAATGAATGAAATACCTGTGCCAAATGTCATATCCACCATAGAGTCAGTGACAATAGGTAATAACCGCTCTGTGAATGGATGCCTGCAGTCTTTGCCATGAAGATCCTGAAGAGAAAAAAAAAGAATGTTAAGTTAGAGCTCTGGTTGTAAACTGAAAATATTCAGTATTCTAAGTCACAATATACCAGCACACTATGCACAGTAGGCATATTCCATGCTAATTTATCAAATGTAGTTTGAGTAGTACAATAATATCCCATTCGAACACAAGTACAGTCATGATAAGTAATATCATAAGCACAGAGTTGACAACAAAATCCCTTATATAACTTTACTTTATATCGAGGGTCATCAGGATGAACAGCAATGGCCACGTCTCCCAGCATCGTCTCTGGACGAGTGGTTGAAACAGCAACCTCTCCTTCTAAGAAAATACATAAACTACAGCTTTGAACCAAATGGGGTAAAACAACATCTTAAGAAATCGAGCACACTGTAAAAAAGTACACTTACCATGTCCCTCCAAAAGATATGCAAATGTAACCATGATCCCAAACTCCACTTGCTGCTGATAGCCGGGAACAGACAGAAGAGTCCTGCCGGACAGCTCCTTTGAGTCCACCTTAACACATCAAATCATGCCTTAGTCTACAAGAAATGTGTGGCATTGCTAGTGTGGTCAGACATTGTTTGGCCCAGTGATGCACCTCTATATCTGAGATGGCTGACTCTAACGCACAGCTCCAGTTGACCAGACCTTCAGAGCGATAGATGAGCCCAGAGTCACACAACCTGACAAAGGCTTCAGTCACAGCACTGCTGAAACCCTACAGGGAAAAACTGAATGGTTAATACAGTTTTATAGACAAAATGTCTCCTGAGACAGATGCAGTCCATAATAGTACTGGTTCATGTTTCACAATGAAAACCCTCAAGAAAAAGAAGTGAGCTTAATCGTATTGAATGTGCACTTCTAATGAGCGTCAAATCTTAAAGGTATATTTGGTTACAATTTATTTTAAGGTGACAGTTACTTTGTACTTAAGTTATTAAGGTAACACTTTATTTTACAGTGTCCCTGTGTACTTACCATAGTAATAACAGTAAATGATGCCTAATTACATGCAACTAACCCTCAACCAAATCCTAATCCTACCAAGTTAGTAGTTATTAATTTACTACATGTACTTACTATAGAGTTACGGTTAGATTTAGTTACTTGTAATTATGCATAATTTACTGTTATTAATATAATAAGTATGTGTAGTAATGTGCAATCACATCACCTTAAAATGAAGTGTTACTGTATATTTTAAACAAATCTGTACATGCAGATACTATAATATTAATGAAATAAAAGGCCACTTAAGTGTGCTTAGAGTACACGTTCAACACTGACTAAAGTGAACTTTGTAATACTGTAAAATTAAAAGTTTTACTTTGAAGTACATCTAAATCATTATGTTTTAATAATCTTTTGTTGTGCTTTATAGAAGTACGCTTATTTTGATGTGTTGTAAAGTACAGTAAACTTTAGTTTACCATAAATGCTTGTCAGTATATTTGGCAGTACACTTCAACCACATTTCAAAGACAATAGAAGCAACTATGAAATTACATACAATGGGGCACTTAAGTTTAAGTGGGTCTATAACTCTCTGAAGTTCAGCTAATTGCATTTAATAAAAACCTAAACAATAATACATTTTCATTTAAATGCAATTAATATAATTAATATGTAATTAAGTGTTAGAAAATATTAAAAGAATATACTTAAGTGTGAAGTGAATGTAAAGTATATTATTTAGCTATATCAGGGGTGCCCAACCCTGACCCAACAAGCTCCTGAAAGTCTTTATTAGCTGGTCCAGTTGTGTTTGATCAGGGTTGGAGCTGAACTTTGCTGGTAGGTAGATCTCCAGGAACAGGACTGGGAATCCTGATTTACATAATAATCCTCTTTTTAAAAGTATGCTTGTATACTTTTTTTTTTTCACAAGAGAACGGAAGGTCAGGTTGAGCAAACTGCACTGTGGGATACATTAACCAGCATGGTGCGCTGCTGTTATCTAATGCACATTTTCGCAAATGGAGCTCTCTCTAGATATACTATACATACAGACAAAATGCATTCTGTGCACGGTATACATACTGAAGACTGCAAAAATTCAGTACCATGGTAGTAGGCTATTCTAAACAAAGCCAATGTGTGAACTGACAAAATCCTTTTTATTACCGGGTCCATCGTAAAACAGGCTCTGCTCCAGTCAAGAGATGCACCTAATTTTCTCAGCTGATGATAAATCTCATCCCCTTTTCTGGAAAAAGAGAAACAACAAAAAGCAGTTACCGTACGGAAATGTATAATGTAATAGCTGAAACTGAAAGGCTCTGATATATATGGAATCAGATATATAAAATAGGGTAATTGAGACATTTTATCTCACAATTCGTGCTTCTCTTGCAATTGCGAGTTTATATTTTAAACACAATTCTGAGAAAAAGGTCAGAATTTTGAGAAATAAACTAATACAGTATAAAGTATTTTCTCGCAATTCAGACTTTATAATACTCAATTTACTGAGTTTATTTCTCGAAACAACATTTTTCACAACTCTGAGATATAAACTTGAAATTGCGAATTATAAAGTCTTTATTTGCAGAAATACTTTATTTCCTGCAATCTCACAAACTGTGCAATATTAATTTGCAACTCTGGCTTTTTTTTCACAATTGTGAGATATAAACTTGCAATTCTGACTTTTTTTTCTGAATTTTATAACTTTATAACTTGCACTTCTGACTTTTTTCAGAATTGTGGTATATAAACTTGCAATTACCGGTTTTATTTTATACAAACCCGATTCCAAAAAAGTTGTGACACTACAAATTGTGAATAAAAACAGAATGCAATGATGTGGAAGTTTCAAATTTCAATATTTTATTCAGAATACAACATAGATGACATATCAAATGTTTAAACTGAGAAAATGTATCATTTTAAGGGAAAAATAAGTTGATTTTAAATTTCATGTCATCAACACATCTCAAAAAAGTTGGGACAAGGCCATGTTTCCCACTGTGTGGCATCCCCTCTTCTTTTTATAACAGTCTGCAAACGTCTGGGGACTGAGGAGACAAGTTGCTCAAGTTTAGGAATAGGGATGTTGTCCCATTCTTGTCTAATACAGGCTTCTAGTTGCTCAACTGTCTTAGGTCTTCTTTGTTGCATCTTCCTCTTTATGATGCGCCAAATGTTTTCTATGGGTGAAAGATCTGGACTGCAGGCTGGCCATTTCAGTACCCGGATCCTTCTTCTACACAGCCATGATGTTGTAATTGATGCAGTATGTGGTCTGGCATTGTCATGTTGGAAAATGCAAGTCTTCCCTGAAAGATACGACGTCTGGATGGGAGCATATGTTGTTCTAGAACTTGGATATACCTTTCAGCATTGATGGTGCCTTTCCAGATGTGTAAGCTGCCCATGCCACACGCACTCATGCAACCCCATACCATCAGAGATGCAGGCTTCTGAACTGAGCGCTGATCCTTGTCCTCTTTAGTCCGGATGACATGGCGTCCCAGTTTTCCAAAAAGAACTTCAAATTTTGATTGGTCTGACCACAGAACAGTTTTCCACTTTGCCACAGTCCATTTTAAATGAGCCTTGGCCCAGAGAAAACGCCTGCGCTTCTGGATCATGTTTAGATGTGGCTTCTTTTGTGACCTATAGAGTTTTAGCTGGCAACGGCGAACGGCACGGTGGATTGTGTTCACCGACAATGTTTTCTGGAAGTATTCCTGAGCCCATGTTGTGATTTCCATTACAGTAGCATTCCTGTATGTGATGCAGTGCCTTCTAAGGGCCCGAAGATCACGGGCATCCAGTATGGTTTTCCAGCCTTGACCCTTACGCACAGAGATTGTTCCAGATTCTTTGAATCTTTGGATGATATTATGCACTGTAGATGATGATAACTTCAAACTCTTTGCAGTTTTTCTCTGAGAAACTCCTTTCTGATATTGCTCCATTATTTTTGGCCGCAGTATTGGGGGAATTGGTGATCCTCTGCCCATCTTGACTTCTGAGAGACACTGCCACTCTGAGAGGCTCTTTTATACCCAATCATGTTGCCAATTGATCTAATAAGTTGCAAATTGGTCCTCCAGCTGTTCCTTATATGTACATTTAACTTTTCCGGCCTCTTATTGCTACCTGTCCCAACTGTTTTGGAATGTGTAGCTCTCATGAAATCTAAAATGAGCCAATATTTGGCATGACATTTCAAAATGTCTCACTTTCAACATTTGATATGTTATCTATATTCTATTGTGAATAAAATATAAGTTTATGAGATTTGTAAATTATTGTATTCCTTTTTTTATTCACAATTTGTACAGTGTCCCAACTTTTTTGGAATCGGGTTTGTATTTTTCTGTGGCATAAACAAGCTTCCATAGATATATATAGAAAAGAAGGACAGCAAAAAAGGAGAGGCACAGACTCACTCATTTTTCCATCTCCAGACCTGTTTGAGGAACTCCTCTCTACTGAAGTCCTGTCTGCACTTCCCCTGTTCCCTCAACAGCTTCCTCTCCACCACAGACTATAACACACAGGCACATCAGAGAGCATTCTGAGCAGCTAACATACATAGAAAATGACACCTCGGCATCCTCTTTTGCAGATGTAGAGATGGGATACCTGTGTTGCAATTCCAGCATGGTCACAGCCTGGAACCCATAGCACCTTGTAGCCCTGCATCCGATATTATATATATATGAATGGTCATAAATTGATATATATATATATATATATATATATATATATATATATATATATATATATATATATATATATATATATATATATATATATATATATATATATATATATATATATATATATATATATATATATATATATATATATATATATATATATATATATATATATATATATATATATATATATGTTTTTATTACATCCAAGATAATACTGGACTCTGACATAGTGTCCATTTATAGAGATCTTTTATGTACATGCATTGTTGAAGCATGTTATGTAAGAGTTTCTTAAAATAGTACCAGCGAGCCAAAGCATCTTCTATAGCCACTGTCAGTGCATGTCCGAGATGTAAAGTGCCAGTCACATTTGGGGGTGGAATACATAAGGAGAAATATTTATCAAAAGAATGGGGCTGTTTAGTCTGAAGAAAAAGACACAAAAAAAAAAACTTTGTTAAAAACATTCTAATATGAATACATGTCAAAAAATAAATAAATAAAAAAATAATAATAATAATATAATATAATATATATATAATATAATATATATATATACACACACATTTTCCGCTCTACTAAACTAACAAAGATTAGCACATCTTATGCTCACCAAGGCTGCATTTATTTGATCAAAAATACAGTAAAAACAGTAATATTGTGAAATATTATTACAGTTTAAAATAACTCTTTTCTATTTTAATATATTTTAAAATGCAATTGATTCCTGTGATGTTAAAGCTGAATTTCCAGCATCATTACTCCGTGTCACATGATCTACAAAAATATTTTGTAACATTATAAAAGTTTTTCTGTAATTTTGATCAATTTAATGTGCCCTTGCTGAATATATATATATATATAATTTATTCATTTGTTTTTACAACAAGCTATTAATCATACAAAGGCAATAAACATGAAAAGTGCTGGTAATTTTCAGACATTGTTTAGACATATTATTGAAAGTTTAGACTTGGATTATTTTCTTGGATTAACAGATTACTGAAGAAGATAAAAATGTATATAAAGCTATAACTCCTCGCTTACATGCTGCTCAGGACTGAAGAATCCTTGCTTCTCCCACCACTGATACCAGCCAAACTCCACATATTCTGGGCTGTAGGATTGTGGGAAGGGCAGAGTGGTGTCTAAAAGAGAGGATGTTTGGAAGACATGGGAATTACAGAGAAAGGGATGATAGCAATAGAAATCTATAATAACCATCTAGAGCATCAATGGACAGTAACACATTCAACAAGAAGAAGAAGAAGAAGAAGAAGAAGAAGAAGAAGAAGAAGAAGAAGAAGAAGAAGAAGAAGAAGAAGAAGAAGAAGAAGAAGAAGAAGAAGCATTCTGATACCTTTCTTCTCTCCAGGTAAGAGTGCAGCATTATAGGTTATTTTCTCTTTATCTGACCAGCTCAGTCCAACATCATTCACATCCTATAAAGGTTAAAGGGTTATAAGGCTTGGATGGTTTTAAACTAAATGAAACTGTGAACTATTTTGATTATGTATAACCCACACTATTGAGTATGGCCTTCTCCCGTGCTCGTCTGCGTTTGGCTTTCTCAGCTTGTGTCCTGGGATGATGTGAAGGCTGCATGTTAGATGGAGTTTGAGAGCAGAGTCTGCATCCCCATGTGCTCCAGGCCCTCTGTAGATCTCTGCTCCAGATTCTGGGTGACACCACACGCACAGACTTCCACATGTCCTGAAATCTGGAGCGCTTAAGCGTGAAACTAATGTAAAAAGACAAACAAAATATGAAATATGAAAGTGAAGTACTGAAAGTACTTCAGTTAAAATAATGCAATTTATTTGAGTAATATAGAATTATGAAAAAATCATTTTGATTATGTATATTACATGGAAAAACCTAAACAAAATTTTGAAATATTGCCTGGCCCATTAAATTAAATACTAAAATACTAAAACTAAAAGTGAAAGGAAAAATTAAAGTTAAATAGAAATATAAAAATGTGCTCATTAAAAATATAATTAAAAATAAAAATAACACTGCTTGGAGTACCATCGTGTAAAATTAATGGAACATGAATATGGTAAGCATTCAGTACAATGGTTTAACAAAACAAAACAAAAATACATAAAATGTGAAATGATCATGCAGGATCAAAGGTGTTTGATAGTGCTTTAAGCAATCAATGAAGATTCGTCTTTGTGAAATTATCATGAATAAATGCGTTCTGCAGCTTCATACAAGGCATTGTTCACAGAATTCACATCTAATATTATCATCAGAGAAAAGCTGAATATTGAAAATTACAGATAAAAAAAGAAAGTACCTTCACTAGATGTGTGCTATGACTGGGCGCAGACATATTGCGGATACGGCACTGGTTTTTCCCACTGATATATTTAGGTCTAAAATTCTGCGACTTCAAATATTAAAATGATTAAAAACACAAATAAAAAAGATGCGAAT
Source organism: Paracanthobrama guichenoti (assembly GCA_018749465.1). Lineage (NCBI taxonomy): Eukaryota > Metazoa > Chordata > Actinopteri > Cypriniformes > Gobionidae > Paracanthobrama > Paracanthobrama guichenoti. The sequence goes on along the minus strand of CM031961.1, from coordinate 36,606,923 downwards.
AATGAAAGTTAAATTACAGAGGATTATATTTCCTTTTCGATATACATTCCTATATATTCCTATATTCTTGTAGCGTCCGCTGTTTCCTATCGGATAGTTTTTAAAGGAACACTCGGCGGTTGCGTTCCAAAAGCTAATGAGCTGTCTATCTAGACAGCATTGTTAAGCGTCAAGGTTGCGTTGCGCTTTCTGAGATCGTTACATTTATGCCGTGTTTCGAGTAAACAGCGTATTTAAATGTACAATTCAGCTGAGCTGACTTCAAACACAACTATAATACCAGACATCCAGTCTAGATAGTCAGCTCACTCGTTTTTTGACACCAGTCGACTTCAGAAGCCGGTCCGTCCATAAATGCGTCCTTCCGAGGAGTGATTAGACTGGTGCAAATTCATCTCATGCATTCATCTCAGATTCATATATCGTCTGGCTCGACATTTTGAAACGACAACCTACAACTGCATATTTGTTTTCTAATTTCCTCTAAATTGAGACCGGACTTTCGTCGATCGAGCGCCTCTGGGAAGGTTTATTCGGGTTTCATCAGTGCTATGGCGGAGGTACAGCGTACATCGAGTGAGACGATAACGGAGACCGTCCAGACGGGCACACCGCCTCCACCGCAGCAGGTATCCTGCCCTAGTTACTGTAGACACCATCGCTAACCACACTTGCACGGAATAATTCAGCTACAAGAACTCAGACCTCTTGTAATTATCTAAGCGTTTTATAGTTGGCATATATAGAGTAGTTTAAATAGACTAACTAGATACCAGCATATAAAGGCCTGTTTAGTAATCAACATGTTCAGCAGGGTGTATGTGCTTAACTGGTTTGGCAGTGTGTTATGATCTTAAATTAATCCCCATCACGTTTTTAACCTGTTGTAAACCTTAGAAACATTTACCATTGTAATCACAGTTTTCAGTTTAGTTACAACAACTTGTATTTTTTTTTTTTTACTGCCTCAAAGCTCTTTACAGCACTTACTCAAAGTATTGAGAGTGATACCAATTACTGTTAACTAAAACCATAGAACATATGTGTATGTGTGTAAGTAATTGTTTTCAGCTACATGCCATTTTGCCAATATTTCTTAGTTCGGATGTTTTTTCAAGTACCGCCACCCCTAATATATATATAAATAGTGCCTCACTTGGTATGGTACAGTTAGTATCACATGGTTGTACCGTAGAGGCTATTATTTATAATTGATAATTGTATTTTTTTAAATGAAAAATCCAATTACACTTTATTGTCCATACTATAATGTTTGACAAATAAAATATAGTTACAGGTAATACCACAATATTAAATGAGTATTACCATATCCATATACTATAATGCATGGTAGTCTACTACAGTAATTTAAAGAATACATAGTATTGCTGTGCTGTATGTCTAACAGACCTTGTTGTAACCATACTACATAGTAAGATCCCATGTTAATTTATTGAGGATATGCAGTAGTAACACAAAGTAGTTTTATAGCAGAAACTATGGTTGCCGTAATGGATTTAGCTATCATTAAACCTATTAATGGTTTCTCATATTTGTAACAATATTTAATAATGTCACTAAGGGGTCGTTTACCATTTTCAACTAAAAACGGAAAACTTTTTATGCGTTTTGGCTGTTTATTTACATGACAGCGGCATTTTGGGGGCCTGAAAACAGATGTTCAAAGTGGGCTTTTTGAAAATGATACTTTTATTCTCTCTCTGTCTCTTTATTCTCACACTGCAAAAATGTGAATTTGTGAAAACGATGACCTCGTGCGCATTACATGTTCAGTATAGGCGTGTAGTGTTTCTTTACAAAGTGACATCGCCAACTACTGGCCTGGCAGCAGAATACAGCGCTTTTAATAGTTTTTCGCGGATCAGTGTGAACGGGGATCATTTTGACTCCATTGTCATCTGCACGTGAAAAATGTGAAGGAAAAACTTTTCTTTTTTTAATACATTATTGTCGTGTAGACATACCCTAACATGCTCCATACAATGGTTTCAGGAGGGCAGAAGCTTGACCATCAAGCTCAGGAAAAGGAAGACTGAGAAGAAAGTGGAGTGGTCCAGTGACACTGTGGACAATGAACATCTGGGCCGGAGGTCTTCAAAGTGTGAGTCAGGGTTTATTAGTGTAGATCTGGTGGTCTGAATTTCTTGTATAACATGAAAATCTGTTTAAAACTTGGAAAAATTGTGTAGGACAAGCAGATCTGGGCCATTTCAAGTCAGCTTTAAAATAGCTGGCCTTGAAAATTGGGTTTAGAACGACCTGCATCCGCTCAAAGCGGCTGATTGAATGTTTCATTTCTTGAAATAGAACGTCCTCAGCTTATTTGTTTTTTTAGCCGTCACATTCTTCTAAAAACACTTTGATTTGTCCAGGTTGCTGTATTTACGAGAAGCCACGACAGTTCGGCGAGTCTTCCTCGGAAAGTGAGGGGGATGACGAGGAAGGCTGTGGAAGTGCGCACTGCGTTCTGGGACATGGGAGAAGAGGCCATGGACAGAGTGAGGGAGGGGGGACCACAGCGCCACCTAGCTCTGGGGGAACAAACCCTCACTAGAAGTTAGTGGGAGAGTCGGTTTGGAGCGAAGGGTAACGGGCGGCACTACATTCATAATCCCTCATCCTCACTCACACTGAATTACATCACACCATCACTGGGTGTCAGAAGCTTTTTGATGAATGAAAGCTTGTAGAGCAATGCAATGTGATTGGTTTTCCCCGTGATCATTAGTGTGATGACCTGGGGAACGACAAAACCTTTTTTGCTATCTGAATGCTGCGGAAAATTGATATTTGTTGTACATAGGATATTGGTTTTTATTTCTTTTTGTAAAATCTATATTTATTTGTTTGTGTTTAACAACTTGATCTTACCAGTTCTGTGTCCACAAACAATATTTTAATGAATTAAAAGCCTTCAAATATCATTTGGGAAGGTTATACCTCCTTGCGGATTTAAAAGGAATAAATGCAGTATAAAAAAAAAAAGGAATTTTATATCAAATATAGTTTGCCTTCCTGTCACAATTCTAGCAGCAGTGTTTCTTCATATCACTTGATCACTTGAGGAAATCCAAGCGTAACGTGTTGTGTGCTATAGTGAATTCAAAAAATGACAGATTTCAGGAACTCAACCCTTCGAATATATTTAGGGCGCATTAAATCATTTCCATTAGTTTTCACAAGTTTGAGTTCTAGTGAGACTCCCCTCAGACAATCAGGCTAGTAAGAGACTCAGCGTGTACATACAAAGACATTAATGTGTTTAATACGTAGTGAAGTGGACTGAGAAACAATTTAATTCATTCTGAATACGAGGTGAGAACGGCACCTTGATGATTACCCAAAACCCGTAGAAAATGAAACCGCAGCAGTGACATTAAACAGTGGGATACTGATCTGAAAATGTGTAGATTTGGCATTTATCCTTTAATTCTCATGTTTTACATGAAATATAGGGGAAATGTTTTGGTGTGTGAGATTTGAGATCACCCTGTGGCTTGTAAGGTGCCTCATTTCATCCTAGTCACTATGGCTGCTTTTATTTAGCAGAAATTGGTATAAAATCCAGTAAAAGTGGGAGAGATGCATGCCGTCAGTGAGGTGTATAATAGTTTGACTTGAGCTTTAAGGACTGATTGTATGTGGTTATAAAGATCAAGGGAAGGTGCATGACTGAATGCTGGCCAAGACCAAAATGCACATAGCATCATCTCTCCACCGATGTCAGATACAGTTTACAGTTGATTCCCATCAGGACCATCGCATCAATCATCTGTATCCCAGCATTCACATGCATCTGTTGTCCCTTTACTGTGAACGCACCAGTATGTACATAGCAAAGGTCATAGAGTGGATTTAACATGAATAAACAGATGTTAAATTATGTTCTTTATATCTATTAAATGCTTAATGGCAACCTGATTGTGTCGTCTCTGTTTGACTCCCATCCTGATTCTGTTCGGTCCTTATATGTACGGTTATGTAATGATTCTGTTGATGCATTATTAATAGATCTCAGAAGCTTTGGTAAAACATTTTAGAGCAGTCATGTGTAAAATGACAATCATAATTTAAATCTACTTCAGCAGCGTCGACTTGAGATGTGGATCAATGTTGTTATTAACTAAAACGAATGATTTATAATTTTTTTTAAAATGTAAATGACTAAAAAACATGGCAAAATTAGTAAAACAATTTTTAATGAAAACACTAATTCAAAATAAATGCAATCCAAAATATACTTTAAAAAAAAAAAAAAAAAACTGTTGTGGATTAATAGTTGGAACTGAGGTTGGATCTCTCTCTCTCTCTCTCTCTCACTCTCACTCTCACTCTCTCACTCTCTCACACACACACACAATATTATATAATAGACATAATAATATTAGAAATATAAGGGAAATTAAAAGTAATTTCCAGCCCTAAATAAAATGTACATTTTAATGATATGTATATATATATTTTATTTATTTATTTTCTTGTTCTGCTTAGCTCAAAAATTCACAGATCAGGCATTACATTATGACCAATTGACCAAACAAGTGTCCTAATACTATGTTGGTCTCCCTTTTGCTGCCAAAACAGCCCTGACCCGTCGAGGCATTGACTTCACTAGACCCCTGAAGGTGTGCTGTGGCATCTGGCACCAAGATGTTAGCAGCAGATCCTTTAAGTCCTGTAAGTTGCGAGGTGGAGCCTCCATATATTGGACTTGTTTGTTCAGCACATCCCACAGATGCTCGATTGGATTGAGATCTGGGGAATTTGGAGGCCAAGTCAACATCTCAAACTCGTTGTTGTGCTCCTCAAACAATTCCTGAACCATTTTTGCTTTGTGACAGGGCTCATTATCCTGCTAAAAGAGGCCACAGCCGCCAGGGAATACCGTTTCCATGAAAGGGTGTACATGGTCTGCAACAATGCTTAGGTAGGTGGTACGTGTCAAAGTAACATCCACATGGATGGCAGGACCCAAGGTTTCCCAGCAGAACATTGCCCAAAGCATCATACTGCCTCCGCCGGCTTGGCTTATTAATAGTACGGTAGTTGTTCAGTTAAGGTGTTGGGTAGGATTAAGGGATGTAGAATATGGTCATGCAGAATAAGGCATTGATATGTGCTTTATAAGTACTAATAAACAGCCAATATCCTAGTAATATACAACTAGTTAATACTGAGAATTGGACCCTGTAGCGTATGGACGGTGCTCATAAATGATCAACGGACCAATACTTTGATTAGTTATAATGACTCAAACAAGACCAGCGCCGTGAAGTCTACAGACCGACAGGTTAACGGTGCTAAAAGGACACAAACCATGCCTCGTGCAGCCCACGAGAGACCGTCATAAATAACAGCCCCCACCCTCTCTCACATACCAAAGGACATCCGAATAGATTATATGACTTTTAACTTGGGTATTTTTCATTTTAGGTGTGCTGTTCCCTGTATGTATGCATGCTTTTTGTTATAACCATTTTAGATGTGTTTGATAGGTTAGAAACTTATGGCCAGTGAATGCTTAAGGAAGAATGACGTCAAGCCTCGCCGTTCCTTTAATTCCTAAGTTAAGCTCCCCATGTTTGGTCTCGAAATCTTTGTCTCTCAATTTGTAGACCGTCTATGTGCGTTGTGTGGTACTATGATGCATCAAACTCTTTCTTGTATGCAAAAACCCCAAAGTCTTCATACCAAAACCCCAACGTCTGCATACCTAAGAAATCCATGAATATGTTAATGAGGCGAGACCCAAGACAAAGGGAGATTTCCCGCTTCTGAGTTCCTTCGCTCTGATTGGCTGTTCCGACAAAAGAGGCGTGCCCCGTCATGGCCCTTTAAGACGGTCTACAAACGCTTCTTCTCCCTCTTCTTCTTGTCATCTCTTCTCCTTGCTCTTCTTCTTGCCATCTCTTCTTCTTGCCCTCTTCGCTCTTCTCTTCGTCCCGCTTCGCCCTTCGCCTTCTTCCAACGGATCTCATCACACAAAGGAACCAAAGTTGAATTTCCCGCGGACTCCAAGGACACACCCTGCAAGATTGAAACACGGACCGGATTGCGGAATTTCCCCACACGCACTAACTCGCGATCAAGGAAACATATGCAAGTATCCCTTAAGATGTCGTTATAAAGTCTTGAGCTTATACCAATAAATTGGACTGATTTCTTGCTTGTGCTCAATAGGTTGTGTCGGTAATAACAGTTTCTCTCTCTCTCACACACACTCTCTCTCCTTCCTTCTTTCAGTTAATTTGTGTATGTTTGTTTATTGTTTGTTGATTTATTAAAATATATATATTCACACGTGATTGTGCTTGAGGTGCTCATACATGGGTCACTTTTACGGTGAACCGACCCTGTTACAAATTAAAAGAAAGATACTTCTCCTGGCCAGAGAAACGTTGTTTAAGAGTTATTAAAAGGTAGATATTTGGTGGACAATTATCCGTCCTTTGAACTCAATTCTAGAATCAAAGAAATTTCTAAAAGTTGAATCAAGCCCTAGATATTAATAATTGTTATAATCAACTGTTAATATCCAAATTCCCCTCTGTGCGGATCTGTGCATATTTGATCGTAACACGATTAAACGCATGCATAAATCCCGCACCATTTCCCCTGGGGCTCGATCTCGCTACAACCCTAAACTAGTTAAACAATTTTATCAGGATATAATTGAATTATTTTTATATATAGTTTTTAATAGGAAAAACTGGAAAATCATTTATCGTTCAAGCAGTTTGGAAACCCTGATATAAAATCCATCTCAAGTGTTTCATTTCCTAATCACCATGGTGGCCATCTGTGTAATGACAACAAATAGAGTTGAAATTTCTGTAAACATCTGTACAACGAAAAATCATTTTTGGACCACTTAAGATGGACTGACCCATAACAGATACAATCTGTGACTACATCTGTCAGTTTGTAAAAGAAAGTCACCACATAGACATGCAAACTCCAGTCATGAAATGTGGGGAAAGGAAGTTTATTTTAGCTGTAAGGACTATTGAAGACTCAGTGTGCACTTAAGAGCTGTAGATGAAGATCTCTCTGTGTCCCACAACCTAGGTACATCTATCCTTGAGCTGTAATCCATTTCACTCTACAGCAGACATTTATTATTCACAGCCGTCTGGTTTTAACAGTGGCCCTTCAATGGACTCAGAACTTACAAAAATAAAAAAACAACACATTTTTAAAAACCTTCAAACCTGCTCAATGTTGCAGTGAAGCAACAAATCTAGCACTAAATTTTAATGCTTAAATAACTGACATGAATCAAGAAATTGATGAGCCAGTACCATAAAGTCACAACATATGAAAAGCATTTCACAAGTTTTTCATTGTTCTATAGTATCAAGCATAGATAAAACGCTATCTGTGGAACACAGGAGAAAGCTATTCAACAAGCGCGAGACACGTTTGTGCAAAGCATTAGATATTAAGCTTTCAGTACGTAGTTGTGCAAAATTACTTAGAATTTCATTACCCATAATTCCCTGTGAACTGGCCAAAGTACCAGATATCGTGAGGCACAAAAGATATAATCAACTGAAATATAATGAAGCAAATAAGAACAATACATCTGAAACCAATCAAGACATGCAGTAAATGTTGTAATGAAGCAAACATAAATATACATCAAACACAGTGGTTCAAATGACACAAAGCCTTAACAGATTGAATTAATGAAATGAATACAAGTACAGAAAAATGTTGTGCGCAGGTTTGCTGTATGTAAAAAGTGTTTTAAGCTATTCTTCCAAACATTTTCATCCAATTCCTTTTCAATTGCACTCACAAAGTTCACCAAGATTGGACTAATGGACTGAAAGAAGGATGAGAGATATGATGACCTCAATCCATTACATGGAAGAGCACATTACAGAAATGAACAGTCCAGAGACTCCGTTAGAGGCAACATCGAGCTACGAATAAAGTGACACATGCAGATTTGCATTACACACAGTGGAGTTGTAAAGGTGTTAATCACCATATAAAATGAATGTTGCGCTACAAATAACTAGTTGCACTGGATGAGCCTTCAGAATCAATTCCCTGACCATCTTTCCTTGCTGGTTCTTCAGGTTTGTAGATGACTTCCTGTGCAGGATGTCTTGTGGCAGATGTTGTTTGTTGTTTATCGCTGTAGATTCTAGGGTTTTACTCGTCCACTTCTCCTGCTGGTGTGCCATGTCAAAATTGTTTTGGGGAAAATTACAAGTACGTTTTAAAGTAAGAAAAAAAAAAGAAAGGTGCTGGTAGATTTAGGGTGCTCTTCAATCGCTCATTGGAAGTTGTTGGTGGTCGGTGTTGAAGTGTCCAAATCTTCATTGAGAGATCATGGCACTGGACTATCAGCATGTCAGTAACCTGTGACAGAAACAGATGAATGTTTAATGACAGTTGCATTATGCAATTTGTGTGTTCTACTTAACTTGAACAGTTCAATCAAAATCCTGCCATAATTTACTCACCCTGATGTTACGCTATGCTGGAGTAAATATCGATTTAAATTTTGGGCTGTCTGTTGCAAAGTTATTGTATGACTTCACACATTGTAATACCTTAGATATAGAAAATTGTTTGTTGTATAAAGTAAAGTTGTACAGACTACTTTAATGATACTTGTTGCTTTTTGAAAGGTGATTTTGCATCCACATTCGTTGTATTGCATGGCAAAGAAAAAGCAGCTTTATCGTTTCTTTTTGTGTGAAACTCAAACAGAAAGCCATACGAGTTTAAAACAACATGAAGGTGATTCAATAACACGATTTTTGGGTGAACTATCCCTTTAAGACAATGGTAATATATCATTTTACAACCCATAAACAGTCACTCTCTTTGCCTGGGATGCATTTTCAAAGATTGTCCTTCTACTTCAAGAGATCATATCAGTAGGAAAATGATGTACGGCATAAAACTGGTTTTCTCTGGTTGAAATATATAAACAGCAACCCCTACAGCGAAGTTAGGACTCCTCTATAAAAAACATGAGACAGAGGAATAGTGTACTTAGTGGGTTTTAACACATTGCGATGCAGTTGCTAGTGTGAAGTAGGCTATATGGGATGAAAATGTACTTTCACGCCATGTCGGAAATACCGCAATTACGATATTTCTTGTAAAAAAAAGTGAATGTCCTCATAGAACTCATAATTACAATAAACTAAACTAAACTTAAAAGTAATCAACCATGAACATTTTTTGTATTTTATTTATTTTTCTACTTGCATGTCACGTGTGAGAGAACTGTGAACATGCAAATGTGTTGTTAAATTATTGAAATATTAAAATTGAAAGAAAATATTTTAGATAAAGATGTTCCTGAAGATTTGAGGTATATTTTGAGGTAAATGCACCAAAGTTTAATACTTGTGTTACAGGTTTGTTCAAATCCATAACCCCAGGTTAGGTATGATTAGTAAGTGATACTTGACTTACAAATTACACGTAAGCCCAATTTATCCTTCTGCGTCGAGTGTACGCCGTAGGCTGCGTGTGTTGCACGTGTAGACTACGACGTACCCTGACGTGGACCTCTCCAAAAATGTAACAACGCTTCGATTCTACGTGGACCGCAAGCACTGTGATTGGTCTGCCAGAACCCTCCCTCAGGGATACACATGCTCCCTCTGCATGTGTAACTGCGCGGACAAGGGCGCAGAAGTATAAATGAAAATCGACGCGATCAGTCTCAAAGGTTGGATAGATTCATACAATGCATAATTAGATAAAAGGAAAGTCTTTTCCTTGACACCAGTACAAGCCAAACAAGAAAACAACAGGTTCCACGGGGAGAAACAACTACTTACCCAGTTTTACCTCACAATTCCTAGGTCTTCAACTCGTTTGTTTAACTCCATTTTTGCTTTCGTCAGGGACCTGCTGTGGCTTATTCTGCTCCCATATGTCGTCCTGTTCCTCCTCACACTCTTTGACCTCACCGTCACCTTTCCCATCATCCCCCTCTGCCAAAGCCTCATTCTGGCATACGCTGACAGAGATGACCAGGGCTTGCACCATACCATAGATAAAAGCAAACTGAAGCAGGTACTCCTGTACCGCCCACAGCAGTCCGGCCATCCCAACAGATGACACCAGAAACATGGCCATGCCATGGAGCCATAGCTTCAGGGCCCCCTGCACCCCCAGCACTTCCAAAATGATCTTGGTCGGAGGGGACACAGTACTCAGGAAGCCCACCACAAACAAATCAAAGAGGTGGCGGAGAAAATTAAAGCAAATGTTGTAGTGTTCAGGCACAATATCGCCTGTCCACGAGCGAGAGAAGAAGCGGAATGCTGCTGATGGCTGCTGAGACAGAGGCGTGGGGGATGGCGGGGGTGTCCCGTAGTCTGATTCCCCGTCGACTTCATCACAGTCCCATGTACCTTCATTCCACCCAGCACATTTCTGCTGGCGGAGCTCAGTGGACGTTGACCACCGGGGCCAAAAGAAGTATCTGGATGGAAGCATTCTCCTCCACCAGTGTGAGGAGCTTTGGGCTGCTTTCTCTGTCTCAACATCAGGCCTCATCGCCCGAAGCTCTTCTACTTCCAAAGGAAAATTTTCTTCAGTCTCCCAGAATTCCTCAGTGAGTGTCTTTTGGTCCTTTTTGGTGTTCTCGCCCCTCCAAACCCAGGCAGCAAGTCCCCATAAACCCCATCTGCTTTTAATCTGACTGTCTGTTGTTAAGGGTTTGTCGGGTTTGGTCTTATTGCCCCAGGACGAGTATAGATTTGATGGACTGACCCACCCCCAAACTCGCCCTACAACTGCGGTCATGTCAGCACTATTACTTTATAATGCACAAAGGGGAAAATTAAAAAAACTATAACATGAAGTGTCAGTGTGTGAAAATGCTTATATAATTGTTAAACTAATTAACTATAGTATTAAGCAATAAAATGAACATGTACCTCTTAATCTAATGGTATAGCTATTAAAAAAGTCAAAAACAATGTTTAGTGTCCTTTTAAGACAGCATATAAAGTTTATACTGACACACGTATAAGGCATCTAAACAATGAGACCTCAACAGACCTGTATTAAGGCGTGTTTGTATTAGAACAAATGAACCCGAACATAACTTAAGGACCGCACCCTTGCAAATCACTCTATGACAGGAAGATAAAACTAATTTGTAATAAAAATTAAAAATAAAAACAAAAATATTACTGTGGAAGTAGGGTCTCATATATTTTGTGCTCTACAAGTATTTTCCTCAGGCGAAACGGCGTCGGTTAGCATGTCTGAACAAGCCGATCGGATCGACTCCACAACTTTAAACGCGAAACTGTGTCGATGTCGAACGGCGAAACACTAACGACCGGATAATCAAAGATACCTCCGACGTGAAATCTTTGATAGGCAATAATAACTGACAGTTACATCCTCAGGACATCACACAGTCGCTCTGGTTCAGTTGCAAAATACAGTGGAGATCACTTATCGATGCCAGCTTCACATTCCTGTTCACTACCGTGGCGCACAAACATGCTCAAACTTAAACGTTTTAACAAATAAACAATTATAGACAGAACGCGAAAATACAGTCCAGTGTAATTCCCGGCGTTTTGACTGAGATAACTAGGGAAAAGATGCAATAAAAACTGTCTGTGCACGAGCTGGTTTACTGGACTGGTCATGGGAAGTCCGACTCGTTCCCACGAATTGATTCTTTTAAATGATTCATTTGAAAGAACTGGTTTGATATAGCAATTCAATGATTCTCGAACACAATTGCGTCACCTCGTGGTCCCCTCATTGCTCGAAAGCGTGTCAAATTCATATGTAGTGTTGTATCGCTGTTCATTACGATTCTTTCGTTCGAATCACACATACGGGCTGAATAGGGAATAGCTTACTATTACTTTAACATTTAGCAGACGGTTTTGTCCAAGGCGACAAGCATTTTTTCAGAAAGGTAACAATATTTATAGTGTATAATGCCAGGTTTATTGTAAAGCAAACTTTTAAATAAGCTTGCCATATCCGAATCCGGAGTATCATACCAAAAAAAAAAAAAAAAAAAAAATACTTCATATAGTAAGAGAAATAGTCGTGTGTCGATTAAAGAATTTAACCAGTCTCTCAACCCGTTCTCGGGTCAAACGAGTTAACTGATTCATTGAAAAGATTCGGCTCAAAAGAAAGATTCGTTCACAAACCGGGCGTCATCACGCACTAGTACGTGAAGAACAAATCCGGTTACATTGTCATCACTGACCCAACGACCTTCACTCTGGAGACTTGTGACAGTGTAAACTATTAAAGTCGGTTTAATAGGCGTGCGGGTTTATTTGTTACAAAGTAGACAAGGCGCAAAAAATTCAGTCAAGTAACGTGAAGTCAAAGATGAACGCCACCACTAAACACCTTCTCCATAATAAAAGTCCTTTGATCGCGATCAAACAGCACAGTGGGAATCCACATTTGTGTGCTTGAATGCTTCCAAATACCCATAGGTAAAACAAACAATCAGGTTACTTAGAGGCCTGTGTCTCAAAGTACAAGTTTTTTTTTAATCAGACTGCAGATATTTCAATAACCAAAATTAACTCTTGAAGGGTTTGACCCATTGCATAACTTTAATAAAATAAATTCACAAGGTGTTGGTATAGGTATATCAGCTACATGGTATGAATGCTACTGTACGATTAAAATGATTGTTGAATGCATTTGCACTAATATCTGACCCATTACCCAGCACATGAATAAGATGAGGCATACAATTACATGCACAAAGACTAAAAAAAAAATCTTCAAATCAAGGTGCAATTGAGATTTTTATTCAAATGTTAAAGTAAACTCGACTTCGAAAATGCAGTTTACAAAGAACTGGAAAGTGAAAAACAATGAAGCAGTTACTCCTCAAACTGTCCTTGGAAAGACAATGGAAATTGACAATACTACAGGAGTAGCTTGACAGTTCAACATTGTGCTGCAGACCGGTCACAACTCTTCTGTCATGACTTTAACTTCTGTCCTTAAAATAAAACAACAAATGTATTAGATCACAAATGAGGAAAATAAAGTGCATCAGATATCTGTCAGTGTTTCAGTGCGCCGCGAGAAAGTTACTTCATTGACTTTCAGTAGAACCGAACTACGCACTCATCATTAACACAAGCTATATCTAAAGCTAGGTTTATTGGACCAGTACTTACTCAGGTCTGCACATTCATATGCATATCATAATCAGCACAATTCCGGCATCACATCAACCTAAAAAAAAAAAAAAAAAAAGTCAATCAGAGGTTCTTTGTAACAAATACATGTTATATCAAAAGCTGTGCTCAGAGAAATGTGAAGAGCTTCATGTTGTCATCAGAGACTCTAGTCTATTGAATCATCATTGCACACTGAAAAGATCAGCACTGTTAGGATAACACCAACCTTTATAGATCATGGGCTCAAGACATTAACGTCTACGTTGGCTTCAAAGCCTTCATTGAAAACCTTGAAAATAGAAAAATTCTTAGAGCTCATAATGGGCCACACTTGAAAAGTCATGACTCAGGAATAAGAAACAAAGTTCTTACTGGTTGTCAACTGTTGGAGTGAACCATCCTGCTGGAATCCAACCTGTAAAAATGTCAACATTTAGGGACATCCAAGTGACTCTTACTCAATCACAAGCTGTGCATGTGTTCAGTGCACTATAAAGAGCTTCATGGGTAAATCAGAGACTCTAGTCTAATGATTCATCATTACACGCAATAATGGACAATAGGACAAAATGCCCTCTAATCAAGAAATTATGGGTTTTCATTGGCATAAACTCTTACCCATTGGTTGTAAATGGTTGACATCAGCTACCTAGTAACAACTGCTCCCATCCCACCTGTAAAAGTTATTGACATTTAGGAACATCCAAGTGACTTTTACTCAAATCACAAGCTGTGCATGTGTTCAGTGCACTATACGAGCTTCATGGGTAAATCAGAGACTCTAGTCTAATGATTCATCATTACATGCAATAATGGACAACAGGACAAATGCTGTCCTTTATAAAGAAATTGTTACAGGTCTTCATTGGCATAAACTCTTACCCATTGGTTATAAACGGCTGACCTCAGCTACCTGGCAATGACTGCTGCTCCATTCCAACCTGTAAGTGTTTAGATATTTAGGAACATCCAAAACACTTCTATTCGATCACAAGCTGTACTGCATGTGTTCAGTGCACTATAAGAGCTTCATAGGTAAATCAGAGACTCTAGTCTAATGATTCATCATTACATGCAATAAATGGACAATAGGACAAATGCTTTCCTTTGAAAGACTAATTGTTTGAGGTTATGACAAACCATTTCTTACCCATTGGCTGTAAGTGGTTGACATCAGCTACCTGGAAACAACGGCTTCTCCCATCCCACCTGTTAAAAGTTATTGACATTTAGGAACATCCAAGTGACTTTTACTCAAATCACAAGCTGTGCATGTGTTCAGTGCACTATAAAGAGCTTCATGGGTAAATCAGAGACTCTAGTCTAATGATTCATCATCACATGCAATAAATGGACAATAAGACAAAATGCTTTCCTTTGAAAAGACTAATTATATGAGGTTCTCATTGGTATGAACTCTTACCCATTGGTTGCAAACAGTTGACAATTACTTGGCAAAGACTGCTTGTCCATTCAACCTGTAAGTGTTATTTAGACATTTAGGAACATCCAAGTGACTTACTCAAAATCACAAGCTGTACTGCATGTGTTCAGTGCACTATAAGAGCTTCATGGGTAAATCAGAGACTCTAGTCTAATGATTCATCATTACACGCAATAATGGACAATAGGACAAAATGCTGTCCTTTAATCAAGAAATTGTTATGGGTTTTCATTGGCAAACTCTTACCCATTGGTTGTAAATGGTTGACATCAGCTACCTAGTAACAACTGCTCCCATCCCACCTGTAAAAGTTATTGACATTTAGGAACATCCAAGTGACTTACTCAAAATCACAAGCTGTACTGCATGTGTTCAGTGCACTATAAGAGCTTCATGGGTAAATCAGAGACTCTAGTCTAATGATTCATCATTACATGCAATAAATGGACAATAGGACAAATGCTTTCCTTTGAAAGACTAATTGTTTGAGGTTATGACAAACCATTTCTTACCCATTGGCTGTAAGTGGTTGACATCAGCTACCTGGAAACAACGGCTTCTCCCATCCCACCTGTAAAAGTTATTGACATTTAGGAACATCCAAGTGACTTACTCAAAATCACAAGCTGTACTGCATGTGTTCAGTGCACTATACGAGCTTCATGGGTAAATCAGAGACTCTAGTCTAATGATTCATCACCACATGCAATAACTACAACAGGGGTTTTCAATCATTTAGATGCTGCAGACCCCCAAATACGATCGTTCTACGATTTAAAAGGCAGGTATACATTCATGTCTAAAGACCCAAATTATACAATTCAAATAACAGTAAAAACGTGTAAATATTTGGGAAAAATATTTTCTATTGTTAGTTTTTCTCACCATGGTATTTGTAATATAAATTATGAATTGTATAAATAATTTTTACAATGCATTAAATTGACGTTTTAGTTCATTTGTATTTTTTTTTTATTATATTTTCACTGCTTTTCTCTGAAATCTTGGGACTCAGTTTGAAAACCCCTGAAAGAAAATTCAAATGCTGTAACGTTAGTTTCATACTCACCGGTAAATTCTCGCAGCTTCGGCCCATTTCTTTGCAATTTGGTACCCTAACACGACACTATTTATGATTAGTAAACATTTGCAAACAATGAACATAATATTAAGTCATATTCGATTAAGCACGTTGGACTAAAACTGCGACCACGAGGGCGAGGCCATAAGCGCCGAATCTTTTTGCAGGTCTTCGGTTAGCGTTAACGAACGCGTTTCACAAGAAATAAAACACATAGCACGAAACGGTGTTTTTTCCACGTTTAGTATAAAAACATAAAGCCCGTTCATCACTACCTCAAACACTGCGGAATCCGCAGAACGACAAGGATCGCGCAGCGTCCACGCAAGGAAATTTAACAGGGTCCTAATGCTGCAGGCAGGGTATCGAAATATCTGCCTGAATGAAAATATAAGCACATTTTTAAAATTTCATGCAATTTTAAACCTTTCCTTCTCATTATTCTTCGTCTTTTTTATTTTCCAATGTTATTAAAAAAATGTCATGCATGCGTTTTTATTTAGAGATGAAGTATCTGTACAATTCTCACACCACAAACGTATATTAATATGATTAATAATTATTAATTCAGCCATATATCAAAAGCACAGCCATACAGCACGCAGTGGTAATTGCTGGCAATTAAATTTTGCTATTAAAAAACAGAAATCACGAAAAAATTGTATAATTATATAATATAATAGTTGCTATGCAGCTCAAAGTTGTGCGTCGTTGCCAAGAGGAAACGGAAATAAATCTTCTAAAGCCGCACATTTTCTGCTACTGTGTCTAAATTAAAGATTTATGTATTACATTTTTAGAGTTATAATTTGAAACCTTTAAAATAATTACAGGTGTTGGAAGACTTTTGTGGTATCTTCGCGTCTTGAATCCTGCGGGCGTGTTTTTTAACAGCATTACGGCTAACCACTGGCTCTCAAGCCGCTCATCCTGCACAAGCGAAGGGAGTGACACACAATGGGAGGACAGAGGAATTATTGATAACACCGCTATACATCTATGCCTTTAAACAAACCTGCTACTGAAGCGGCACTAATGTGGAACTGGTATTTTAAGTGCAGGCCAGTGATGCAGTGAGAATCGATTGCCACTGTGATAAATGCATCTGAATCTGCAGTAGGGCATTAGTAGAGTATTGTTTTAGGATTTCAGATCCGTCCTTACAATGGATTTCCCTTTCGACCTCAATGCGCTTTTCCCCGAGAGAATTTCAGTGCTGGATAACAATTTGAGTGCAGGTCGGAAAGCGCATGGCAGGTAATGTGTGTTTTAATGTGACTGAGGGGTGTAATCTGTTGGTTGGGAGGTTTGCAACATTCACTGCTTTTGTCTTGAACAGTGGTTGACACAATTGTGCATTATACATACATACACTGCTACCAGTGGGGGGTGTTTTATTAGGCTACATGTTGTATTTGGACCATGTCATCTTTTTTTCTATAATGATAAGCTTATTGCTGTATGGAAAGCTTGACGTCAGATGATGCAAATGCGGCCCTGAGTGACAAATCTGACAGTCTGTTTTAATCTTGCCATTGGTTTAATCTGAACAATGCTGATTCAGTAAGGCAGCCATAGACTTCACTGAAATTACATTATAGAATATCACACAATGCCATAGATAGATAGATAGATAGATAGATAGATAGATAGTCTATTACATTTTATTTAAAATCGAAATAATACAAGATACATAAAACACAATGATAATATAAAATATTAAAAACTTAAGCAGTTTCTTTAAAAATAAATAAATAAATAAATCTTAAAACAGACTGAGCATTCCTAATGGAAATAACATACAGGATTTTGTGGACCTTTTTCAGCATACATAACCAACACTATATTACAGCATACATTACAATAAATACAACAATTAAATATGTTACATACATTTTAAAATTCACCAAAAGATTACTTGATTTAACCAACAGTGTGTTTATCTAATTTGCCAACGTTAAAATTAAATCAAAATTAGAATTTTGCTGCTTTTATTCCTTATGTGTTTACTATGATGTCATTTAGATCCTAATGTGCCTGTTAAAAATAGTAAAAAAATAAATAAAAAGAATCACTTTTAGCACATTTATTTCCAGTGACAATAAATGTGCTCTGTCCAAACGATATTCAAAGGCCCTCATATCTAAGTTTATATCTCTGGTATGAACTAAAAATAAAACTTCAAAGAACCATTGCTCTAGTCTAAAATGAGCATGTTCCTCCCCTTGGAACAAATCAGCGGGTAGTAAATCATCATTAATGACTAATGTAACAACATCCTTTTGGCTATTTAGAAAAACAGGACAAGCAATTTGATGTGTCCCACACAAACTGTCTAGTTAAATATGAAAATTGCCAATCTGTACTCATTAAGCGATTTCTTAATTTCACCTTTAAAGTAACCATGATATCAGAATGGACCGTTTTAATTTTTTTATGGAATATTGCATATGGAGTATAGAGCCTGTGCATTGATGGAACACGCCCCTCAGCCGGACTGAGTGGCAGAAGAGCTGCTGCATGACTGGATTTAGTAGGGGAAACTGAGAAAACGCTTGCCAAAGATCTAGTGATCCATGGATAGTGACGTGATTACAATGCAGGGAAATGCTTAAAGCATAAAAATACATCCCAAAAAATTGCCTATGAGCGCTTAAATATATAAGTACAATATAGATAGGTCTAAATCCGGGTGATCACTTATATCAATGTTTTATATATATATATATATATATATATATATATATATATATATATATATATATATATGAGTTTTTGTCAGTGTTTATTTAAAAAAAAAAAACCATCCAATTATGCAGAATATAAGATAGTAAATATTTAATTGATGAGTTGTCAATACAGTATATAACTATACAATATATAGCGTATGATTTTACCCCAAAATTCAACATATTTAGACAAAATGATACCTGCAAATTCATGTTTTGCTGCCTGGAGTCCAGTTGTTTCTGTGAATTGCAGCGATCCAGTTGTTTCTCTTTTCTGTAGCTTTTGTCAGTCCATAAAAATATACCTCTGATTTCTTGTCAAATCTATTTATACAGTCAATCTCAAAGTTCTTTTCCATTTTAGGTTTGTTTTTAGTGTTTTCGCAGCATTCACGCTGAAAACCAATGCTGCCACTCAGTGGGCATAACCGCAGTTACTCCGGCCGACAGTGATGTGCATACCCTCTATTTATTACAAATGATTCATCCATGCCTTACAATATAAGAAAAGACTATCGCAACTTCCTTTTGATGCTGACTTTAAAGTGTATGTGTATATTCGGCCATCAGCCACCTTGATATTAGAATCAGCTATTGAAAAACCTTTCGATGTATTACACCGCTATATACAATAAAATTAAATAAAAAAAAAACAGTGAAAAACAAAACGTTGTGTATTGTAAACAGGTACGCATCTGTTATGACCTGGATAACTGTAATCATAGATGCTGATTCACATTTTGTCTTCTTTGTGTGAGATTCCTAACATGCCTACTTTTTGTTCTCTAGACCAGACCCTCTTCTTCAGATCACCACAGTTATAGATGAGCTGGGAAAAGCATCCTCTAAGGTGATAATGACTGTCTTTGTCTCTTCTTGAGCTTGCAGATGTCATTCACTGTCAGTTTCAGTCTGTCATTATGTTGTGTGTGTGTGTGTGTGTGTGTAACTCCTCAGGCCCAGCAGCTGCCTGCACCTATAACCAGTGCTGCAAAGCTCCAGGCCAACAGACACCATCTCTACCTCCTGAAAGATGGGGAACAGAACGGGTACGCTCGCTATTTCTGTCCCTCCCCCACCCTATGCTTCAGATTTAATCTATTTAGATGTCAGTGCAGCTGACCTCTCTCCTTCCTCTTTTTCCATTACCATTACATGTAAACACATCCACTTCTGCTGTTAATAACATTCTTTGACTCCCTCTTCCTGTCTTCTCAGCGGGAGGGGTGTTGTAGTTGGATTTCTGAAGGTTGGCTACAAGAAGCTCTTTTTACTTGTAAGTGTTCCCTCATTATTGACTTGGTAATTACATCTGGCCTAATGTGTGACTTTTTAAAGCAGATGCATCAACACACAGCCTGTTGTTATTTCCTCTAGAACCAACGGGGGGCGCATTTGGAGACCGAGCCATTGTGTGTGCTGGATTTCTATGTGACGGAGACTCTGCAGAGACATGGCTATGGGCTTGAACTCTTTGACTTCATGCTGAAAGTGAGTGTCTGTCAGCCAGCTGATTTATTAAAAGACTACTTTATTTATCATTTCATCATGTCATTCCAAATCGTGTGACTTACTTTCTTGCATGGAACACAAAAAAATGTTTTGAAGAATGTTCATGCTGCACTTTTCCATACAACAAAAACATACAACGGCAAGCAACAAAATGCACAATAAAAGTATCATGAAAGTGGTCCATATAAGTAATTCACTATATTACAAGTTTGAGCAAAATTCAGTTCTTTATTCCCAGATAATTCCCCCCTTCACTGTAGCTGTCAAATTTGCACATATTCAAACTTGCCCCACCAGTTTTAAAGGGATAGTTCGCCTGAAAATGAAACTTTACTTTACTCACCCTCACAATTTGCCCCCTTCAAGTTGTTCCAAACTGGTATAAATTTCTTTGTTCTGCTGCACACAAAGGAAGATATTTGGAAGAATGTTTGAAACCAAGCAGATCTCCTCCCCCATTGACTACCATAGCCGGGAAAAAAAATACTATGGAAGTCAATGTGGGGGCGAGATCTGCTTGATTACAAACGTTCTTCCAAATATCTTCCTTTGTGTTCAGCAGAACAAAGAAATGGATACAGGTTTGGAACAACTTGAGGGTGAGTAAATTAAGACAGAAGTTTCATTTTTGGGTGAACTATCCCTTTAACGTCATTGTCAAAAACTCAATTGGTTTTTACATGTTTTCAAACTTCCTGAATGCTACATGGCAAGGTTGAATAAGCAGAAGTGCAAATAAGATTTAAGAGCTATGGTAAAGGCTAAGATTTTAGTTAAAAACATTTTAGTTGAATAATTTCAGACTTAAGTTTATTATAAATAAATTATTTATTTATATAATTTTGTGTGTTTCTCATAAAATGATTTTAATTCTCAGGAATACACATGGAAATTCTTTAATTGCAGAGAATACACATGGAATGTATCACATTAGTCATATGGACTGCTTTTATGCTGTTTATTTTCGAATTTTTGTGGAAAAGAGCAATATTAACATTCTTCCTATCTACTTTTGTGATTCTGGAAAAAAAGAAAGTCATATGGGTTACATACGAGCGATGAAAGAATTTTCATCTTTTGTCCAGTGTTAAGAGCCATTTGTATTTACTTGCAAAGAGCCCTGTTTGTTTTTGTGACCCAGATTTCATTCTCTGATTAAACAGCACAAACGGGTGGAGCCTGAGCAGATGGCGTACGACAGACCTTCTCCTAAATTCTTGTCATTTCTTGAAAAGCACTATGATCTCAAAAACAGTGTGCCTCAGGTAAGAGTCACCTGAAAGTGCTGACACGAAACAGTCGCAGCCAATCAGAGCATGTTTGATGTTACGTGGAGTGAGATTTTTGGACTAGTGATATTCCGGAAGATGTTTTTTTATTCCTTGACACTTTATTGTGTCACACTTAGTTAGGAGGACATGGTGTTACTCTTCTCAGAAATCCAGTTCATAACTGAACCCAATAATACTATCACTGAAAACGACTTCATCAGACACTACATGTTATGTCAGGGATATAAATTCTGATATGGATTATGTCCATGACATGTGAGTGTGTTCACTTGCACACAATACAGACTTCGTACAATAGTCTTTTCATAAAAAATCTGGAGGCGTTTATATGACAGTTGCTTATGATGTAATTATTTGTCTAATATGACTTAATTTCTTCTCCTGTCACACTTGCTCCTGTCAGGTGAATAACTTTGTGGTGTTTGATGGCTTTTTCCAGAGTAGATCAGGTAATGTCTGACTGCATCACTGTTCTGTGGGTTTGGAATGTTGTTCTGGATCTGTGCCAGTGTTCATTGACTTGGACAACACCCCCCCTCCCCTCTCTTCATTACAGTACGTGCAAGGCAGCATTGTATTAAAATTCCTCCTCTTTTTATTATTTTTCTCTTCCTCATTTTTCTACAAATAATTCAGCCCGAACTGCTTAACATACAGAGTCTATTCAAACTTTGTTTTATGGATCATTTAAAGTTTTGATCTATTAACTTTTTGAGTATTAGGTTTTTTTACTATTTACTTTTTACTGCTACACCTGACAGTGGTGAGTAAATACCGCCATAAATATTTCTTTTGGCCATGAAAATGTATAATGGATTATTTTAATAAGTGTTGTTATTGTCAACTAAAACAAACAAATAAAAATCATTTTGAAATAATTAAAAAAATATATAAATATTAAATAAAAATCTAAAATTAGAAGTACTGCCTTGTCAACTAACTGAAATAAAATAAGACTGTTTAATAAGTTTATTTAAAATGACTTAAACTAAAGCTAAATAGAAATAATAAAATGACTAAACCACAAAATCATTCAAACTAAAATTAAAATTAAAAACTGGTAATATTAAAAATAAAAGATAATTCAAAGTATTAATAAATACTTAATAGTATATAAATAATACTGAAACACGTATTTTAATTAAACACATTTTCAATATTTATATCATATGACTATTCCTGCAAATTGGTGACAAAGACTAGTCTAGCATGTTCTTTATATAATTATCGGCCTGGTGGATGATGATAGATCGACATTTTATGCAGAAATAAAGCCCAGAACCTAAAACTTTAGCACATTTTTTTTTGCTGCCTTGCAAGCACTGCAATTTCCTTTTAAAAATGCAAATTTAATTTGATTGTGAGCCTTTGAGAAAGCAATTTAATTTTCCAAATGACATTTTAGCAGATTCCAAAATTAAATTAAGAAAAGTCTTTGTTGTGCTGGTCCACAATGCTCACAGCTCTCTTTTAGTTCTTTTTTTTGTTTCATATTTTTAGTGGCTTTATATTTAAGGCAAGTCTATTTCCTGATTTAAACCACAGTCTGTTATTTTGTTTTCTGTAAAATGGCGTCTTCGTGCCTGGCCAACCGTTTTCAGTGTATTTATTCATGTGTATAAATTACTCATCAAGCCCAGATCGTGCTGTTTATAGTTGGTAGTCGCCCTAGATTGCGTTTAACATGTGCAAACAACTCAAAACATTCATTGTTCAAGTACTTTTGTCTCATGAAACTCTCCCAGGAACACCTTCCTCCCCTCTGACGGATCAGGGGATGTACGGATTTTTGTAAGGACATTGAATGTCTGCTGTTCCCCTTCCCTTCCCCTACCGTCACCCAGCTTCCACCTTACTTATCACTCCCTTATCGTATCCCCAAGGTTTAAGCGAGAAACTACTTACTATACTCTTCCTTTGCACTCAACCAGACCCCCATAATGTCTACCCATGTTAATCAGTCCCAACAACTCACTTAGGAACTCACTCCCTTACAATATCCCTTGCTGTTCCCATTTAAAATCCAATTATAGATAAGTGCTATATGTTTTCCATAAAGTGCAGTGTAATGATAGTCTCTATATGCATTATGGCCATGGATATTTATTCATAGGAATATCTGTGAAGAGTGCAGTGTGTGCTGTTTAACTGCCTGCTGTACTCCAGACTTATTTTCAATCATATCGGTTGATTCTGTTGGCTCTTTCTGACCACCATGGTCTTTTTACAGCGGTCCAATTGAGAAAAGTTCCCCCAAAAAAGCCAGAGGGAGAGATCAAACCGTATTCACTAATGGAAAGAGAAGGTGGGTTACTCATAGGCTCCATGTTGTATATTTAACCAGCTGGCACAATACAGACCCCTATTGCTGACATTTACACCAACTAGCTGAATACTGACATCATCCAGATGCTGTAATAAAGAGTTTGAGCTGGAAATAAGTCTCCTATTATTCATTAAATGTCTTGATTTGGTCCATAAGCTACTGTAGAGCCCTTAGAAAAGAGTTAGGGAAAGGACTCTCATAATTACTTTAGAAAATGTAAAAACCTAGTTTAGACACTTTAGGGTGGTAATCAAGGGACTTTGAGAATCTTAATCCATTAAATGAAATATATATGACTAGAGTATGGAAACAAAAATATGTTCTTTCTTTAAAATACTGGAATGGAATGGCATTTGGTTGTGTTAACGGTTCATATCGAAGCGAACAAAGAATCTGGATAGACGGCATGATACATGTAGTCCAATACTAAACAAATTCCCCTTATGGGTCGGTTCTTTTTAGTGATTCAGAAACATATTGCACAACCAGTGTAGTCTGATTCTTCAATGACTCTTATGAGCTAATTATGAATCAAAAACATGCAGCCTGATTCCCAAACTAATGACTCTTATGTTTAGTCAGTTGCTTATGAGCCAGTTATTTTTTAATGATTAAAAACATACAGCACAACCAGTGTAGTCTGACTGTCGAATGAATGATTCTAATGAATCCTTTATACTTATAGTGAATTAAAAACATAACATAACCAGTGTATTTTGATTCTTGAACAAACGACTCTTATGAGCCAGTTCTTTTTAATGAATCAAAAACATGCAAAGTAACCAGTGTAGTCTAATTTCCTGAATGAATGATTCTTATGAGCCTTTTATTTTTGGCAAATCAAAAACATATAGAACCATCATTGTAGTCCGATTGCTGAAGGAATGACTCTTATGCACCTTATACAGTACAATCAGTATAGTCTGGTTCCTGAACAAATGATTCTAATGAGTCAGTTCTTTTTAATGAATCAAAACCGTGTTGTCAGATTTATGAATGAATGATTCTTATGAGCCAGTTATTTTTAGTGAATTAAAAACACAGCAGGGTGTAGTCCGAATTCCCAAGCAAATTAATCTAATGAGCCTTTTCAAAAAGCATACAGCACAATCAGTGTAGTCCGATTCCTAAATGAAGGATTCTAATGAGTTGGAATTGTTTTACATTTTTATTTCTAATTGGCAGTGGAATTGCATTTTGTTTTTATTTCTTAAATTACTAAAAGAATCATTAATGAAACTGTGTTAAGGAATCAGAACCCGAATCGTTAAATTCATTACGATTTCCCATTCCTAGTGCTGACATCACTTCCTTTGTTCCACAGTGGTACGGGAGGAGCAGAGGGCTCTCCCCTGGCCGTTCGTTCGCCCTGTGGGTCCCCCCCTCTCTCCCCCTCTACTTCCATCATCTCCGCAATCCCGTTCGCTCAGTGTGGGATCCTCCCCCAGCCGGGCCCCCCACCGTCCCGCCGTGGCCCTGGGGCTCCAGCAGGGTCAGACCCCTTCCTCCCAACTCAACGACAGCTGCAGGGCAAAACGCACCAGGTACATCTCAACGACACCTCACGGCCAGTTACAACATACTTGAATCTAAATCCAGCACTTTTCTTGCAAATATTTACATCGCATCCTCTTCGCTTTTTCCATCTGGTGCTTATTTTGGTGGATGAGAGCATTGGCTCTGTGGGAATGAAAGCGAAGAGACACTGAGGTCGTTAATGTTCACTATGAGCCACTTCCTGTGTTAGATGAGTGCATGGTCGATTTGGCGGCAAGAATGTGAATTCGGCTCATTAGTGCATCATTAGTGTATCACTGTGTATCGCATGAAGGTCAGATAGTGTCTGTTTATTCTTCTAACACGTAAGCAGCCTTGACCGCGTTTCTTTTGGAGAAGCGCTAAACATTTCTCTTCTCCTCTCCCTTTCTTCTCTTCTTCCTTGCTCATTTTCTACATTGACTTATGCCATGTGTTGTTGAACCCCCTCACTTGTATCTCATTCATTTGATGAGTTTGAACTTTTTGTTTTCTTTTCAACCACAAATTTTATCTTTTTTCCTCGTTCTCTCATTCCATGCTAGCTCTCTAAATAGATCTAGGCTCAGCTTTCATTGACCCTCAGTCTTGAACGTCATTGTCTTAAACTTCTTAGCTAGTTCCAATTAAAGGGATAGTTCACCCACACATGAAAACTCCTGTCATTATTTGCTCACGCTTTTGTTAAGTTTTTTTGTGGAACTCAAAAGGAGAATTTTGGAGAATCTTGTGAGGATTCTTTAGAATCTCCCATAGATATAACAGCCTACGGTTTGAAAATGTAATGACAGAATTTGCATTGTTGGGTGAATTACTATTGTAAGATTTTGCTTTCTTCCTAATTGTGAGTGTATGAAAAAATTAATACGATTTCCTGTAAAATGATTTGATAATACACATTTGTAATTAAACTGGAATCTCTTTTGGTCTTTTCCATACCCTTTCCAATAAGGAGTGTTTTAAAATCTAGATAACGTTTTTAGAGATCAGTTTACTATAGTGTTAACCCTCAGCTGTCAAACATCCTCTGTCCTGAGCAGCAAGTAATAAAAGCAGTTGAAAAAAATGATAGGTATTCTTATTTAATCACTTGTCAATGAATTATTGTAACAGACTGTGAAGGATTTGACATGTTATGTTTTAGATTCTACACATAATGTTCTGGAGCACCTCAGGACCTTGGTTTCACTTTGGTTTCAGTCCAGACATTTGTCTTGCCCTCAGGGTGCTGCTCTTGACCAGTGGTTGTTCATTATTCATTATATACAGGTATATGCTACTCTTCAAAAGTTTGGGGTCGGTAAAACACGTTTTTTTTTTGACAGTTTCTTATGCTCATCAAGCCATTTCTGTGATGTCAAAGCCACTAATCATTTTTCAGTGTCATATGATCCTTCTGAAATCATTCTAATATGCTGATTTGCAGTTGTGGTGCTGCTGCTTAATATTTTTGAGAAAAACTGTGATAATTTATTTCAGGATTATTTGAGGAATCAATAGAAGAGCATTTACTAGAAATAGAAATCTCTTGTAACATTTATAAATTTACTGTCAATTTTGATAAATATAATGTGTCCTTGCTAAATACATTTTTTCACTTAAAAAAAAACAAAAAAACTTGCTGACCCTAAACTTTTGAATGGTAGTGTGTGTGTATATATTATACTGCAGTAAACATGAACTAAACTCTTCTAGAAACCTCTATGAATTGCATACATCCACTAAAATGGCCATGATACCAGGTAGAAGTTTCCATAATTGCTCAGAATAGATGGTTCTGGGAAATGTTTGTGCATCAAGGCTCCACTTGCTTTGATATTTTATGACCTAATTACATTACATACATTCATACAGTTCTGAGTAATGCATAAGTGTTCAAATAATGTTTGAACGGAACACATTTTCATTTACACGACAATGGCGTTTTGGAGGCCTGAAAACACAAACTTTTGAAAACGTGTTTTTGAAAATGATACTTCTGTTTTCTCTGTGTAAACAACAAAGATGCGTCACGCGCATGCATATTACATGCTCAATCTATAGCGCGTTGTGTTTCTTTACAAAGTGACATCACCAACTACTGGCCTGGCAGCGTTTTTAGTCATTTTCGCAGATGCATGTAAACGGGGATCATTTTGACAATGTTGACATCCGTACGCAAAAAAGCAAAGGAAAATCTTTTCCGTTTTTAGTACATCGTTGCCATGTAAACATGCCCTTAGATGCCAAAAATGTTCAAACAGAAAAATGAATTAACAAAATTGTTGAACCATTACCATTTCTGTTAAGCAGAGGTGTAAAGAGTACCTGAAACCTTGAGTTTAAGTTACTAGTCACCAATTACTGAATATCATTCAAAAAGGTCCCGTCAATATAATGGATAAATAAAATAATGTTAAATAAAATTAAATGGTCAAATCCTACTTGCACTGGTCATCAGCGGCTGCAGTCATGTCCTCATCTCATTTATGAAACACCTGCGATTCACAACTACCTGCTAATGCACTCGCGTTCATGTAAAATAGCCATGTTGACAAGTTTGGGTAAGGGCAAAATGCACAAGATATAGTACCTTCAATACACTGTAGATGGCGATAGTGCTTCTTTTGTAGCAGAACTAAACTGCAGAAAAAGTTAGGTGCCATCAAGCGGCAACCTCCCCCAGTTTCTCTTGAAGCCAATACGGAAGTGACTTAGACAGGCTCCAAAAGAGAGCAGAATCTCATTGAGCCCCATGTTAAAATGCCCAACTTTACAGCAGAATAAAACATGTTTACAGCCTGGTATAAATTGTGGTTTTGGTCTATATATCTAATTTTGCCCTTCATGATATTTGGAGAAGCACTAAATTTTTTTAGAATCTTTTTTTTTTTAGAATTTTTTTGTATCTCATTCGTTTACATTATATAAAGCCTTAAAGTTCTGCATAATAAAGGGCGTGGCCACTTTGAGTGACAGGTGGATTGCCGTTTGTCTGCTGTCTGTTAGTCATCACGTCACCTCAGCTCCACCCACGTCCCGCCTCTTTGCCCATTTTCTGTTATCTGGGAGTGACGTGCTGCCAAGATGGCAACGGCCAGCTCGACCCTACTTTACGCTTCAAAACTGCTCTTCAGAATCCTATAGGTGACGTCACGGACACTAACTCCATATTTTTGTACAGTCTATGGGTACCATACAAAATGTAATGAGTAATTGCACTGCACATTACAAATGTATCGGAGTAAAGAGTACATTTATACATATTTACTCTCAAGAGAGTAAAAGTTGCCTTTTACTAGGCAACTTTGATACTCAGTAAAAGTACAAAGTAGCCAAAAAGATACTTAAGTACAGTAACTAATTGCATTTACTCAAATAATTTACACCACTGCTAAGCAATCAATCAAAAGCAATCAGAATTATATTTAATAAATATAATGTCAAAATATCAGTCACTGCGCTTGACTGCAGCTCTGATGTCCAAAACAAAATTTGTAACATTACAACATTTGAGATTAAAAAGCTGACATCACATTACACAATCATTGCCTGTGTCCTCTTTCACTGGAATTTATTTTTACACAATGTTGAGTTTTGAATTTGTGTTTGCAGTTATGTTTAATTAAGTTTTTATTTGTCCCCTTTTTTCTGTCACATTTGTTTCTTTTTTTTTCCATTTTATTTATTTCTCTGTTTTCACTCCTACCCTCCTTGCTGTATTCTCCTCGGCCCTCCGTCCCGTCCCTCTATCGCCGTTGTTTGTCCATTTCCTCATATCCTGTAGCCACCAGGGTCTGGTTGCCAGGAGCAACCTCTACAGTCGCCATATCAACAGCCAAGACCTCGGGCAATTATTGGTGGAACGGCAGAACCCCTTGAAGCTTCCAGGTAACGCACCGCTTGATCCGCAATCAACCATTTACCATGGCGCAACGTGAAAAGTTACGATGGTCCACAGGAAACCACATTAGTAAACCATTAGTAGCTGTCGTGTGTGCTTCCTCAGGGCTGAAAGCAGAGCTCTGTGAGAGAGTGTGTGACACAGGGGCAAAGGCAGATGCAGTGGAACACAAACACACTTCAGAAAGGTCGGACTTTTCTCACATAACCTTTGTGAGAGTCAGTTTCTCCTGGTGCTGCTCTTTGTATTATTTACATGTGTAAATGGAAGCAAATACTGAAGAAAACACCAGGGATTCATAGCGAGGTAATGACTAGGCCTCCACAGAATCAACGCCTACTGAATTCCACAGAAAGCACTGCTGAATTTGTTTGTTTAGATGTTTGTTAATGAGGTTTGCTAAGCCAAGCATCACTGCAGCTCAGACTTATGGTTAAGATTTGAACAAACTCTTAACCCTGAGTATTTAGATCTGCTGCATCGTCTCATACTATCATGCTTGTTTAAGGAATAATGTTTTTTGCAGGACAACATTTCCTGAACGTCACAGACCAACCCTTGTGAAAACGAAGTGCGCTTTAAAAATGTGCACATTCAATACAATTAAGTATATTTAAAAACTATACAGAAAAAATGCAGATAATATAATATTAATGAAATAAACTACCACTTAAGTGTACTTAAAAAGAGTACACTCACGTTTCACACACTCTTTGTAATAATGTCCAATTAAGTTGTACATTTTAAATCATTGTTTTAATCTTTTTTTTGTGCTTTAAAGAAGTACACTCATTTTGATGTGTTGACCTATACTTGATTATAATTTGAACTGTAGTGTGAAATTCAAAATTACATTTAAAGTTAATATATTGTACTAATTTACAACTTAATTCCAAATGTGTAATTACAAATATACAAGACATACAAGTTTCAATAGAAATAACATTAAAGTATATTTTAGTTAAAGCTGCTGTCCGTAACATTTTTTGTGTTCAAGATTTACAAAAATGAAATAATGAGAATGTACAACATGACTCCATTTTCTAAACAATGCTTTTGTCTTAGCCTGAATCATTATGGTACACTTATAATAACTGTTTATATTGGGACTATTTCAGACCGGACTGGTAGGAACCGCTGCGGAGGAGCACAGTCCCTGCGTGACTCGCCATAGACATAAACAGAGAGAAGTAGCTCCGGCTGCAGTGTTCTTCTGCAAGACGCATGCAGTTCTGTTTATTAACCGCTAGAGTGCAAAAAGTTACGGACTGCAGCTTTAACTGCTGTATAAGTGCTTGTTAGTACATTTGGCAGGACACATTAACCATAATTCAAAGACAATAAAAGTATGAAATTACATATAAAAATGTAAGTGGGGCAAAAAGCACTCTCAAGTGTATTTAATGTAAACTTTAAACTATAATACATTTTAATCTAATATTCAATTAACTGTCAGAAAACATTACAGTACTCTTCAAAAGTATGCTAAAGTGTACTTCTTTTTCACAAGAGAAAACATTGTTTTAATAAAGCTTCAAGCTACAGTCGTGCTCAAAAGTTTACATACCCCTTGCGGAATCTGCAATTTGAATAATTTGAGGGATCATACAAAATGCATGTTCTTTTTTTATTTAGTACTATCCTGAATAAGATATTTTACAATGAAAGATGTTTACATATAGTCCACAAGACAAAAAATAGCTTGATTTATAAAAATGACCCCGTTCAAAAGTTTACATACCCTGATTATTAATCCTGTGTGTCGTTCCCTGGATGACCCACGGCTGTTTTTTTATTTTGTGATGGTTGTTCTTGAGTCTCGTTTGTCCTGAGCAGTTAAACTGCCCAATGTTCTTCAGAAAAATCCTTCAGGTCCTTCAAATTCTTTAGTTTTTCCAGCATCTCTTGCATCTTCAAACTCTTTCCAGCAATGACTGGATGATTTTGAAATCCATATTTTCACACTGAGGACGATTGAGGGACTCAAACATTCACTGATGCTCCAGAAGGAAACACCATGCATTCAGAGCTTGGGGACTTTTGAGTTTGAAGATCAAGATAAATTGTACTTGATTTATCTTCCGGGAAACATGCAAGTATCTTCTGTTGCTTCTGAAGGGCAGTACTAAATTAATATTTTTTAAATATTTAAACGAAATTAGAAAAATTTTGACATCTTCATCCTGTTCAAAAGTTTCCACCCCCGGCTCTTAATGTGTTCTGTTTCCTTCTGGAGCATTGGTGAATGTTTGAACCTTTTTAACTGCTCCGGACAAACAAGAGACTCAAGAACAACCATCACGAAACAAAAAAACAGTGGTGGGTCATCCAGGGAACGACACACAGGATTAAGAATCAAGGGTATGTAAACTTAATTTTTATAATTTTATGTAAAAAGAGGTTTACACATCTTATTTTGTTAAAATTATTCACATTTTCACAGATTCTGCAAGAGTTATGTAAACATTTGAGCACAACTGTGTATATATCTGCATTTTTCCTATTTTTGTTTACATAAAATGTGTCATACGTACCTGCTTTCAACCATCCAGAGGCCTGTTGCATGAAGCTAGCTGAGTTTCAGAGTAGGTTTAGAGTTGACAAATCCAGATAAATCAAACCTGGTTTAGATTAAGTTCAACGTTCTCTGTCAACTCAGGTTTGATCCAGAGTTTGCGATTAACTCTGAAGTGCGTGCACCTGAAAGTGTGACACGTGCGCCAAACAGCCAATCACAGTGTCCATTTGATTCACTTCTCGCAAGAGAGACGGCGCAATTCACCTCTCTTCTGAAGAGTGAGAGATCGTTTTGAAAATTATCATGAAATTAAATGCATTTACAAAGCAGGAATAAACGCTGCTGCGAAAGTTTGAGAAGGCAGCTGAAAGATTATCTGATTATATCAATGCATGATGTGAATCAAAGAAATGTGCCTAATAAATATAGGTTCACAAAGAGCCCAAATGAATACACGTTGTTTAAAAGAATTATGAATGCATGTATTATATTTATATTAATATTTGGCTACTTGTCAATTAATATAATTATATGACTATATTATATGAATTAAAAGTAATTATAATTCATACAATATAAATATAATAATTAGCACCAAAAGATGAGCAATTTTGTCTGTAAAGTTTTTTTCACTATAAACTGCTTTAATTTGGAACGAGAGACAGGGGGTGTGGCTTTATTGCATCTTTACTTGCAGCTGATTGGTCCAGTTTGGGTTTGCTATCTCTAACCCAGAATAAAACCTGCTCCAGAGCAGGTTAGCCTTGTAGTGTAAGTTACCATGGTGATGAACACTGCTAAAAAAACAATCCACTTTCTTGAGCCTGAAAAACCAGAGTTTGCTCAAACTAATCTCGAACTTACCAGGGTAGCAGCTGAAACCAGCTTCGTGCAACAGGCCACAGGTGTGTGAAGAGTTTTTTGCTTGATTTATCTCAGTGGATGAAAAAAAAAGGGATGAAAAATTCCATTGACTTGCATTGAAGGGATCGGAGTCATATCTAGAGACCAGAATATCTTAGAAATTTGGAGGCAGGCTTTTTTGACGAGGAAGAATAGCCTAGCGACACACTAGGACTGTGGCAGCAAGTTTTGCGCAGGCAAACAACATTCACATTTTCTTCAGAAATTATAAAAATCTGGTTTGTTCAATATTTTTGGTCTAATATAATAATACTCTCAGCTGCAACTAAGAATCTAGTACTCTAAGATCAGTTTGCCATGAGTGTTCTGACATGTGGCATTTTACGTAATTTCCTTTACATTCAGTGCAGAAAATGTGAAAAAAGTGTGTATGTTCTGTGTGGGCCTAGTTATGACTGTGACAGGAAATACAGTATGTACATGTTCCTACTTATATAATACATTTTTTTCTATTAAGTTTGATTTCACTTGCTTCTCTTCTCAGCCCTGGCCTTGTAATTTATTGTCCTGAAATCATCATCTCTGCTGCTGAATTTTCAATTTCTTGCTCTTCAAATTTCATTGTTTTTCATCTTCTTTTTCAGATCGCATCTTCAAGGCCAGGTTGTCGCCCTTCCAACACTTGCTGCCCCGAAGAAAGATCATCTTCAGGAACAGACCTCCATAGCACCCTTGGAACGCAATGAAAAGCGATACAGTGACCTGAAGACCAAAGCGTCACGGAACAGAGAAGAGGACTGGAGGAAAGGTGGAGCGGCTGAGATCTCGAGGGGCGGAGGGAGAGGCGGATGGTCTTGGACGGTTGGGGAGAGCCGCTGTACGGCGCAGTGGGTCCGACAGAAGCAAGAGTATCGCAGCACGCGGCCCTGGTGACAGGACACCATCGAGGCAGGAAGATGTTAAGAAATTAACTGTTGGACATCACAAAGGAAGCTACAAGTGAGAATAATAAAGGCGAAAAGGATTTAAAGAATTTTTAATAAACCACAAAAGTGAAAAAAGCTTTTAATGAAAAAACATCAGAAGCTATTTGTAACTCCTTTAGATTTGTGCTTGTAAGATTGTTTTTTAATCAGTCCTATTTATAAAAATAAATCAGTTTAATCATTTTTTGTGCTTTTTCATGATTATTTATGTTATTTTTGAAAACAGGTTTTTGTTTTCCATGGAAAATTAAATGAAATGGTTGAAAATTTGTTCTGTTAGATTCATTTAGATCGCTGGTCTCAAACAACATAAATACTTTTACAGTCAAACTGATGCTCTTGTACACTGATCTCATAAATACCTCAATCCCTTGTGAAAATCATTTATATTATACTAATAAACAAACAGATTAAACCTTGGAAACATTTGACCAAGGATATTAGTGCATGCAGCTCCTTAATAGAATGTTTAAAGTTTATGATACATGTACCGTCTAAATGTCTGTCACAGTAGACATCATCAACATACATTAAAAAGTGGGTATAATTACATACAGCACCTCACATCCTTTCAATCTGAAGCAACCCACACACATATGCCAGCCATTTTTCATCTGGAATATCCGTCTCAAAAAATGGATGTTCAAGCAGATGTGATTTTGAATGTGTATTTGCTCTTTTAAGATGTTTTCCAGGTGTTTGTGCACAGTAATAAGAATGCAGTGCTTTTCAGATCATTTGCTCTTAGAAATGTATGCGTGCTTGCTTACTGGGATGGTTTTAGTGCTGGCGTCCATTCCAGCGAGTTTGCTTACGCAGGTCCCACATTTTAAACCTGTCAACAGGTCACATTTCTCAACTTCAGTATGTGTGACAATCATTGAATTATACAGTTAACAACAGAAAAACAAAAACAAAAGTTCACACTTAGATTTTTCTTAACAGAAATCATTGGACCAAACTCAGTGACAGACCTTTGATTTCAATTTCTATAGTCACATTTTCTTTAAATGAATGAATGTGTACAGCTTTAATTTGCAATCACCTACATCAACCTACAGCACTATGCTAATGCACATGGTTTAAAATATCTCAAACATTTTAAACTCAAACCAATAAAAACTGTCCATCTGTAAAGACTATGAAGAAGTTTTAAACTTTAAAGTGTTCATATAGCTTATCTAGATAACTGCCTGTTTTAATTTTGTCAGTGGGATCTTGACGTTTTGTTTAAATATCTATTTAACTATATTAAATAACTATTTATAGGAAAGTAAATTCTAGGAATTCTAGATCAGAAAATGGTTTGACCCTCATGTCATGAACAGCCCGATCTTGCCAGACGTGTTTTCCCTGTTGCCTGTCAACATGACATTCAGTCGTCCTTATTGGCCTGTAATGTTTTCAGTCTAGCAATTGAGAAAAGCCCAAATCAAACTTGTAAAATGTTAGCACCTCAGTCCCCACAGCATGACCTTTTAGACGCATTCAAGTTCAAGACAATAGCGTAATCCCTGCTCATTGGTTTCCCTTTTTATTTAACTAAAAATGTTCTTCAGTAGTTACGATTATTTTTTTCATCAAAAGTTCTCACAGAGACATGTTTGCTGTCTCCTGTCTAACTGTCCAGGCAAGATGTCCGTACAGTTTTTTTTTTTTTTTAGGATGACCTTGTTCTCATTGGACACTCTGCCTAATCGTTTTTTAGTACGAATCCCTCAGTAGTGTGAAGTAGATCTCCGACTGGAGGAAACGGGGGTAACAGTCCATTTCCAGGAGGCAGTAGATGCGCTTTTGGGCATGTAAGAGGGAAGTGTGAGAGGGGGCTTTGAGGAGCTCTATGGTCAGTTCTCTTGTCTTACTGTCCAGATTCACCTAAAAATGGTGGAAAGAAATTTGTAATTCACAAATATTCACATAAAACAGCTAATAAATAGTACAATCAAAAATTATATTCAAAGTGTTTTTTGCTTCTAGGCACTGGGACTGTCAAGCTCCAAAAATGACACAAACAAAACAAAAAATGTACATTTTCTTTAAATAATGGAAAAATGTTCAAGTCTTCTGAAATCGTATGATAGATTTGTGTGCGAAAAGGACACATTTATTTTGCTTTTATAGTAGGCAAGCTCCAAAAATGACAACAACAAAAAAAAGACTAAAAATACTTTTACTTTTTAAATTATGCAAAACTGTTCTCTGTCTTCTGAAGTCATATAACAGATTTGTGAGAGGAAAGGACCGAAATTTACTTTGGTTTTATAAAAGACACTGAGACAGTCAAGCTCCAAAAAAAAAAAAAGAAAAAAGATTTATTAATATGATTATTAGATTATGACATCATATTGCTCAGAAAATTAAAATGGCTTGATTATTGAGTGCTAGATTTAAGACTTGGAATATAATGTATGAGTCATATGGACTATTTCTATGGTACTTTTATGATGCTTTTGTTCTTTGTGATTTTGTAGTTCAGCAGCCCCAGTCCACATTTATTTACACTGTATGAGAAAGAGCAGCTTGGGCATGTTGGGTGAAATATTTGTTTATGCAGTAAACAGACAAACAAACAGCTACATTTCGATAGATCTACCTCTCTGGGAGCACCTGGCTGGATGTAAGTCTCGGAAATCATTTTTGCCCGCCTATGCAGGCTAAATTTGTTGGACGACTGACTGTACTGCTCACAGGCCAAGTAGAACTGCAGGTTTTCATCACTGAACTCGGATCGCAGGAACGCTTCAAAGACTGTGACTCCCACTAAAGGATAGGTGAAATGAGAGAAGAAGAAAGAACCATAACTAACGTTGGTAGAAAAAAAACAGCTATTTCTGTTCACAAATGGGAAGGGTAGAGGCTCAGATGACACGTTCACATGCATGTTCTGCCATACACCCACACACGTCACATAGTACTTGCCACAAAAATCAGAGAAGAAAAAAAGCTCTGGATGTTGATATCTTGAGGGTTTATCTCACACCACATACCTTCCTTCCCTCTGATTTTCTCAAAACCCTTGAACTGCAGGGTTGCGACAGTCTGAAGTGAGAAAATAGAAGTAGGACGGGGGCAGGGTTCTGGAGTTACAACATACTGGTGTTCCAACATTTCAACCAGTCCAGACACCAAAACACACCCACGACACAATTCAAAAAAAGACTGAAATGCTAAATTAAATGCTGTATAATCCACACTAGCTTGGCCCTATGTACTGGCATAAATAAATATGGCACAAATATTGACCTTAATATACTAAAAGCTTAAAAAAATTCAAGATAAACATATTTTCCAGAAATTCCAGAAAATATTAAGGGTTGAATGGTTGAGCCAAATGCAGTCAACACTATAATTTGTAATAATTGCAAAAATGGAAAGCGATTTTTGTTTACTTCTCTTTCCATCATGCTGTAGAAACAGTCCGAAGGATGTTACTTATTTTGGTGTCACAATTTTCAGAAATGTTGCTTTTTTGTAATGTGGGAAATATATGTGATTACAAGGTTGATTTATTGACTATCAATTCAACAGATTCAAATATTATGGTTTCAGTAATTAAAATAAGTTTATAATAGCCTTATACAATAAACTGAACATGAATTTAACAGACTGTCAAAATTCTGATACTGTATAATTTAAAATGTACATATCTAATAGTTCCCTCTCCCTCTGAAGAATATGGGATTTATAATATCTATTAAGTATCTTATTAATGGAAAGCACATGCCTATGTATGCATGTATGGAGATTGAATTCCTAACTCCATGTTATCCTTTGTCCAAACGGTCTCAACTGTAACTGCAAAATGTGCTACATGTGTATCAGTGTATTATTAGATTTTATGAGGTCTGTCACGCTAATCATTTGCTTGAGGGTCAGAATAGACATTACAAAATGGCAACAAAGCGGGTAATACCAACAAAGATGCTGTTAATAATTAAATCCTCTTAATTATAATATTAAAACAAATCACTGGAAACATGACGTCTGGTGTCAAGACAAGTGTAACTGTATCCATTATTAGTCCACTGTTTATACATCACAAGCTGCACTAATAATGAAAGCTTAAAGTTTCTTACAAGTTGTATTTTGCTGTTTGGCCATGTCATTCTTACATTTGAGGTCTGTGGTGCTTTCTATGGCAAATATTATTGCCCCAAACCATATACAGTAAGTACTAAACTTCAACGCTTTGTGACAAGAACATGAATTATATGGTTTGCTGAGAAGAGGTGTGCTACTACTTTTCTAAGTGGTCTGACTAACAATGAAGCAGGCAAAGCATCCTATAGACTTTCACTCAAGCGACTTGAATCATATCATGAGTTCTTGTGGCTTTTCTCTTTTTTTTTTTACAACCACAAAACCCAGCCATCATGCTGCAAACTTTTCACAGGCAAGCACCACTCACATTTCCTTCTGAAAATATACAAATCTAGCTGGTTTAATCTGTGGAACTGCACGCTCTCAACCTCTGGGGGAAAAGCCCATTATTCCGTTATCTCGTTTCTTCATATTGTTTTATATTGTTAGGGAATTCTCCGGAAAGTCATGCCTGAAGCTACACATGAAAGTGGTTCCTCAATGTTAAGAGGAAGCAGCTTCAAGGGCGTTTCAATTATGTAAAAGAGGGGTTTCACTACAGAACCACAGAATTGTACTGAGCTAACCTACACTACCGTTCAAAAGTTGAATTTAATTGATCAAAAATACTGTATAACATGCAATGGCAAAGCATTTACTCCAGTCTTTAGTGTAATCATTCTATATGGTAATTCGGTGCTCAAGAAACAGTTCTTATTATTATCAATGTTAAAAACAGTTGTGCTGCTTAATTTTGATGATTAGTAAGTTTAAAAGAACAGCATTTATTTGAAATATAAATCTTTAGTAACATTGTAAATGTCACTTTTGATCGATTTAATGCATCCTTGCTGAATGGGAAAAAACAACAACAACAACAACAACAACAACAACAACAAACTTACCATCCTTTTGAACAGCAAAAAACTTTTAAACAGCAGTGTATATTATAAAGCTACATGATCCAGATATGATATCAGACAGTATATGCACATATCATTTTCACTAAAACAACATTTCAAGCACGGGCAGGCAGTTGGCCACAAATATCTCGATTTCCAAGAACAGCGTTCCAGGTCAAAGTTAGTAGAACAACAGCTTTTCTTTTCCATGTGACGCTATGATGTCTCGCAAGCGTCCTTTGACCAGCTGCCTGGCGACTGAAGCACTTTAAAAACAAATGACTGAGTGCTCACCTCTGCTCTCCAGCAAAGCATCAAGGGACTTGGCCCAATTTTCCAACTCCTTCCTGCTGAGTCGAGCTTTGGCGTGGCCCACCTCACTCCACTGCCTGAGGAAAGGCATTCGAGAACGCCTCTCTTTAGCACTGAGAGAAACAAGACGGTGAGAGGATGCATGACAAAGATATCCAGCAAAAAAAAAAAGAAGTGTGCAATCAATAACAGTGAGCCAAAATAAGGGGCTGGAGAGGTTTTATTGCTAATGGCAGACAGAGAAAGGGGAGAAAATCCACATGAGATTGAGGAAATATGCGCCTTGATTGTTTGCTGAGATTACTGGACTTACCTGGTTATGTTCTCTCTGTGTTCTGCACTTGTCAAATTTGAATGCGAGGACTGCGGTGAACCCTTATGTGAAAAAATAAAAGGTCACTGTCATGAGGATAACTGACTTGATTTGAGACTTTAAGGAAGTATCATTTAAACAAATGTTCCATGACTTAAACAAATGTCATGAAGGTGTTACGTCACGGAAAACATTCTGACAATGCCAGATCTATCAGATGACAAAATATTCCAGAGTCTGAAAGTTTTTGTTCCACAGTGCCTGCCGTAATTTCTTGCCACAATACTGTAGATTTAATTTTGGATCAATAGCGTGATTCCCTTATAGAGCACTAGGACATTCAGTTCCCCTTTCAGAGTTTGCTTCTTCTTTCACTGTTTGGACAAAGCAACATTATATCTCAAGGGGTAGCACTGATTCAAACTGAACTTAACTAATTGTGTAATACAAAAGCACTCATGACTTTTCACTTCATCACACTTGGCTTGTAAATTCTGAATAAGCAGTACTGTATCTTGGAGATGAAGCCCTGCTGCTCCTAATGTATGCGAAATGCATGTAATGTACAAAACATAAACAAGGCTCAACTATAAAGTTGGCTCGATGGCCCAGGGCCAGTGTGAGAAGTCTTTTGCCATATCGGCCCAGTGCTTACATTGTTATATAATCTTCTGCAGAATTAAATAAGATAATATTATTTTGCTGGATGACATAAAGGTTTTGCGATCATCTTGGCATCAGTTAGAACGGGTGAACAATGATAAATGAATGGTTTTGAACTATATACCTGCTATATAGCTGTCATGGAAATACACTATAGTGTATTTCCAGGTATTATTGCAAATTAAAAACATTAATTATTTTTGTAAATATTTTTAAGCAAAAAATGTTAGTAAAAAATATAAATGATTTTTAAAATGTATTTTTGACTAAATAAATATTTGAAAATACACTGCAGTTCACAAGTTTGGAATTAGTAAGATTTTTTTTTTTTTTTTTTTAGAAATAAAAATACTTTTATTCCCAATTACTTATATTTTAATATGGTCTGTTTTTATGGCATCTGTTTGTATATAGTTCATTGCGGTTTTGATTTATGTTCCTTATGTGATAAAGTAATACTTTTATTAATCAACGATGCATTACATTGACAGTAAAGGCATTTATAATGTTACAAAAGATAAAGAAATTGTATCACAGTTGCCATAAAAACAATTAAGCAGCTTTCAAAATGAATAATAATAATAAATATTTCTTAAGCAGCAAATCAGCATATTACTGATTTTTGAAGGATCATGTGACACTGAAGACTGAAGTAATCATGCTGATAGTTCAGCTTTGCCATCACAGGAATAAATTACATTTTAAAATATATTATTTTAAATTGTATTAATATTTCATAATATTGCTGTTTTTCCTATATTTTTGATCAAATAAATGCAGCCTTGGTAAGCATAAGAAACCCCAAACCATTGAACTCCAGTTTATGTTGTTAATATACATTCAAAATGCTATTAAAAATGGGGGTTGTTCATATAACATTAATAACATTAACATTCATATAAGTTGTTCATATAATATTAAAGATTGTTATATGAACAACTTCATTAACTAAAGTCTCCAAACTCACCTGTCCAAACAAACTTTTAAGGTGTAATTTAGCAGCTGCCAGTTTGGCCCGAGCTTGCTGTCTGTGATAATGAGGAGGTTTTGGAGAGCTGGACATATGGTTAGATTTCAGTGTGGACGACGAAGAGTGCAGGGCATCACACTTTCCCATACTCTCATAGCTGTCTTTGGCATTAGCAGCGAGTTGGCTGTCACTGTAAGCTTTAAAGCTCTCATTAAGGTTCGTAACTCTCAGTAAAGCAGAGTCCTTCTCCAAGCCGACCAGATTTTCCACACTAACGCTGTGATCTCGGTTAAGCTCCTTCTTTCCAGCACTTCCCGACATTGCATCTGGGGTGCAAGGATAGGATGCTGAGGCCCCATCCGTATTATTCTTCGAGGT
Source organism: Paracanthobrama guichenoti (assembly GCA_018749465.1). Classification (NCBI taxonomy): domain Eukaryota; kingdom Metazoa; phylum Chordata; class Actinopteri; order Cypriniformes; family Gobionidae; genus Paracanthobrama; species Paracanthobrama guichenoti. The sequence continues at coordinate 36,565,938 of CM031961.1, read as the reverse complement.
GTCCGGGGTTCCATCTCTATCTCCCTGTCCCCAGAAGTCCAGATCCAACAACGCACCCACTGAACTGTACCTACGCAGCATTATGCTGGAGTTTAAAAGAAAGAAAGGAAGAAAGAAAGAAAGAATGCCAGAGGCCTACAGAGAGAACAACATAATGGAAAAAAAAGAATTCAATGTACAAACAGATCTATTAATCTAATCTATGAAAACTTTACAAACATCTACTCAGCTCACAGATAGAAAGACAGACAGATAGATATATCTAAATAGATAGAAACCATTTGTCATAAAAATGTATACGTTAATACTGCAGTACTAAGTAATACTGTGCACTAATATAATACAGCACTGTGTACTATAATTGCTTTCTTACTGTAAAATAATAATTACAAGTATCTAATTTTCGTAAAACATTCTCAAAGTAGCAGTGTGTTGTTAAAAACTACTTTAATCCAGTTAAAGGGTTAAAATATAACCAAAGTTTTGCTTTACATTTGTAACAAACGAGTCAACTCACGCCAAGACTCGAGACGCCTCATGACTACAGGAATGAAAGACGCTAAACGATAAATCAAAAATCTCCCATTATAATCAACGAATATGTTTACACTGCACGCGCACGAATTGGTTTATTTTAATAAGAGAGATCTAGTTTGGCGTGTCGCGTCTTTAGCTGTTCGTGTAAACAAAACGTGACATCTAAGCACTTGACGGTTCACGTATGTCATATAAACATACCTTACGATAGATCCGTTTCTCGCCTTTTCATGACAAGTCCATGAACACTATTCAGAACAGGTCTTATATCAGAAAGATTCGGAGTCGGTTCGTCTTTCAACTGGAGTCTGTATGGACAGAAACGCACACAACTGGACCCGAAGCGAGTCAGCTGAACGGAGTGATTTTTTTTCTTCGTGTAGCCGTCAAAATCTTTCTTGTCCTCCTTTTCATTTTACTTCTGAATGGCAAAAGCAACGCCTATTTTATTTTTGTCACACCCATAGTTCAGTCTGGGCTTGCCCTCCTTACATACTTGTAAAGTTGAGTAGCATATAATGACACACTCGTTTATGGGTTCAACACTGTCATAGTTGACGTAAAAATACCGCAGTTACTACAGATATTACCACAACAACGCTGTCACGTCACAGAGATTTAACAAAAGTACAGGTGGATTCTGTAAGCTTATAATAATGTTTGAATAAGATAAAGATCACTATCTTTTGTTTTAGAGTAGTAACTATAATTATACTAATTATTATTGGGCGTAAATCAGGGTTACCATGGTACAAATTTACAAAGGCACACATACAGAACAGCTGACAGTAAATGGCGCCTCTCCTGAACAATACAAATAAATGTTTTGTAAATTGTATTATTATACTATCATATTTCATAACATTAATTTCTGAAGGCTCTGTATTCGTGAAAAATTATGATTTAACAGGTGTTTAAAAATGGCACGAATTGTACTCGAAGAGCGCTCTCTACAGGTCATGCATAGTTATTTCATGGCAATAATGAAAACTTTCCCCATTTTGATGGGATAAACTATTATTATGAGTTTCATAATTTTATTTTAAACAATATGATATAATTAGAATACTTACATTAATACAATCATTCGATTTAAGAGAACGTAGAGACTTTTTATGTGGGACTTTTATTTTGGCACATTTTATTTTTTGCATGCCTAAGTTTGTCCAGTAGATGGAGTGGTTACACAACGCAATGTTTTAGATATCATTTATACCAAGTATGAAGGTAATTCTAATGAGGAATTTTGAGATAATTGTGTGAAAAAGATACTTCTAATCTAATTCCATTCTAATAAAATATTATGTTCACATTTTGTTGCACACACTCTAAAAATGCTTGGTTCCACCTGTTACTATCTGAAAATAGTTAATTTAGGCTTTTTTTATGTATAGATTAAAAAAAGAGCTTCTATTTGCAATTAAACCGACTATATTTAATTTATTTAGAAAATGCAAGCAGTGTCCATCAGAATGACTGTGATGTGCACAGCCCCTGTGCCTTTCTGTCTATACAGAGATGCTGTGTCTTTGCGTGTCTCTCCACATGGGGTTCCTCGGTTCCAGGACCAGATAAAACAACAGTCAGTTCCCAGTGGCTCTGGGGATCCTTTCCGTGCAGCAAGCCTTCTCCCAACAATGCACTGTCTGTTTCAGTCTCGAAATAGATCACATAGTCTCTGAAGAACATTGCCTCATGGTTCAAGAAGAAATGCGTGACTGGGCTGTCATTGAGCTAGACATATGATATTGAATATTAATGCTAATGTCACCACCAGTACTACTCATACTAAAAATTATATGTATATTAATCCTAGTTTGTCATAATAGCTTGTTACACGGAAATTTCATCTCAAAATTTCAACAAGTTCTAATAAGGGTTGGCACTGTGGGACCTTGCAAAACCATAGTTTATTTTACGTTACATTATTATTTTTAATTAATTGCTAGTACTGGAAGTATTGCTAGTACTGGTACTATTCTTATTCTTATAGTATGGAAGATATATTTATTATGTATTTATATAGATTATTTTTTTATTTATTCGCTTTTCATTTGAATTATTATTATTATTATTTATACTGTTTTTCTCTGAACTTTTCTACAGACCCCTTAGTGCTCCCTTGTGGCCCCCTGGTGGTCAGTTTGAAAACCCCTGGTTTATGTCACTTTGTTTTGTTATAAAACAAAATGTTTTACATTTAATGGTACTTTTAATGGGGAAGTTTGCTGTGTGCTGATTAATTGTTTTGTTAGGCTGTTCATAGTCCAATAACTTGAAAGCAGAGAGAAGCAGAAACAGTGACAGTGAGGGTGGAGAAATAGATGCAAATGAAGTGAAGTGGTTTCAATTAGAATGAATGATGGTTTGTATGTGATGATCTAGAGATACAAAAGCCAGTCTGCTTCATCATTGACTGGTCCATAATACCAAGTGATTGATTAAAAGGATTGATATTCCCCTGTGAAGTTCAGAACGTCAAATGTCTTGTTTGGTGAAGGAAGAAGTGAAACATCTTTTATTCTGCAAAGCATATCAGCAATGCAGGCTTTTCTCAACTGCTTTAAAGAACGGCATTAAACGGAAGTTAGGATAGTCTGTTCTTCTTTATTGTAACGTACAAGTGAAACCACTTCAGAACTAGTAGCAATGACAGCTTGGGCTGCTTCAATAAAGTAATTAGTGTATTAAGAGTAGAGTATTCAAGATTCAAGATTCAAGAGTTTTATTTGTCACATACACAGTTATATACAGAATATACAACCGGCAGTGAAATGTAAACAGGTCCGCTCCATGGACAGTGCAAATTCACAGTTAAAAACACAAGGAGGAAATTATAATAGAAATAGAATAAAAAAGTACTATATATATATCTGTAGAATTATAAATAATCAAGTCAAGTAGAAAAAAAAAAGTAAAAAAATAAAAATAAAGAAGTGGAATAAAATAAGTGGAGTAAACTGTGCAGTGAGTAAACTGTCGACTTATAAATATGTGGTTAAGAAATGTATAAAGAGTATAATGTGCAAACAGGTTTATGACAGGTTGTTACACAGTAAAAACGAGAACAGAAAGTGCAGTGCAATGTCAGTGTATCGATGTTTATCCAGAAGTGAAGTCACGTGGTGTTAAGTGACTGAGTTCAGGAGTCTGATGGCCTGGGGGAAGAAGTTCCTCCTGAGTCTCTCAGTTTTGGCCATCAGGCTTCGGAAGCGCTTACCAGATGGCAGCAGCGTGAAATGAGGGTTTGCAGGGTGATTAGAGCCTTGATGATTTTAGCAGCTCTGCCTTTGCAGCGTTTGGTGTAGACGTCCTGCAGAGACGAGAGAGCTGACCCTGAGATACGCTCGGATAAGCGCACGACTCTTTGCAGGGCTTTGCAGTCATGACTGGTGCTGTTCCCATACCACGCTGTGATGCACTGAGTTAATACACTTTCTATCGCCCCTAAATAGAAAGTTTTCAGGATAGCTGGTGAAACCCTGAATTTCCTCAGCTGGCGCAGGTGGTACAGTCTTTGCCTGGCTTTTTTCACCTGTGTCTGAATGTGAGCAGTCCAGGTCAGGTCCTCGGAGATGTTTACACCCAGGTACTTGAAGCTGCTCACTCTCTCTACTGGTGACCCGCTGATCATGAGAGGGGAGTATGTCCGTTGCTGTCTCTTCCTGAAGTCCACAATCAGTTCTTTGGTCTTGCCGACATTCAGAGAGAGACAGTTGTCCTGGCACCATGATGTTAGATGCTCCACCTCATCCAAGTATGCTGTCTCATTGTTGTTGGAAATGAGGCCCAGGACAACAGTATCATCAGCAAATTTGATGATAGAGGTGGAGCTGTGTGTGGACAAACAGTCATGTGTGTAGAGAGAGTAGAGCAGGGGACTCGGGACACAGCCCTGTGGCGCTCCCACACTCAGGGTGATGGAGGAGGAGGTGGACTGGCCTACTCTCACCACCTGAGGCCTGCCAGTGAGGAAGTCCTCAATCCAGTGGCAGAGAGAAGGATTCAGGCCGAGATCCAGGAGTTTGGCGGTTAGCTTAATGGGAACTATGGTGTTAAAGGCTGAGCTATAGTCAATAAATAGCAGCCTTACATAGTTCCCACTTTTGCTGTTGATATGAGTGAGGGAGGAGTGGAGGACATGAGAGATGGCATCTTCAGTCGAACTATTGGGACGATAGGCAAACTGAAGAGGGTCCAAAGTGTCAGGAATGAAGGAGCAAATGGTGTTTTTAATGAGTCTCTCAAAGACCTTCATGACTATAGACGTGAGAGCCACTGGACGATAGTCATTTAGGCAAGAGGGTTTACTGTTCTTAGGGACAGGGATGATAGTGGATTTTTTGAAGGAGGTGGGGACCACAGATGTAGCGAGGGACTCATTAAAGATAGATGTAAACAACCCGGCGAGCTGATCAGCACAGGACCGCAGAACATGACCTGAAATACCATCCAGCCCAGCAGCTTTCCTGACGTCCACACGCTTGAGTGCCCTCCAAACTTCATCCTCCGAGACAGAGATCACGTGGTTGTTGCTGCTCTGAGTAATTCCCTCTGACGCGCCACTTGGCGGAGTCGCGCTGCCGCAATTACAGTCAAAGCGAGCGTAGAAAGAGTTTAACTCATTCACAAGCGACGGGTCAGCACTCACCTCTGCAGAGGAATTAGATCCAAAAGAACAGATGGACCTCAGACCCTGCCACATGCGCCACGAGTCGTTGAGTTGGAAATGAGACTCCACTCGATCCCTATAACGGAGCTTTGCGGCTTTAACTGCGTGTCGCAGAGTATAGCAGGACGATCTGTATTCAGTCATGTTCCCCGATAGGAGACCGGCGTTGTAAGCGGCAGTGCGTGTGTTCACTGCAGCGCGGATTGAATTGTCCACCCATGGTTTCTGATTTGAGAAGGACATTATGAGTATTATATGAGAGAGAGAGAGAGCGAGCGCATGTGTGTCTAGAGCTTTCATTCTCTAGGTCAAGTCAATGTAACCTGCAATGAAGAATGTAACCTGCAATGAAGCCGCTGAAAAATCCCCACCACTAACACAGGGCCCTATCATACCCCCGGCGCAATGCGACGCCAGGCACAACGCACAAGTGTTTTTTGCTAGTTTCAGTTCACGTCAGTTCACTTTCACGTCCAGCGCCACGTTGTTTAAATAGCCAAATCTGTTCACACATGGGCGTGCTGGTCTGAAAATGAGGTGTTTCATGTTCAGGCACATTGTTGGTGCGTTGCTATTTTTAGGCAACTGAAAACGATTGCACCATTGACCAACAAAAACCTGGTCTAAAGTCAATGGCGCAATATTTTTTGTTATTTAAAGGGCACGTTAGTAATATGCACCTATAGGCACGTGCATACATTCCGCTTATTACACACACAGGGATGCGCAGCAGCACACACACATTTTTAAATATTAAAAATAAAAGACTCCTCTCTGGAGAAGTCTTTCCGCCATGTAAATAGCGAATTCGCCATGGTGCAAGCACAACTGGCTTTTAAAGGGAATGGGAGATGAGACTCTGATTGGTTTATTGCACGTTATGCCCAAAACACACCCGTGACTCATTAAGGGTGCTTTCACACTTGGTTCGATTGCCTGGACCGAACCCGAGTTCGATTGCTCCTCCCTCACCCTGCCCCCGCTGGACTGTGTTCAGATTATATTATTTGGGTCCTAACCGGGGTGTGTTTGTGTCATCAAAGCAGCAGCTGTTTACCCCGTACGCTTGGTAACAACGGCGCGTGAAAAGGTGGCAAAATGAATAGCGTTGCTCACCTCACTGTTTTTGAACCGTTGGTTTTGAGATCTACAGCTCTCTGCTAGCAGTATGTCAGTCACGCTCGTCAGGAAAATTAGTGAAACATACAAAACACACACTTTTATCAAATCACATGTCATTAATAGGAGTACACGTCCACGATTTAGTACGATTGCATTAAAATCAGCAGCAAACCATACCGGAGTTCACATGAACCGAACCCTAGACCACCTTTTCAATTGGACTTGGGTACAGTTCGCGGGTGCGCACCCGAGTTCGGAAGACAGCGTTCACATCATCCAAACAAACCGACATCTGACGTCAATCGAACCCGGGTGCGCACCAAAAGTGCTAGTGTGAAAGCACCCTAAGAGACTAGGTACAACCCTTTTGGACCATGTGTCTGGCGCATCAACCATTTTTTCCATTGTTAAACTAGCAAAAGTGGATTCGGACATGCCCTTCAAATTAAATAGAGTAAAGATTATGCGTATTTGGCGTGCTGTCCGAGGGAAGGCTCGGGGCTCAGAATTTTGGCCCGACCCCACAGTATCCCCCCATGATAGAGATAGAGAACTAGAATGCATTGTATTATGGATTGTGTTGACGTCTAATAAGAATTTATTAAATCAAAGTGAGGAGATGGGGTGGTGGAGGGATGGTAAAAATCTGTCAATGAAAGGAGGTAAATCTGCTGTATATATACATCTCTTAACGTTGATTAAATTGATTAACTTAAAGTGCTCCACTCGTAATTAATTTCCTGAATGTGCTCCTCCCGAAATTTGTTAATAAAACATCACTAAGTGTACCTGCGCCATGCGCTTCAGACCATGCGCTCAGATTGTTAAAATAGGGCCCACAGACTGTTTCTCAAGATCAGGCACGCCAATATTATTTATATAAAATATTATTGATTGAATAATAACATTTAATGAACAATAACTATACAAGAATAAGAACAATAGTTTGTACAATCGCAAACAGACAATCAAACAATTCAGTTATGAAACTTAACTTTGCCCTCAGTCAAAACTATTTGATCAAGAACAAATAACAGATTTGTAATATAATTTGCACAATCTACATTGCATTTACATATGTGGTCACCAAATACTGCTAGATGCAAATATTACTGCTTCAAAACAAGGAGCCAGATGCTACAAGGGCTACAAAGTTGCTACACACACATAAACCACACATATCAGCCTGCTAGATGCTAAGCAGAGGGAAAAAGCAGCCAAAGACCCGGAAATTCTATGGCATCCAGTTCAAGGAGCCGTGGCAGGAGCAGCTTTCATAGGAACTTCTGGGGCGGCCGATCTTACGCTCAGGACCTTAAACCATTCATGTAGAAGGATTAAACTTACTTTAACTGGACAATAACTTTTTTCTAGAGCTGCTGTACAGCCAAAACAATCTGTCGTCCATTAATTTCCAGTTATCACTGTAAAGCTGCTTTGAAACAATCTGTATTGTAAAAAGCGCTATAAATGAAGGTGACTTGACTTAAGCTGTAAGATTCAACTATTCTATACTATACAGTCAGAAAATCAGGGAAAAAACCTGTATAACCTTGTATTAATCTGTATTATCTTGTCTTGGGTGTTATTTTTTCCTAGGTTCTTTGAATCGTTATGATTTAAATTACAATTGGTCTTTTTTGTCGTGATGAATGGCATCTTACCGTTTGAAAAGCCAGGCTATGTCATCAATCATCTTCCTGTCTCTACGTTCTGGAAAGCGTCCACACACCAACAGGAATAAGAGCACTTCCAGAGACCACACAGTAGCGTGGTACTTGCCCTCTGTGTAGAACTCAGGTGGGCAGTACTCATCTGTGCCTGAAAGAAAGAGATTTGTCCGATGGGTAAGCTTGACATACCACAGCATGTTTACTCTGTCAAAATATCTGGTGTAAGACAGCAAAAAAATGCTGCCTCAAAAGTGAGATATGGTTTATGTTATACAGTTTAACAAACTACAGGTTTGATTCATAATACATACAGCAATCGAACCCGGGTGCGCACCAAAAGTGCCAGTGTGAAAGCACCCTAAGAGACTAGGTACAACCCTTTTGGACCATGTGTCTGGCACATCAACCATTTTTTCCATTGTTAAACTAGCAAAAGTGGATTCGGACATGCCCTTCAAATTAAATAGAGTAAAGATTATGCGTATTTGGCGTGCTGTCCGAGGGAAGGCTCGGGGCTCAGAATTTTGGCCCGACCCCACAGTATCCCCCCATGATAGAGATAGAGAACTAGAATGCATTGTATTATGGATTGTGTTGACGTCTAATAAGAATTTATTAAATCAAAGTGAGGAGATGGGGTGGTGGAGGGATGGTAAAAATCTGTCAATGAAAGGAGGTAAATCTGCTGTATATATACATCTCTTAACGTTGATTAAATTGATTAACTTAAAGTGCTCCACTCGTAATTAATTTCCTGAATGTGCTCCTCCCGAAATTTGTTAATAAAACATCACTAAGTGTACCTGCGCCATGCGCTTCAGACCATGCGCTCAGATTGTTAAAATAGGGCCCACAGACTGTTTCTCAAGATCAGGCACGCCAATATTATTTATATAAAATATTATTGATTGAATAATAACATTTAATGAACAATAACTATACAAGAATAAGAACAATAGTTTGTACAATCGCAAACAGACAATCAAACAATTCAGTTATGAAACTTAACTTTGCCCTCAGTCAAAACTATTTGATCAAGAACAAATAACAGATTTGTAATATAATTTGCACAATCTACATTGCATTTACATATGTGGTCACCAAATACTGCTAGATGCAAATATTACTGCTTCAAAACAAGGAGCCAGATGCTACAAGGGCTACAAAGTTGCTACACACACATAAACCACACATATCAGCCTGCTAGATGCTAAGCAGAGGGAAAAAGCAGCCAAAGACCCGGAAATTCTATGGCATCCAGTTCAAGGAGCCGTGGCAGGAGCAGCTTTCATAGGAACTTCTGGGGCGGCCGATCTTACGCTCAGGACCTTAAACCATTCATGTAGAAGGATTAAACTTACTTTAACTGGACAATAACTTTTTTCTAGAGCTGCTGTACAGCCAAAACAATCTGTCGTCCATTAATTTCCAGTTATCACTGTAAAGCTGCTTTGAAACAATCTGTATTGTAAAAAGCGCTATAAATGAAGGTGACTTGACTTAAGCTGTAAGATTCAACTATTCTATACTATACAGTCAGAAAATCAGGGAAAAAACCTGTATAACCTTGTATTAATCTGTATTATCTTGTCTTGGGTGTTATTTTTTCCTAGGTTCTTTGAATCGTTATGATTTAAATTACAATTGGTCTTTTTTGTCGTGATGAATGGCATCTTACCGTTTGAAAAGCCAGGCTATGTCATCAATCATCTTCCTGTCTCTACGTTCTGGAAAGCGTCCACACACCAACAGGAATAAGAGCACTTCCAGAGACCACACAGTAGCGTGGTACTTGCCCTCTGTGTAGAACTCAGGTGGGCAGTACTCATCTGTGCCTGAAAGAAAGAGATTTGTCCGATGGGTAAGCTTGACATACCACAGCATGTTTACTCTGTCAAAATATCTGGTGTAAGACAGCAAAAAAATGCTGCCTCAAAAGTGAGATATGGTTTATGTTATACAGTTTAACAAACTACAGGTTTGATTCATAATACATACAGCAAAATCTTTCATAGCCAGATTCTTGCAGGAGATCCCCGCACCCAAAGTCAATCAGTTTGACCTCAAGTGTTTCTGGGTTGATCAGCAGCTTGGGTTCTCCAATTTAATATCACCATGAAAGACTCCAAGGCGACAGCACATGTGAGTGGCCATTGTTGTCTGCGCCATGATAAATCGTGCTATGTTCTCCTTGAGGGGGCCTTACTGAAACGCTGTGAACTCCCAGAGATCTTTACAGGGTGAAGGACGCTCCAAAAACCATGATATATTGGTCAGGCTGGTCCTGCCAGTCCAGCAGCCTGATGATCTCTGGAACTTTGGGGCCCTTACTAAAAAGGGTTAACAGGCTAATGGGAGGGGTGTGGGATGACCAGGCTGGAAGAAAGATCATTTGAAAGATTATTGTTATATGAAGTTGTTGTCATTATGTTTAAACATTTTAATTTGAAAACATGTCTACGGAAACTACGTAGTGGACTTTTGTTTGTTTTTGCGCACAAAAAGTATTCTCATCGTTTCATAAAATTAAGGTTGAACCATTGGAGTCAAATGGACTATTTTTAACGATGTGTCTAATACCTTTCTAGACCTTGAAAGTGTTAATTAAATAGCTGTCTATGGAGGGGCCTGAGAGCTCTCAAGTTTGACAAAAGATGAACGAAGGTCTTACGGGTTTGGAATGACACGAGGGCAGAGTAATTAATGACAGAATTTTCATTTTTGGGTGAATTATCCTTTTAAAACATCTTACCTCAAGGGTCTCGTTTTAATCTTTCACTTCAATAAAAACAATATTTTACTCTACCAATCTAAATCTAAATAATCCTGTGTCCATTAACAAATATAAAAACTTTTCACAGACCACTATTATCCAATGACAAATGATAATGATAAAAAAAAGAAGATAATTTAAGCTCGAACTAGTTTAGGCTTCATGGTAGACGTACCACAAATTTGTACATGTACAATATAATAACAAAGAGAAGTCATATTTACAAATGTGTAGTTAGAAGGGGCGTGTCTATGGACTGACTCTTAAAGGGATAGTTCACCGAAAAATGTAAATCCTGTCATCATCCAGACCTGTGTGAAATTCTCTGTTCTGCTGAACAAAAAATAATATATTTTGAAGAATGTTGATGACAGTTGATGGGCACCACTGACTTCCATAGAATTTTTAGTTCTCTATACTATGGAAGTCAATCCAATACCTGTTTGTTTACAGGTTACCCATATCTTCTTTTGTGTTCAGCAGAAGCAAGAAATTCATTCAGGTTTGGAACAACTTGAGGGTGAGTAAATGATGACAGAATTTAAATTTTTGGGTGAACTAACGTTACGCCTTTAAAAAAGAAAAAGAAGCAAAACATTTTCAAACATAATAATGATCAAAATAACGTGGAAATATACATTTTCAAATTGAACAAACTAACAGACACATTTAAAATTGAATACATATTTTAACATTTTAACTTGTAGTTAAATAAAATAATAAAATAATAAAAAAAGTTTTAGATGCATATTTTAAAATGTTTTGAAAATAGCCAGTTCCGTTTCGTTGTCCATTTGTTATTTGCTTTCTTTGTCGTTTTTTCGTGTTATAAGCACCATTTATTTATATCTTCCTAGGGTATAAACAACTTAAGTTCCCCCGAGGTTTCCTAGCAACCACAGACGCCGAGTTGCCACTGTCTGTAGAAATTTTACCTCAGCGATAAAAGTGCGACTGTAGTAATGGACGTTTTATCCGAAGCGAAGTCTAAACCACTTTCCACTCTGTCTGTATTCAGCTTTATACCTCCCCGAAGGACAGAGCCCAAAGAAATGCGTTACTTCAATTGTATTCCCAAGGTAAGATCCTCATTGCTCATTTTGGCAGCTTTTCTTTTTTTTTTTTTTCTTCTTTTTTTAAAGCAACTAACGTTAAGTTGCAACATTTCAATGTCGTTGCCTTAATACAGAATATCAAGCCACGACGTTTGCAAACAAATAATGGTGGTTTTATGTACATTAAATATTTTGGTAGCATTTATCTGGCTAAAAATAATATATCTGGTTACTATTGCTTCACTTATAACGTTTTTTTTTATTTATTTTTTTATTTAGATATTTCTTTAAATGACTTTATAATACTATCTAATGCAGAGGTTTTCAATCTTTTAGATGCCTGGTGTGAGAGCCCCATCCTAAAATTTAGAAGGCAGTTATATATTTCCATGTATTAAACAAATTTATACTGTGAAACTTAATATAAAAATATGCACACAATAGTATTTGGAATTTTTTCTATTATGTTACATTACGTTTTTCTACTCACTGTATTACTCTGTACCATAGATGTATTATTTATTTTAAATACATTAAAGTTTAAATAAATTGTATGTATTTTATTCAGTTCATTTATTTAGTTTAATCTTATACACACACACACACACACACACACACACACACACACACACACACACACACACACACACACACACATATATATATATATATATATATATATATATATATATATATATATATATATATATATATATATATATATATATATATATATATACACACATACACTGTTTTTCTTCAGACATTTCCACGTACCCCAGTACTTTAAAAACCCCTGATCTAATGCAATTCATTCATACATACATTCATACAATTCAATTCAAATACATTCATACATTTTTAAGTGCATCTCACTTGCGTTCGGAAGTTAAGCGTTGGTCACCCCACTCAGAGACCGCGCTACAGGCAGCTCTGGGCGATGTAGACTGGGACATGTTCGGCGAGGGTTCAGCTGGCGTAGCGAGTTCACAGGCGTGGCGCTTTGCTTCATCAACACGCTTACAGAGCAAGCCACGCAAACAATAACAATAACGTCCTTCTCAAATCAGAAACCGTGGGTGGACAATTCAATCCGCGCGGCAGTGAACGCACGCACTGCTGCTTACAACGCCGGTCTCCATTCAGGGAATATGAATGAATACAGATCGTCCTGCTATGCTCTCAGACGAGCAGTTAAAGCCGCAAAACTCCGTTATAAAGACCGAGTGGAGTCTCATTTCCAACTCAACGACTCGCGGCGCATGTGGCAAGGTCTGAGGTCCATCTGCTCCTTTGGATCTAAATCCTCTGCAGAGGCAAGCGTTGATCCGTTGCTCGTGAATGAGTTAAACTCTTTCTATGCTCGCTTTGACTGTAACCGCGGCAACGCGACTCCGCCAAGTGACGCGTTAGAGGAAATTACTCAGAGCAGCAACAATCACGTGATCTCTGTCTCAGAGGATGAAGTTCGGAGAGCACTCAAGCGTGTGGACGTTAGGAAAGCTGCCGGGCCGGATGGTATTTCAGGTCGTGTTCTGCGGTCCTGTGCTGATCAGCTCACCGGGTTGTTTACATCTATCTTTAATGAGTCCTCGCTACATCTGTGGTCCCCACCTCCTTCAAAAATCCACCATCATCCCTGTCCCTAAGAACAGTAAACCCTCTTGCCTAAATGACTATCGTCCAGTGGCTCTCACGTCTATAGTCATGAAGGTCTTTGAGAGACTCATTAAAAACACCATTTGCGCCTTCATTCCTGACACTTTGGACCCTCTTCAGTTTGCCTATCGTCCCAATAGATCGACTGAAGATGCCATCTCTCATGTCCTCCACTCCTCCCTCACTCACATCGACAGCAAAAGTGGGAACTACGTAAGACTGCTATTTATTGACTATAGCTCAGCCTTTAACACCATAGTTCCCACCAAGCTAACCTCCAAACTCCTGGATCTCGGCCTGAATCCTTCTCTCTGCCACTGGATTGAGGACTTCCTCACTGGCAGGCCTCAGGTGGTGAGAATAGGCCAGTCCACCTCCACCTCCATCACCCTGAGTGTGGGAGCTCCACAGGGCTGTGTCCTGAGCCCCTGCTCTACTCTCTCTCTACACACATGACTGTTTGTCCACACACAGCTCCACCTCTATCATCAAATTTGCTGATGATACTGTTGTCCTGGGCCTCATTTCCAACAACAATGAGACGGCATACTTGGACGAGGTGGAGCATCTAACATCATGGTGCCAGGACAACTGTCTCTCTCTGAATGTTGGCAAGACCAAAGAACTGATTGTGGACTTCAGGAAGAGACAGCAACGGACATACTCCCCCCTCATGATCAGCGGGTCACCAGTAGAGAGAGTGAGCAGCTTCAAGTACCTGGGTGTAAACATCTCCGAGGACCTGACCTGGACTGCACACATTCAGACACAGGTGAAAAAAGCCAGGCAAAGACTGTACCACCTGCGCCAGCTGAGGAAATTCAGGGTTTCACCAGCTATCCTGAAAACTTTCTATTTAGGGGCGATAGAAAGTGTTTTAACTCAGTGCATCACAGCGTGGTATGGGAACAGCACCAGTCATGACCGCAAAGCCCTGCAAAGAGTCGTGCGCTTATCCGAGCGTATCTCAGGGTCAGCTCTCCCGTCTCTGCAGGACGTCTACACCAAACGCTGCAAAGGTAGAGCTACCAAGATCATCAAGGCTCTAATCACCCTGCAAACCCTCATTTCACGCTGCTGCCATCTGGTAAGCGCTTCCGAAGCCTGATGGCCAAAACTGAGAGACTCAGGAGGAGCTTCTTCTCCCAGGCCATCAGACTCCTGAACTTAACACCACGTGACTTCACTTCAGGATAAACATCGATACACTGACATTGCACTGCACTTTCTGTTCTCGTTGTTACTGTGTAACAGCCTGTTATAAACCTGTTTGCACATTATACTCTTATACATTTGTTAACCACATATTTATAAGTCTACAGTTTACTCACTGCAAAGTCTACTTCAATTATTTTATTCCACTTTATCCTTATTTGTTACCTTTTTTTTTTTTTCTCTTGACTTGATTATTTATAATTCTACAGATATAGACATATATATATATATATATATATATATATATATATATATATATATATATATATAGATATATATATAGATAGTACTTTTTTTATATCCTATTTCTATTATAATTTCTTCCTTGTGTTTTTAACTGTGAATTTGCACTGTCCATGGAGCGGACCTGTTTACATTTCACTGCCGGTTGTATATTCTGTATATAACTGTGTATGTGACAAATAAAACTCTTGAATCTTGAATCTTGAATCAGATGTCTAAATAGCTTTACTAAGTACCATGGTATTACCTTCTGATATCATTGTGCCAAGTTGATTCTGTTCATTTAGGTACATATTTTCAAAATAACATTTTATAAAACTGATCAATTTCCTTGTACTACAGGCCCCAGAAAGGTCTCTATATGACTGTTTACATCAGAGCACTGAGGGCTATGATAACAAACTCCACCGAGATGACAGAAAGCACGCCAAATCCCGTGGCCTGGACATCTTCAGTGAGGTGCGTTCTCCTCAACTCTCTAGTGATCCATCCATGTCAGCTCAGCAGTTCATGCATTGTGTGTTGTTCATTTTTTAAACAATGCTCACTAGAGGAACCCATTCTAGAGTTGATCCCATACGTTCCATCTCAACCTCCCATCTTAGGAATCATCTAGACCAACACCCGTTCTGTCCTCATCAGTGTATGGCCAATATTCTCCATTACAGTACGACTCGGGGAGGAGCTTTGCTCGTGTTGCTCACATTCGTTCTGATTTCTACATCAAGAATGGAATCACCTGGACTGTGGAGGAAGGCTATGGATCTGTGACACCCGTCTAAATGTGTCATATTTGTCAGAATTAAAAATTGTCAACAAAATGCTTGTCATGCTTAAAATCAAAATAATACAAAATAAGAAAAAAATAATTGTATTAATATAATTAAATTACAATATAATCATGTTTATGGTAACTGTTTTTTCATATTAAAACAATGAATGAAGCCTTGTGTTATTAATATAATATCACTTTTTACACATCACATTATAGTATATTTATAGTCATGAAAAAAGTCACAGTGCAAAATATAGTAATTGTCCTAAAATGTTTAATTTTCTTTATGCAAAATACACCATTCATTTTTTTTTCCTCTTACTTGTTTCTGTTAATTTATTTTGATGTGGTTTTAAGACTTTTCCCATGAAACCTATCACAAATTCATAGACAGACACTTTGACGTTGTATATAAATTTTAATGGATAACAAAATGATAGCATCAAAACATGGCCACCTTTGTTAATTGTCTTTATTTTACAAAAACTTCCGCTGCTTTAAATTATGGATTGAGCAACACACAATTACAAGTCTCGGTTACACAGAGCCTCTGAGCCATCCATTACTTATAAAGCAATGCAAATAATCTAGTGTATGTGGTGCAAACAGAATACTGTAGAGCTCCACTATAATAGGCCAATGTTATATTAAAATGTACATGTTTAATCATTACCAGGTCAACGACTGAGTGGTGTGTGACTGAGGTTCAAGGCATTACATTCCCTTGTGATAAAGATCGTGTCATCTCAGTGTGAACAAAGAAGGTTTTGAGATCCCCCTTGCCCTTGACGTTGATGATCCCACGACAGGAACACATATAACCCAACGTCTGTAAGATCCGACTTGTCTCCTCAGTGACCTGAGGAAAGAAGCACGCTAGATGTGATCCACTGAAAAACCATTAATAATTCAACAGACATGCAAATGATAGAACAAGAATCGACCTGTATTTTTCCAAGCACCCCTGTGCTTTCCATCCTACTGGCTACGTTTACAGTGTTCCCCCAGATATCATACTGTGGTTTCTGTGCTCCGATTACTCCTGCAATTACTGGACCGTGGTTTATTCCTTGGGAGAGAGAGGCCGGAAACAGTTGAAATGCCCTGAATGTGTGATAAAGTCTGTACCACATTATGAGACTCTGAAAACGTTGTTGGTAGTGAAAGTGCTGATGGACCCCGCTTACCCACTCGCAGTTTGAAATCATTAAAGGAATGTTTGTTGATGACATCAAGCTTCCCCACCAAAGCAAATGCAAACTCCACCATTGTTCCAATGTGCATGTACTGCCGGTCATGTTCCTTCAGAATAAAAACAGGAAAGTATCATTGCACTTGTTTGAAATTCAGCATTGACTACACCCTGAGACTCTTAAGCAACAGACCTCAAGCACAAATCAAGCCTTTTAGCAGCACAATCAATCCAGTGTAATCTTTATAAAAAGATTAGTTTAGAACCAAATGCAAGAGCTCAAAATTGTACCTGTGTGTACTCTGGTCCAGGCGTCACATTCAGCCCTGTAGCAGCCATGTATGTGCTGCCAATAGTTTTGATCTTCTCCACTCCACTAAATTTGGGTTTGGACAGCAACTGTTGAGAAAAAATAATTAGGTTTAGAGTCAAAGTTTTGGGAAAAATAATTGGAGAAGAGAAATATACATTTCATTCATGACATCTCTTGGAATAGTTTTAGCATATTAATAGATATAACAAAGTTAAAACATTTGGTACTGGTCAACTACACTCTTAAGAATAAAGGTTATATATTGGCATTGATGGTTCACTTGAAAACTGTTAACATACAGAACCTTTCTATTGCATAGAATGTGCTTTGTAGTGGAAAAAGGTTTAGATTATTAAAATGTTCTTCACACTAAGAAAAAATATTATTTTAAGAACTGTTCACAGAAAGAACCTAAAATGGTTCCCTTCTGAGTGGAACTTGACACTGTGTCACGGCATTGACGCTATGGAAACACTTCCACATGAGCCGGTGTCTGAAGCATGTGTCTAAACATGCCAATCTGATTGGCTGAAGGGGGCTGATTTACAGTATGCAAGCTCCAATCCAAAAAGGGACCGGAAGGGAGGGGAGTCAGGGGAGTTACACTATTATATTTTGTGCAAGACTTTCTTCGGGGGCTCTCAGGAGACATCTGCACTTATCCTGGCACCCTTGGTGATTCTGGAGGTGGAGGCGCTCAATGGGCCATTCGCCCCATCTTCGCCCTCCCTTAAGTTAGTTTGAGCGGTCTCTGCCGGTTTGCGAACAGACCGAAACTATCGAGAAAAAAAAAAGGACTCCTCTGTCAGACTTTACATCAGTGTGGCATCTTCTGCCCAGTGTCTCTCAGTGGGTCTTGAATACTATAACAAAAGGCTACAGAATTCAATATGCTTTCTGTCCACCTTATTTCCAAGGATGAGAATTTTCTCTGCTCTGCTTCTTGCCGATGTACCCGTTCCAAAGAGAGAGGCAGGCTTCTACAGTCAGTACTTTATTGCACTCAAAAAGGACATGGTGCTGCATTTTAGATCTGAGAGGCTTGAACCGTACTCATACACATACAGGTTCAAGATCCTTACTCTCAAACTCCAATCCTAGGAATGGTTTGATGATAGATCTAAAGGACATCTACTTTTTACATCAAGATTCTAACAAAACACAGGAAGTTTCTCAGGTTTGCTTTCAGGTACGAAGTTTACCAATATGGAGTGTGTCCTTTTGGCCTAGTCTTGTCCCCATGCACATTCACCAAGTGCATGAATGCTGCTCTGGCTCCTCTGTGACTCCAGGGCATCCGTGTACTGAACTACACAGACGACTGGCACATTCTAGCTCAGGTGGACGAGCGGCACATCATCAAGATGTTGGGCTTGCTCATAATAAGTGTCTGGGACTAAAACCCTAAGGAAGGCAGTCTTTCTCCTAATCAAGGAACCACCTTTCTAGGGGTAGTGTGGGATTAAACCATGATGCAGTCACATGGTTTCCTGCATGTGTGATTTCAATCCTAAACACTTTGAAAGACATCAGGCTAGGTCAGGAGCTTTCTGTTCAGAAGCCTTTAGGTCTCATGGATCTCCTCAACATGAGACAGTTTCAGTTCTGGTTTTCATCCTCTGAATTATCCCTCCAGGGTTGTAAGGGTCATGCACAGTGGGCTATGGCTGGATCCCAAATGGCACACTTGCACTTTGCACTATGCACTTTCGGTCTTGTGGACTAACAATGGTTGCCGCGTGTGCGTGTCCGTTAAGTCCACGAGAACATAGGGTGTCCCATTCATCAATTTAGGTTTCAGAAGGGTGCTCGCGAGTGCCCCCTTTGCGGCCGTTATGCACCCTCGATGCGCACTTCAACTGAGCCCACAAATTTTTGAGCTACGCAGAGGACTTTACCCGGCAGTCAAAGTGGCATTACATCACAAAAGTGCAGACTCAAAGGAAGACCGCTACAGCCTTAGTAGTCTACAACTTTGGAAGAAACCAGGGTTTCTCAACAGAGGCCTGGCTTTAGGGGCATGATCGTCTAACTCAAGTGAAGGGGATGATATTCCATCCCCAGCCAGAGATCTGGAAGCTTTGGCCCCTGAGTACCAGCTCATTGATTCTGGTTCTTTCGGCCAAAGTCGCAGAGACAATCCTCAATGTTAGAGCTCCTTCTAGGTAGTTGTGCCCTGAAATGGCAACTGTTTGTAACATGGTGTAGCGAGCATGAGATGAACCCAGGCAGTTGGCCAGTTGGTCCAGTGCTGGAGTTCCTTTAAGAACGTCCCTTGGTGTCTCGGTTCTTGAGCTGTGCCAGATGACACAGGCCTATCTGCCAGTTGCGAGTTCCACTTTTAAATTCAATATTTTCTCTGAGGCTGACTCTAAAGACTTGTCTGTCAAGGCTCCTAGGACATTATTGAATTTAAAAGTGGCTCTGTTATAGGCAATAACACCAATAAAGAGAGTAGGAGACCTCCAGGCCCTTTCAGTAACACTCTTCCACTTAGACTTTTCATCAGGAGACCTGGCTTTGCCTCTAGGGGTAAAGGCCCACTCCACTAGGAGTGTATCGTCTTCCTGAACTATTGCGAGGGGTGGACCTTCACAGGATGTTTGTGCTGCAGAAGACCTCTCTGCACACATTCATCAGGTTCTATAATTTGGACACGGATTCAACCCCAGGATCCTGTGTCCTTCAGGGTTGATCAAAGTCCAGTCTGCACTCAACAAGCATCTGTGCCTATACACAGTGTTGAGTTCCACTCGAAATGGAACGTCTCAGAATACGTATGTAACCCATTTCCCTGAGAGGGGAACAAGATGTTGTGTTATGTTGCCACGCCCGGCTACAGCTGTGCATCTTCTTTAGACAAATTTAATCTGTTGATGAGATGTCACATTTAGACATGTGCTTCAGACATTGGCTTACACGGAAGCGTTCCCATAGTGTCAATGCTATGATGCAGTACCTTTTTCCGCTTTCAAGGAACTAGGTTACATACATAACCTGAGACATTTTTTTCTATAACATTGTTGTGAAAACCCCCTTTTTGGAACCTTTATTTTAAGGAGTTTGCTGCTGAGCAAGTAAGAACTTGATATTGCCACAGACACGCAGCTGTAAACATGTAAGATGTAGGTGCTGCTGTATGAATAGGCGCGCAAAAATCCTGTACCAGATCTAGGCAGGTGGATCCTGGGGGAGGTGGAAAGTCTAAAAGGAGGAACTCTGATAACGCAGTGCAGCTTAAGCTTAAAGCAAACTCTGCAGAACCAGCAGAGGCAATCACCATGTAGTAAATGATGTGATAACTAGCAGATTGCACTGAAAAGAACTTTCAGCCTGTGCCCTTTGGAGTTTCATGACTGAACTAGACATGTATCTGCAGCCTTATATAATTCAACAGAACCAGAAATCTAGCATGATTTCATTCATATAGGTAAAACTCTGTGGCCGTTATATGATCCGTTGTTAAGACCAGCCATCATAGTTACTGTTACTATGTCAAGCTTTGGAATTAGCACTTGTTCTGGTATAAGATTATTACATAATTGCGTTTATCTCAAAAGGCAGACTTTTTGACCAGTCTGATCCATTTTTTAGCTTCTTCTAGCCAATAACTGGCCACTTAAACTAGAATAAATTGTCTAAGCATCATGTAAAGCAGCCACAGTTCAGTTTGTTTTATGTGCCATTTATGGGTGAATTTATCTGAAACTGATGAGGCAGATTTTTTCCGAAGGCAGATTTTTTCTCAGTCAAACTTTTAGTGTTTTAACATTGCGATGTTAAAACACTAAATTGTGTTATTTTTAGATAATTTCTGAAATATTCTGTTTAAAACTATCCAAATATAAGTAGGTGTATATTACTTAGTGTATATATAACTGTTTGTCTGGCAGTATTAAGGCAGGGCTTAGGGAAGGATCAGTTATCACAGGTGGCATTTACATTCACATTCACAAATACTTAAGTGCCTATCACAGTGCCTATGAAACTAAAATCAAAACATGGATGTGCCTGTGAGTGTACCTCATCGAAATCTGCTATAATCTCATTGAGGAGCCTGAGACACTCCAACCCCTCCTTATTAACGTCAGATTCTGTGTAAAACTCCTTGAAGTCTGGGATGGACGCGAACATCACACACACCAGATCGTATGACTGATGGTAGAGGTCCTATCAAAAATACAGCATACAAAAATATATCTGGTTATGAAGATGACTATTGAAATAGACAGGCCCAAAGGATTTTTGATTTATTATATTATATATTAAATAAGAAATATATAAATAAATAAATAAATAAAAACATTTAGTGGAGAATTCACATTCAAAACATGGGATCGAACGTATTATTAGTATTATATTATCAGCATTACAATTTCAGTGAAAAGTGTAATAAAGAAAAGAAAGAGAATTTCTTTCTCAAATAATGTTGGAATTTTTTTTTTTTTTTACAAAGATCACATCACATCACATGCTTAAATGTCACAAATTTGCTTTTTATAAAAGTTAAAACATTTGGAAAATTCATAATAGAAATTTTTTTCACTAGTGTTCTAAGACATTTGAACACCACTCACCTCATTCTTCCAGTTACGACCCAGGAAATGTTCTGCCACATGGGCAGGTAGAACGTTCTCCAAAAGCACCCGGTTCAGGTTCTCCATGGTCTCAATCTCCTCACACTCCTTCTTAAACTTGTTCCTCCAGAGGAAGTCTAACCTACAGTAATATTCATTCTGTTACAAGAGGACACAGAGGTAAAGAGATGGTACACATCTGATCACCGTATAAGGCTTTCAAGATGACAAAGAAAGCATAATCATATGCACACAAGAACATTTCATCTTTTATATATATATATATATATATATATATATATATATATATATATATATATATATATATATATATATATATATATATATATATATATATTTGTGGATTTTTAATTCACAAAGGGTGTTCAGCTTTGTGTTCCAGCAGACATTCATCACAAAAATATTTCTTGAATCAGTGCAATTTGAAAGGCATTTAGTATGCGCTGATAGTCATTCTCACTCAGTCTATATTTGCTTTTGCTTATTTTTCATTGCTTTTGGAGAAAAATCAGTCCTCGACTAACCTATCACCTGATCAACCTGAACTCCGCATTACTTGAATTGATGAATTGAATGAATTAGCCTAACTGCACATTTCAAATGTAGAGTTCATCAGACAGACCCATTATCTAGGGATAAACAATCTCTTGAAGCAGAATTAAAAGCACACACTGAAAAAATGAAGTGTGACCGACAGCTAACCTGCAGACAGATTGTGAAAAAGCTTCAATACAGACTGAAAAACATACAATACTTTCATTGTACTCTGAAAAAACAAAAACAACAACTTTCTTCTTATTATGAAAAGCTTTTTGAAGGGAAGGCTGATGAGAGCTGATAGTAACTGAAGCCATGGAAATTGGGAACACATATGTACTGCCACAATACTTTGAGCTTAATCATAAAATGACTTCAGAAAAATTAGGCTGATGAGAGTTTCAAGATTAGACTAACATCTATTGTCATTGGATAACTCATTGGATTAACATTCAGGCATATATATATAGCAAATTATGACAAAATGAATGTGTTTAATGAGATAAATGGGATATTAATTTCACGATAAGTGTGCAATTAATCACGATTAATCACACAACAAAGGTGCAATGAATCACGATTGAAAAATGTAATCTATTGACAGCCCTAATATATATATATTTATATTAAGTTTAAAATTTCAATATTTTATTCAGAATACAACATAGATGACATATCAAATGTTTAAACTGAGAAAATGTATCATTTTAAGGGAAAAATAAGTTGATTTTGAATTTCATGGCATCAGCACATCTCAAAAAAGTTGTGACAAGGCCATGTTTCCCACTGTGTGGCATCCCCTCTTCTTTTTATAACAGTCTGCAAACGTCTGGGTACTGAGGAGACAAGTTGCTCAAGTTTAGGAATAGGGATGTTGTCCCATTCTTGTCTAATACAGGCTTCTAGTTGCTCAACTGTCTTAGGTCTTCTTTGTTGCATCTTCCTCTTTATGATGCACCAAATGTTTTCTAAGGGTGAAAGATCTGGACTGCAGGCTGGCCATTTCAGTACCCGGATCCTTCTTCTACGCAGCCATGATGTTGTAATTGATGCAGTATGTGGTCTGGCATTGTCATGTTGGAAAATGCAAGGTCTTCCCTGAAAGAGATGACGTCTGGATGGGAGCATATGTTGTTCTAGAACTTGGATATACCTTTCAGCATTGATGGTGCCTTTCCAGATGTGTAAGCTGCCCGTGCCACACGCACTCATGCAACCCCATACCATCAGAGATGCAGGCTTCTGAACTGAGCGCTGATAACAACTTGGGTTGTCCTTGTCCTCTTTAGCCGGATGACATGGCGTCCCAGTTTTCCAAAAAGAACTTCAAATTTTGATTCGCCTGACCACAGAACAGTTTTCCACTTTGCCACAGTCCATTTTAAATGAGCCTTGGCCCGGAGAAAACACCTGCACTTCTGGATCATGTTTAGATATGGCTTCTTTTTTGACCTATAGAGTTTTAGCCGGCAACGGCGAATGGCACGGTGGATTGTGTTCACTGACAATGTTTTCTGGAAGTATTCCTGAGCCCATGTTGTGATTTCCATTATAGTAGCATTCCTGTATGTGATGCAGTGCCGTCTAAGGGCCCGAAGATCACGGGCATCCAGTATGGTTTTCCGGCCTTGACCCTTACGCACAGAGATTGTTCCAGATTCTCTGAATCTTTGGATGATATTATGCACTGTAGATGATGATAACTTCAAACTCTTTGCAATTTTCTCTCTGAGAAACTCCTTTCTGATATTGCTCCACTATTTTTGGCCGCAGCATTGGGGGAATTGGTGATCCTCTGCCCATCTTGACTTCTGAGAGACACTGCCACTCTGAGAGGCTCTTTTTATACCCAATCATGTTGCCAGTTGATCTAATAAGTTGCAAATTGGTCCTCCAGCTGCTCCTTATATGTACATTTAACTTTTCCGGCCTCTTATTGCTACCTGTCCCAACTTTTTTGGAATGTGTAGCTCTCATGAAATCCAAAATGTTTCAAAATGTCTCACTTTCAACATTTGATATGTTATCTATATTCTATTGTGAATAAAATATAAGTTTATGAGATTTGTAAATTATTGCATTGTTTATTCACAATTTGTACAGTGTCCCAACTTTTTTGGAATCGGGTTTGTAACTTCTTTAGATTAACTTTTCACAAAAAAAAAAAAAAAAAAAAAAGAACAAAGTATGATAATGTTAAAGCACATCTTTTTGTGGATTTCAGACTGAGAGAGACTCACCTGCCTTGCCAGCACAAGCAAAGTGACAAAGAAAATGAACAATGACACAGAGCCCATGGTCTTCAAATCTTTAAGAACACCCGGCCTGCAGGGGGAACAAACAGAAATATAAAATTTAGAGGTCAAAGAGGCAAAACTATTGTGTGTAGAGTAGGACACAGACTTCTCAGCAACACTGTTTGGTCTTTTCAGATTCATAATGTCAATGTTGTATGGGCAGTTATAGTGGCTTATTGCCTAATGCCTAATGAAGGCATCAAAAGGAAAAATCAATAAAAGAAACAAAGAAAGAATAAATAAGAGAAATAGAATAGGTTTTCTTAAAAAAAAAATGTTTCTCATCCTTCACAGTCATCCAAAAAAAGACTAATCCACACAACGCCTGCCATCTCGGCAGCAGCACCTGTCACTCATAATCCCTGGGGATATTGAGAGACCTTCTGGAAAAGATTGCCACCACAATTCTCAAATATATCTATGTGGCACAATTCCTCATTCATTCATTCTGTGTGTATGTGCAGTGCCTCCTAAAAGTAAATGAGCATTTAAAGGGACAGTTGACGGTAGCCATTGACTTACACAGTATTTTGTAAGTCAATGGCTACTGTCTGTCTGGTTATAACAACTAAAAATGGAACAACTAATTTTGTACTTAATGCACTTTAGTTATCCAGAAGTAGTGCTGAGGTCCAACTAAAGATATACTTAAGTATTTGATTGTGCTAAAACTGAACTATTGCAAGTATACTTTAGGTACACTTTAAATATCTTGCATTTAAAGACTGACATTATACAGTGATCATACTATCCTCACTAACAGTGATATTAAAACACATTTTAGGCTTAAAGGAACATTCAACTATTTTTGAAAATAGGCTCATTTTCCAACTCCCCTAGAGTTAAACAGTTGAGTTTTACCGTTTTCGAATCCATTCAGCCGATCTCCGGGTCTGGTGGTAGCACTTTTAGCATAGCTTAGCATAGATAATTGAATCTGATTAGACCGTTAGCATCTCGCTCAAAAATTACCAAAGAGTTTCAATATTTTTCCTATTTAAAACTTGACTCTTCTGTAGTTACATCGTGTACTAAGACCGACCAACCTGCGATTTTCTAGGCCGATATGGCTAGGGACTATATTCTCATTCCTGTGTAATAATCATGGAACTTTGCTGCCGTACCATGGGTGCAGCGGCACAATGATATTACACAGTAACATGTAACTACAGAAGAGTCAAGTTTTAAATAGGTAAAATATCGAAACTCTTTGGTCAGTTTTTTGAGTGAGATGCTAACGGTCTAATCAGAGATAATTCAGAGATCGGCTGAATGGATTCGAAAACGGTAAAACTTTAACTCTAGGGGAGTTGGAAAATGAGCCTATTTTCAAAAATAGAGGAGTGTTACTTTAATATTAAGAAGTGGGCATTGTGCAATAAAAAAAAATTAATTCCAAATAAAGTTTAATTATAATATTTATATCAACATGTCAGTAAATATGTTAATGGCTTAGTATGAAAGAATGAAATATATACATTTTAAATACATTTTGGTATAGGTTTTTTCACTAGGGTATCTCTTTAACAGACACTTCAGAAATGCCTTAATGTCACTGCATTTGATAACAAAACATTAAACCAAATGGCATCTACAAATAAATGATTCTAGAGATTTTTTGAGACAACTTTTTGGGGCCACTGTATATGGGAGTATATGGGAATCCAGTACCGGTCCAGTTGTTTGGTGTTTGGTGTTTTGGTGTTGTTGCTGTAGAGGGCGGTGCTGTAAGCATCCAGTATGGGGCGTGTGTCTGGAGAATGATGATATTATAACCCACCACAGCAGCAAGCATAATTATCATCTTCAGCTCATAGTTTATCCTCAGGAACACAGAGCATGAGATCAATCCCAGAATGCAGCTGTAGATAAAATACTGCCGGGGCAGAGACAGACAGTTAAATTCACACCAGGGCCATTCAGTCATTCAGTCTCACTGAAAAGAGAACTACGAACTTTCAATATTTAAATGCTAAGAATTGCATAGTAGAACACTATTTGATATATTTGATATACAAAAATAATTATATTTATAAAGAGCATGCCTCCTGAAATATTACAAAATGGATGATCCTAGTAAGCTTTCCTGTAGCTCAAACAATAAGAGTGTTGCGCTAGCAACGCCAAGGTCATGGGTCACGTGTACCTTGAATGCAATGCAAGTCGCTTTGGATAAAAGTGTCTGCCAAATGCATAAATGTAAATGTCCTAGGAAAAGCTAAAACACCAACATTCTTATTTCCTAATCAATGTAACATTCTAGCAAAATGCTCGAGGATGCTTTTGTCCAGCATCTTGATATCTGTGGAGATCTAATTTCATATAAGCACTACATATAGCTCTCAGCGCATGACTATATTTTCCAGTATATTTTTCAGCTGTGAAATATCATTAGCGAGTGGTCAGAATCAGGCACAGAATAAAATGACTTATTATATAGTGAAGCAAGAGTGAGACAAATTGGCTTCTCATGACACTCAGGATTCATCACAAGAAGACACTGAGAACTGAGATGTGAAACCCACATCTCAGCAAAGGATTTACAATATGTTTTCATGTGGGACTGTAACTAAAAGGTTATTCCGTTGGTTCACACATTTGTTTCTGAGAAGCTAATTTCCTAGATTTGTGGGTAAAAGGCATGAGATAACATTTGTTGCAACTTACTGGCAGGTAGAACTTTTTAGAGGTCTGACAATATGTACCATCCATACTGCTGTTGGAAATGTTGAGTGGAGTTCCCATCCCATCTTCGACTAAGAAGAACTTTTAACCCAACAGATAGAGAAAAACTAAATTTAGAGCATTACAGCAGAAAGACACCACCGCTCTTAGCTAAACACATCTGTTGCATTTTGTAACAAATATGTTTCATAGAAGTTTATAACACTTTTTTTTTTTTTTTTTTTTACACAAGTGCAATATTCAACCAAAACAAATGAGCTGCAAGCAGATGGAAAAGGAGAGAAGATGTCCAGTTGCCAACTTTGGTAAAAGCTTCTATGGATAAAATGTTTGTCCAGTTGGTGCAGGATTTAATTGAAAAGATGCTGAAATGTTTAAAGCATGTGGTGTATGTGACTAACAAATACTAAAATTAAGTTATTATACATTTAAAAAAAGAGTTGCCCAAAATGTTTTGGACACTTAAGCCACAATGCATGAATGTCACGGCTAGGTAACAAAATATCAATGTTTTAACAAGCCCAGCTTCGCAGTTTAACATTTGATCTTAAATGTGTGAAACCAATTCATATTAAAGGGTTAGTTTACCCAAAAATTAAAATTAACCCATGATTTACCCTCAAGTCGTCCTAGGTGTATATGACATTCTTTTTCCAGACGAATAAAATCTGAGTTATATTTAAAAAGTCCTGACTAATCCAAGCTTTATAATAGCTGTAATTGTTGTTCTGTTTTTGAAGTCCATAAAAATGCATCTGTCCGTCAAATAATGTGCTCCACACAGCTCTGGGGGGTTAATAAAGGCCATCTGAAGCGAAGTGAAGTGATGCGTTTGTGTAAGAAAAAATATCCATATTTAAAACTTTATAAAGTAAAGCTTCGGCCGTTCGCCTTCTGTATTCAATTCATAGAAAAAGTGTTGAAAGTGTTCAAAATGTTTATGATACCAGTTACTCTCCTCAGACGTAGCATAAGCATTTTGAACTGCGAGAGGCACTTTCAACAGTTTTCCACAGAAGGTGATCAGAGTTTACTTTATAAAGTTTTAAATATGGATATTTTTTTCACTTCACTTCACTTCGCTTCAGATGGCCTTTATTAACCCCCCAGAGCTGTGTGGAGCACATTATTTGATGGACAGATGCATTTTTTATGGACTTCAAAAACAGAACAACAATTACTGCTATTATAAAGCTTGGATTAGCCAGGACTTTTTAAATATAACTCCGATTTTATTAGTCTGAAAGAAGAATGTCATATACACCTAGGATGACTTGAGGGTGAGTAAATCATGGGCTAATTGTCCTTTTTGGGTGAACTAACCCTTTAATATCAATTGGTTTCACACATTTAAGATCAAATGTTAAACTGCTCAGCTGGGCTTGTTAAAACATTGATATTTTGCAAAAGCAGTGACATTCATGCGTTATGGCTTAATCCCTTTAACTTGAAAAACCCAAGTATGCAGTCACATTGCTCTTGGGGTACTTTTCCTACTGACAACTAGTCACTTGAGCTCACGGATAACATCATTAGATCCATACTGGACCCTAGTACAGTGATGCTAACTACAATGATGAATCCATACAGACAGATGGTGCTAATTCTGCCTATGTTGGTTCCATAGCTAAAGCCATCCAACTGGGTCAAAAACTGCTGACTGATTTATCAACCAGCTGTCTAAACTAATGTGTCATGTAATATATTTTGTAAATCAATATATATACAAACAAGATTATGTACCCAAGGAATGAAAATTGCGTACTGTTTAACCAAGAATGTAACTGGTCTTTATATTGCTGGTTCTTATGTTGCAGTTTTCTCAACAGTAAATCTCCTGATCTACCCTTTCAAAGCTTGACTTGACATGAGCAGAACCACACACAAAGATTTTTACAGATCATCTTGAAGGTAATCACATCAATTACATGCGGGGTTCCTCAGGGTTCGATGCTTGGTCGCTTCCTGTTTTCTATATACCCAAAACTGTGATGTATAGCAGAGCTATATATATAGATATATTTAAATTTAGAGAAAATATAGGTCTTATAGCAGAGAATATTTCTCTTACATAGTCATAATGAATTATGTGTAAATATAATAAATGTCAGTCATTTTAAAAAGCAGTCCAATCTAGACTAGGTATTGGGCAGTAGTGATGCTCACCATATTGAATACAGCCATGACTAGGATAAGTGCAGTGGTTGCCATAGTGAGTGCAAGTCGTATCCAGGGCTTGTTGGTGATGACTTTAGAGGAGCCGGGGAGCCGGGGCATTGTGCAGGAAGCTGCTTTGCCCCATTGCTACAGCAACAAGAGAGAAAGAAAACACAACAACAAAAAACAAGCTTTAACTCCTACAAACGTTACTAGCATATCTGCTTCTATTCCGAATGCTCGAGGTTATGATTGTGCCCCACAAGTCAGAGACACATTAATAAACATAACTTCAGCGTGAGGGAATGTAATAATAAAAAGGGGCATCTATAACAACTTTGAGTAAAAGCCAACATGAAACGCCATTCACATTCCATTTTACTTCCATAATGTCCCTAAAAAAAGAGGACTACTTCCCTCTTGAAACATGGTGTAGATCCTATTTCCCGACAGAGTATGCACCTCCTTGGACACAAAAGCAATTCTATTGACAACTTTTCCCTTTGTTTGTGTTTTCAATTAGTCTTTGGTTTGTAAGCGTACCGCTTTGCATACTTTTTTAGCATACTGCTAACACATTTTTGATTAGCTATTATAACAAGAAGATAGGAAAGAAGATAGTCTTTTGAAAGAGACGTGAAGGCAAAATGTGACCAATATGCTTGTTTAGCACAGAGAAAACAGAATACAGGTTTTGGAATGACATGAGGGTGAGTAAATAATGACAGAATTTTTTTGAATTTTTGAGTAAACTATCCCTTCAAGCAAAACTAAAATTGACTGAAGAAAGAGCAAATCCCTGCCTCTGCACATTTTTATCTGAAATAAGACTTCACGGCCTTGAAGAAACTCAGATATATTTGTAAACTGACCTAGGACATCGCTTTACAAAACACTTAACCCAGACCGTGTGCAAGAATAGGTAGTGGAGCCACTCTCCAGACAATTATTTGTTAGTAAAACATCACCTATAAAAAAAATCAATATTTTCAATATTTAAACACATCACTTCTATCGGATAACCTTAACCCCCTCTTTCATATTTGTGAATCTGTGGGCTGAATGTACGACTGTGAACTCTCACATCAGATAAATGGGAAACAAACTGAGAAAGAAATCTAGACACTCATGACATTGACAGCTATTTGTGAAACCAAAAGAGAGAAACACACAGTGAGTGCCACAGAGCTAACATACTCACAATCCCCAAACCTTTACTGCTATCCAGCAAGAAAAATAGATGACAAACAATCCAGTCAAATTATCATCACTCAAGATGCTTTTCATTTGACACAAAAAAAAAAAAAATTAAGAAAAAAAGGGGTGGGGGGTTGGTATAGCATAAGATTTCTATTCAATGTAGCCTATTTTTTATCATCATAAATTCTTGGTTAATTAATGAACTGGGGACAATTAAAGTCGAGCTGGTGGGTGAACGGCATGCAAACCCTTCAAGTGCTTTGGAAGGTTATGCATTCTAAAAATATAACTTGGATGCCTCAATTCACACAAAAACAGGTTACTTTAATTATAATTGGAATTCCATGGAATGTTTGAGGTTGAATCTCACACATGTCAAGGTCAACCCCACAAAATAAATTATTGAAGCCTATTTTTAAGACAAATTATATTTTTGGCATTGTGACATTTTTGTATTATGACCCCTAATTCTACTGAGCTTTTTTCTCAGTACTCTCAAAGCTGATTCTCATTAATGCAACACAGTGAGAAACACTGTAATCCAATGATTTTAAATGGAAAACAATAATAATAATAATTTAATCACAAATAAAACTAAACTGTACAACTAATACTACTATGATGTACACTACTGTTGAAAAGTTTGGGGTTGGTAAGATGTTTTATTGTTTTTGAAAGAAGTCTCATTTCCAAAAACATTCAGTAAAACAGCAAGATCATTTATTTCTCTGATCGCAAAGCTGAATTTTCAGCATCATTACACCAGTCTTCAAAGGCACATGAAACGATTCTAATATGGTGATTTGGTGCTTAAAGCTGCAGTCCCTAAGTTTTGCCTCTTTGTCGCCATCTCTGTTTAAAACCTACAATTGCAGATATTTGCGGAATTATCATCTTTACATGGGTTTTGCATCGGCATGGCTCCTCAGCGTGGATGAATCTAATGTTTTGAGGAGAATGTGCGGCTTGCTTATCAGTCACTGCACCGGTATGGATACTGTACTTCGGAATCACATATTCTATGTCTTAGAAGTATGACCAAAATAAGAATTTTCCCCTCAAAATATAATCTGAAGAAGTAACGTCTGCCACTTTTGTTCTGCACAACTGAGAAAAAAAAAAGCTTTACAATAAATCGCACTACCAAAGGTGATTAAATCTAACGATCGCTTAGCTCACATCAAATCAATTTTTGTTTAGCGCTTTATTTAATATGTGTGTTTGTGTGTCCTGTTTGTCAGTTCGTTGCAGGCACTATTCAGGATCGGTCTCGCTTCCTCTGCCATCTTCTTGGAGGTGTGTTTTCCCCAGAGCTTCATGTGGTTTCCCTGGTTGGATCCTGGAATGTCAGTTCTTCGTCTGCCCATTGTAGTCCCTGAGTCACCGAGCGATCCCTGCAGCCTCCTGTTAATCGCTGTCATCTCCGAACTGAATCTCTGAGAGTTCTGTCAATACACCTGTTTGTACTCGCATTTGGATGTTATTCTTCTTGCAGTGTATTGTAACAATTTCATTCTAAGCTTTTATAATATATTAAGGAAGGAGCAGGAGAAATAAAATATAGAGGCATACAGGTGACATTTACTTAAGCCATTTATGTTCTGTAGGTCCAAATTTGATTTGCTCATAATTTGATTAAAGACGACGCACTCTAAGAGCAGAAAAAGAGTGTTGTTCCTCAGGCTAAAACAAGGAAAATTTCAATCTTATTTTGATATGATGTTTTTTCCTCCGAGTATGGCATTTTCTCTAATAAGATGAGGGTCTCAAATGTGAGGGAAGCTCGACTTATTAAATGACATTTCAGTATACAGTTATTTCCTTCATGGAAAACAGATGTGTAACATGTCTACATCTGAATAGACTGAACGAAACAAGCCAATCTGCTTCATTCATTCTCACAGAAAGCTTCTTTATATTTACTTCTATATTTAGAACTTACCAGAATGTGACCAGCAAAACAAATGCCGAGGATCAAGGCGAGCAAAATGAAAGCCATTCCGAATGATACTACAAGGACGGTGGTTCTGTAAAAGACAAAATCATCAACGATACTCTACAGCATATATACACATCACCTGTGCATGCTTACTATAGTGCAAGTCACACACGAACATCCAAACTTTATGAATTCTCTGACACGAAAAGAGAAGAAATAGATGTAATGCCACATATAGAGATAAGAACCGTTGCTCGGCATGCTTGAATAATGCTAGATTTTTATATGAAACTGGATTTTTGGAAGTGCTTGTCTGTGCAAAACTTGATGCTGCAATGCTACGCTGTTTTGGTTGGTTGGTACGAGGTTAATAAGGTGTTCAAGTTGTTTTTAGTGCATTGCTAGGGTGTCTTAAGTTATTGTTTGGTGATTGCTACCTGCTCCAGGTCAAAATAGCCCACCTTAAAATACAGCATCAAGACTTTTGAAATGATGCCTTAGCAATAAACTGAAATAAGTTTAAGTACTAAAATGACTACAACTAAATATGAAATAAAATAAAGATATATAGAAATATATTTAAAATAAAAACTAATAAAAATGACAAAAGCACATAACAGAATGGCTGCAACTTGAATACTATAAGAGTACATAAATAATACCAAAATAACACAGATCTGGGTCAGATCTCTTGAGATTGAAAACAATTTTTCCTCTCGAGATCTGGCCCAGATCATTGTTATGTTAGTATTATTTAGTAGTCATTTTAGTACTTAAACTTATCTAAGTTAATTGCTCAAAAGGAATCATTTCAAATGTTTATTTAAAGTAATCAGTCTTTAAATAGAGCCCCTGTGGTGAAAATCAAGATTTTTATTAATATGCTTTAAGACAAATCATGTGCAAATTCATATCAACACCATTGCTGAGTATTTTCTCCTTAAAACTGCAGTGAACCAAAAAATGCGGTTTGAAATCGTTGGTGTTTTCTTACGTCACAAACTACCTTGTAACCAATCACGTCAACGTGCGGACGGGCTTTAGCATATAATTAACTATTTTCTGAAGCAGGGGAGTCTAAAGAGAAGCCAGGTTATCCCAGTATATTTTTCTTTTGATATGAAAAATCGGGTACATTTAGTAAATATAGCGGGTGAATTATGTATATGATGTATATTACCATCTATGATGTTCAAAGCGTTTCTAAGGATACTGATTTTTATAAGGCAGTATCTGACTCTGAGGTGGCGAACGGGAACATGGTGTGTAATCATATTAATTACTGTTATTTGTCCGAAGTAGAGAGCGGTGCATTACCATTCTGATACATCAACTTGTAGACAAGCCTGTACGAGTGGAGGCGGGGCTCATTTGCATATTCATAATAAAGGAAGGGTATAGAGTTACCTTCTCTTACAAGCTATTTTAAAGCATGAATACATTTTGGTGATCAAAGATGTGTTTTAAGGGATACAATTATTGGCTACAGGGGACTTCAAAATTAAGTTTTTCATCTAATATTTCATCTATATAAGTTTTCTTTCAATTACCAAAATTCAATTAACCATTTTTAGTAGTTTTAGTTTACAATAACAACACTGGCTCAGAGGCCTCTTTCAACATAGATCTTTGGGATTTTTCACCCGTTTCATTGTCTGCTAGGTGAAAATCATAAGTCTGATTGCTTAGAAAAATAAAAAAAACATTTCTTCTCATTAAGCCGCATGATTTAAGGTAGCATTCCCGTACATAGAACAAAAAGTATGGGGCAAATTTGATGCTGAAGTTTAGCGTTAGGCATTTGAATAAGCCTAAGCAGGCATCACTAATTCAGTGGCTTTTTTGAATATAGGAACATAAATGTTTAGCTCCAGTCTTTGTGGTGCCATACATCACCATAAATGTGATATAAAATCAATGTCAGGAAGTGAGGACACAGTTTGAGAAAAGCATTGTGCTTTCAGCTCTTGTGAATGTGTTCTCCGTCAACATGAGCAGTAAATTAGGGTGACGTCCTGAATAGATTTGTCTGACTTCATACAAAAAGAAACCATTTCCAAAGCAGACTGGCCTCGGATTAAAAAAAAAAAAAAATCTATAACTGTATGCTCAGGGCAGACTTTTTTAGACAGGCACTGATGTCCCCATCATCTCATTATTTATCGTTGCACTCATTTTCTTTCAATTGTGTAGATGTTGTAATATTATTATGTGTCACTAGGTCTAAGTGCTGTGGGAGAGACGGTGATTGTCTGCGTAATTGCGTCGTGAAAGACAATGACATACTTGAAAGATGTTGCGGAGATGGTACTTACTTGGGCACGACTAAAACCTGCACTATAAAGATGCAGAAGAAAATGAGACAAGCACAGGTGACGTAGTACTTGAAGGCCGGCAGAGTCGTGGCTCTGTACTGTTAGAAGAAAGAAGAGGAAAAAATATCTCAGCGCTTGCTTTTTTCTACACGTCATTTCTGATTCTGATGGGTTTTTTCCTTCACAATGAAGCACCTACAGTATTAGTCATTCAATGGCACATACCACACCTCAAGAAGGGATGTACCTCTTTTTCGAGTGTCTTATTGTGAAAGAACAGAGATATCCTTTGAATGTCCTCTGACTTCAGCCACTGTCTGGTGGAAAGAAAGCATAAATAAAATAATTTACATCAATTAAATTCTCATTGTCAGTGTGAATCACTATTATAATAGCTTTTTTTGGTGGCACTGATGCAGGAAATGCTCTGAAAGTGAAATTAATTGACAAATAAGTGTTACACTGTATATCAGGGTCCAAATCTGAGACTACTTATGAAAATGCTTCTAATTTGGATTTTTTTAAATTAAATATAAATAATGATTTAATAATAATTTATTTTAATTAAATTATGTTTTGAATTATTTTGATTTCATTATCTAATAAATACGCGAATACATATTTGTTTTACATGTTACATGTCTTGTACTTTCAGGTACAAATTAGATTTTGAATCCCAGATTTTCACTTTGGGGACAGACTTAATCCTTGTTATCATTTGGCTATTTCTTGTGCTGTTTTGCAGAAAATTCATGAGTTCCTCTGTATGGATAAGATGCAGAGCATTATGGACGCTCACTTCTGTGAGTTGATGCCATCAATAGTGCGAATGATTCTTTCATTCAACTCCTCTTCAAATCTCTTCTTCTGCGATTTTGTTCTGAATGGGATTGGAGAGGAAAAGGGAGGGAGAGATATTTCAAACAACCACAGAAATGCAGATGAGGTCAGTGTGAATGTTCTGAAAGGTTATTCACTTGAGTTTAGATTCTTGTTTTTTTTATAAACAGACCTTTCGGACCTTTGCTGAAAGTTGTACTGCCCTAACGGCACATCCTGTTAGAAAAAAATGAAGCAAATGGAATTAAAAGAGCACTATTAAGTGCTTTAAGTACAAGCTAGTCCTGATGATTAGGATCACCATTTAAATCTTAAATCAGAATCACTGATTTCTCTCCATGTGTTCAGGTTGACTCACGTGTGTGTTGATCTTGCCGTTCTCATTGGTCATGCTGTCTCGATGGTGGAGGTTAGCAAACGGTTTGGCTGCTCCCCAGGACTCAAGGTACTGTGTCATGCGGACAGACGCCCTCATCTTGGCTCCATCCATAGTGGGGCGAAGACGAGGGGGTAGCAGGGGACTTCGTTTTTCTGCCTAAGTAACACCATAACATGAAGTACAAGTTTAAATGGATGGGTTACAGACTAGAGGGATTAAAGCACAGAAACACAAAAAATCTGACTTGGTGGGTCACAGATGTGTTTTGTAATAAATGTTTTAATCAAATGTATTACATGATTTGATACTTTGATTTCGGTTTCTTTTGGATGCTAAATGTTTTTGGCACTTGATGTTCAATGTAAAATCTGGGTCCTGAAGCAAAGCCTGTTGTGAGCCACTGAATTTTCTAATGAATTCTCTTTATCATGATTTGGATCCAACCCCAAAGGATCCTAATGGGATCAAATATGAACATTCCATGAATCTGCTAAGACACAAATACAATCTTACAACTGGGACCTTTGGATTGTAAGCAGATTCATAAAAAATTTATTATTTGGTTCCTTTAAGGCAAGACAGTGTCAAAAAAAAGAAAGAAGATATACAGGTGCTGGTCATATAATTAGAATATCATCAAAAAGTTGATTTATTTCACTAATTCCATTCAAAAGTGAAACTTGTATATTATATTCATTCATTACACACAGACTGATATAATTCACATGTTTATTTCTTTTAATTTTGATTGATTCCACAACTATGGAAAATCCCAAATTCAGTATCTCAGAAAATTAGAATATTACTTAAGACCAATACAAAGAAAGTATTTTTAGAAATCTTGGCCAACTGAAAAGTATGAACATGAAAAGTATGAGCATGTACAGCACTCAATACTTAGCTGGGGCTCCTTTTATCTGAATTACTGCAGCAATGCGGCGTGGCATGGAGTCCATCAGTCTGTGGCACTGCTCAGGTGTTATGAGAGCCCAGGTTGCTCTGATAGTGGCCTTCGGCTCTTCTGCATTGTTGGGTCTGGCATATCGCATCTTCCTCTTCACAATACCCCATAGATTTTCTATGGGGTTAAGGTCAGGCGAGTTTGCTGGCCAATTAAGAACAGGGATACCATGGTCCTTAAACCAGGTACTGGTTTCTTTGGCACTGTGTGCAGGTGTTGGAAAATGAAATCTGCATCTCCATAAAGTTGGTCAGCAGCAGGAAGCATGAAGTGCTCTAAAACTTCCTGGTATACGGCTGCGTTGACCCTGGACCTCAGAAAACACAGTGGACCAACACCAGCAGATGACATGGCACCCCAAACCATCACTGACTGTGGAAACTTTACACTGGACCTCAAGCAACGTAGATTGTGTGCCTCTCCTCTCTTCCTCCAGACTCTGAGACCATGATTTCCAAAGGAAATGCAAAATGTACTGTCATCAGAGAACATAACTTTGGAGCACTCAGCAGCAGTCCAGTCCTTTCGGTCTTTAGCCCAGGCGAGACGCTTCTGATGCTGTCTGTTGTTCAAGAGTGGCTTGACACAAGGAATGCGACAGCTGAAACCCATGTCTTGCATACGCCTGTGCGTAGTGGTTCTTGAAGCACTGACTCCAGCTGCAGTCCACTCTTTGTGAATCTCCCACACATTTTTGAATGGGTTTTGTTTCACAATCCCACAATCTCTCCAGGGTGCGGTTATCCCTATTGCTTGTACATTTTTTTTCTAGCACATCTTTTCCTTCCCTTGGCCTCTCTATTAATGTGCTTGGACACAGAGCTCTGTGAACAGCCAGCCTCTTTTGCAATGACCTTTTGTGTCTTGCCCTTCTTGTGCAAGGTGTCAATGGTCGTCTTTTGGACAACTGTCAGGTCAACAGTCTTCCCCATGATTGTGTAGCCTACATAATTAGACTGAGAGACCATTTAAAGGCCTTTGCAGGTGTTTTGAGTTCATCAGCTGATTAGAGTGTGGCACCAGGTGTCTTCAATATTGAACCTTTTCACAATATTCTAATTTTCTGAGATACTGAATTTGTAAATTTTTGACATATTAGAGTCAAAGGTTTCTGCAAAGGGCATTTTGGATATCTCTTATCACTCCATTAACCAGAAAATACATTCAACAGCCAGAAAAAAAATAAATAAATAAATAATTTAGGAATACAATTTTGTATACAATCAGGCAAATTATATAGACCCTTCTTTAAAAACCTTCAGAACATAGATAAGAATAATTTAAAAAAAAATTTTTTTACAAACAAGCTAGAAAACCCTTCCCCTCAAATACGTATGGTCTACTTTAAACCAACTTAACTTGATGGCCATCATTCATTAGAATAAAACAGAAAAAGCTAATTGGCATCAACTAAACAACAGGGTGAAAAAAGAAAAGAGAACAACTAAACAAACAAGCAAAAGCCCTCCAAACTCAAATTCAGTCATCATAATGGGAATATGGGGGGAGTGGGTGTGCAGTGGGTTGTTATGATAAGAGGGCCGAGAGGCTAAAACCGAACAGAAATAAATGTACGAGTCTCTTATGAGAAAGATTTGCTGCTTTTGTTACCTCGGGCAAAGCAAATGCATTGTTGAAAAGTAAATAAAGTACTGGATAAATAAAAGAATAGCCATAGTAATATGAATATATGACGCCAGGCATTATGATATCTGTGGGCTGAAAAGCCCACACACATCTCAATGGACGGATGTTCTGGGTCTAGATGCCTGTACCTTGAACTTGAGTTTTGATAAACAGTCTTCTCAGGGTTGTCACATGTGACCACAAAGTCACATTTGTGTAACTGCAAAGTCTAAATAGTGTAATTATGCTAATTAGTGCTCAAGGTGAATTGAATGCAATGCTAATTAGCAAAGTAGTTGAATAACTAGACATACTGTGATATGATACATTAAATATCATACAGCAGGTTTGTTTGGATATGATTAATGCTTTTGTTTAACTCATTTTCTGGGTAATAAATTGATTATTTTTGTTATTCATAATTTTATTTATGAAAATAGATGATTTTTTTTTTTACCTTCGGGTTGATGACTAGGTATGTGATGATGCCATGCTCTTTCAGGTAACAATCTCTGCTTTGTCCGTTGCCTGGCTCGACTTTATATGCCCCTTTCAAATGTTCCAGTGTTACAGAAGAGATGTGAACCCGTCTAGAGAGGAGCACACAACTATTACATTCTGGCAAATGAAAGGACACTTTACAAAAACAGGTGCATTATATGAGTATTTCCACAAATGTTCCAAAGCCTGCAGAGACAATAGAGTTAAGATATGAAAAATGAATGTAGCCCTTTGCGCTTCTGTTATTTTTTTTGGGTTATTCAACAGAACATTCATTAGTAGCACAAAAGCACATTCATTGTACTCTCAAAAGAGCATTTCTATTAACGTCAAGAACCCTCCATGAGCATAATAGCACTTGCAGCAAATATGTGAAAATCCTGAAATGGATGGAAAACAAAAGTCATATGCTGATCTTACCCAGGTACACCCCCTGCCTCCATGTGATTGGCCAGGGTGACGTCATGTGACCAAACATCATACTGCCATTTCTGAAGGCCAATCACACCGCAGAGAACATTCCCAGAGTGCACTCCAACACGCATGTTAATGTCAACCCCTGTAGCATCTCTCACCTTCCTAAAATAACAGATACAGTTTAAAAAGTTTTGGACACACTTGCTCATTCTCTACTATTACTATTTTAATATAATTAAAATACTTATATCATTAAAATATGGCAACAGTAGTATCTTTGATTATCTTTATTTAGGAGCTTTTCTGTTGTATCTGTTATAAATTTGATTAATTAATCAGAATGTCATTATTTCGATATACATTTTTAATTGATTGACAGCTATTATTAAAATTGTCTAAAAATAAAAATTCTAAAATGTTATGATGAAATTTACAGGCACAATTTATATTTGTCTACTAACTAAACTAATTTTAAGCATTTAAGCATAAACCTTTAGATCAAAAGGACATGATAAACATAATATTAAAATCCTAATAAACATAATACTGGACACTCTTGACTGATTTTCTCACTAGTATTGTATGTACTGGTAAATAAAGCAAGTTTTCTCCCAGAGTCATGAAAGAATTTTTTTTTTTTTTTTTCTTTACAACACATACACACTTCAGTCTCTTCCTCCATCCTTTGAAATAACTGAAGCAGTACCATATTTCATTGACATAACTTAACACCAGAAATATTTAGAGCAAAGTAAATATCAGAAGGTGCCAGGATTGTGGCGGTACGTGTTGGTTTCTGAGTGAATGTGGTGATATTCATGCACACAGAACATCTTGTGTTTCAAATAAGGCAGCTTGAATGTTATGATTCCCAGCTGCAAAGACCAGTTTAGGCCAGCATGAATTTTTTATGAAGGCTGGATTATGCTAGTTTGGTACTGGCCTAGTTTTTGGTGAAGTATAACTATGCTTCACCTGCAACAAATCCATGACCTTTCTGGTGAAACTGGTTGACAAACAAAACAAAATGAAACGAAACTAAATGAAACAAAACTCAGCTCCATCAAAACAAAATAAAAAATAAATAAATAGGTGCATGGCACCTCTGGGGGGTATTCCAGAAAGCAGGTTATGTGCCATACCTGGGTATGTTTAAGAGTAAGTAAGCGGATAACCTCAACTTTCGGCTCCAAAAATGGAGTTAACTTTCAGGGTATGTAAGTAGCCATAGCAGGGGAGTATTCCAGAAAGCAGGTTATGTGCCATACCTGGGTATGTTTAAGAGTAAGTAAGCGGATATCCTCAACTTTCGGTTCCAAAAACGGAGGTAACTTTCAGGGTATGTTAAGTAGCCATAGCAACTCACTCTCTGAACATAACCTGCTCCGGAGCAGCTCATGATCCAGGGTTAATTTGCTTAAGAGGTATTCAGATGTGTTTTATATTGTCTTGTGTGTTAACCGGGAACATACTCTGAGTTGTTTGAACTTACTCACGGGCATGTTTTTGGAACCAGCATACTGAGAGTTCAGGGTATATATGATGGTAAGTTAACCTTGCTTTCTAGAATACTCCCCTGAAGTAAATTCAGCCAACCCAGACTGTGTTCCTAGTTAACACACAAGACATTCTCAGCAGAGCAACAAATCGATGATTCACCATGGAAACAGACGCTAAGAAAAAGCGCGCCATTCTACTTCCTCTTCTTCTTTTGTTTAATGCGATTTACATAACCTTCTTAGTGCACATCGCCACCTATTTGGTGGTTGTGGAATAATTTTTCAACCTTTTCGTTAATAAGTATTCTTTATCCACTAAGAATAAGGATTATATTGTTTGTTTGATGCTAATTAATTGATTGCAGATTATATTAATTATATAACACGCATCTAAATACCTCTTAAGCAAACTAACCCTGGAACATAACCTTCTCCAGAGCAGGTTATGTTCCAGGGTTAGTTTGCTTAGGTATTCAGATGCGTGTTCAATGAGCAGGGGGGTATTCCAGAAAGCAAGGTTAACTTACCGTCACATATACCTTGAACCTGGTTGATTAACCCAAACCTTGCTTACTCAAGGTATGCTGGTTCCAAAAACAATTAGAATAAGGATTATATTGTTTGTTTGATGCTAATTAATTGAATGCAGATCTATGTGTGAGATGACAATAAAATAAATAATAAATATTTTTGAATTGAACTAACATTTAAACATTACCTTGTTATAATAGTGCTTTAGAATTAATATATAATATTGTATATTATAACTGTAACTATATAACACATTTAGTTATATTAATATAACTTATATAAATTATATTACACACATCTGAATATCTCTTAAGCAAACTAACCCTGGATCAGGAGCTGCTCCGGAGCAGGTTATGTTCAAAGAGTGAGTTGCTATGGCTACTTACATACCCTGAAAGTTAACTCCATTTTTGGAGCCGAAAGTTGAGGATATCCGCTTACTTACTCTTAAACATGCCCAGGTATGTCGCATAACCTGCTTTCTGGAATACCCCCCTGGAGGTGAAAAATACAAAAAATACCCCCCTCAAATAAAAAATAAATAAATACATAAATAAATAAATAAAATAAAAAGGTGCATGGCATCTCTGTTGCGGATATCATTTCAGTGTACCTGTCACACACCATATTTATTTCTAAGAGCCCCTCAGCCTGAGCTATGTCATGTTGGAAAATACACTGGAGGGTCCTCAATTACCTCCTCAAATGGGTTTGTGTGTGTGTGTGTGTGTGTGTGTGTGAAGAGAAAAAAATGTTACAGAGAGCAAATGTGTAGCAGAAGAGTGGAAGAATGAAGAATGAGTGAGGAATCGTGAAAGGGACTGGAAAAAGGGGCTGCACGTTGAGATGGAAAAAGAGAGGAAAAGGAGAATGTGTGGGTTTCAACAATATCACACATCTGAGCCTCTTGAGTATGCAGCCTCAGAGCTTATTTCAGCTTATTTTAGCCTCTGAGAGTAGTGCTTGAAAAGACATACACCATGGGAAAAAAAGGCGCAGAAATGGTCCCTGGTAGATGATGAAAGGGCATAATGTGACAAACAGCTCATGTGTAGTGGTTTTGGGACTTTACAGCAGATACAATTCAATGGGTATTTTTGTTCTAATGAAGAAATAGGAAGATGTGTAAGGGATAACATGTATTATCTCAAAAAAACCCTGGAAGGCACTGGCTTACGGGACCCCCCGAAAAATGTCCCACAGGCTAGCAACCTCAGGCAACCGTAAGGCATTGTAAGCCTTATCAAATTTTGGTTAAATCAAGACTGAATTTTACACCGTATTTGCACAGACCTTTAAATAACACAGCTGAATCTTTCTGAGACAAAGGTTAATTAGACCATTTAGCGGTTATTGAACAAATATATTTTAGTGCAGATTGCTGTGATAGACCAATTAGAATGTAGTATTTCAGAGAGCTGTGTAATAATTATGTGTGCTTGAGAAAGACAATGTGTTCTTTTACTTGATGGCCTCACACATGTCCAACCCCATCTTCACACAGTTATTGGCGTGGTCGGTCAAAGGGTCCGGCAGCCCTGACACACAGTAATAGCAGTCGCCCAGAATCTTGATCCGCATGCAGTCGTTATCCTGCATCAAACCAAATTAGACAGTGTAGCAGATATTACATTCTGCACAGGGGAAAAACTCACAGGAAAAAAAAAACATAATCAGTTATTAATACTTTATTTATTAAATTTGTAAATTATGTCCTCACAATTTGGAATGTTTCATTGCGTTATCACGAATAAAACAATTGACTCCAAGCACAACTATGCAATATGCTTACAAAATTTTTAACAATTTTTGAATAAAGGGTGAAGATTTTCCTATCACTTTTGGCCACTACTGTACTATAAAGTATGACAAGTTCTGGTGTCTCCTGTGCCTGTTAGGACTTATGATACCTTGGCTATCTGGTCAAATTTGCCGAAGAGCTCATTGAGCATGTAGACTAGTTCTCCAGGTGAACAGTCACTGGCCAGACGTGTGAATCCAACAATGTCTGCATACAGAATGCTGTGGAAAATGTTCAAGAAAATGCAAAATGAGACTTATGCAAACTGGTAAAGAACATGAATTGATTCTTTTGTACTGCAAATAATACACACCTTGCAAAAAATTATTTCCTTAATAAGCATTTGTCTTGTGAAAAAATATCTAATCTTTAAACACGCTGCAGTGCTGATATTTAAAGGGGACCTATTATGCAAAATTCACATTTCAAACATAAATGTGTGTCAGCAGTGTGTACACAACCACCCTATAATGGTAAAAATCCACCCACTCCTTTTTTTAATCCCCATAAATCATAAACGGTGTCTCAGAATAAGCCGTTTGCATTTTCTATGCAATGTGATTTCACATATGCTTAGGCCCCGCCCGCCTTTAACAGCAGCATTCAAGTAATACATTCGTATTAAAGCTACTAAACATATTCAGTCAAGAACAGTGAGTGATTTTCTGTTTTTCCTTTGTTGTCTGATTCATATTAACAGCATATTTAGCAGTAAGTACTGTATATTACACTGCTTTCACTTTAATACGCAGATCAAATATATTTCTTTACTTGCTGTTTACGTTCACAGACATAACCATTTGTGAATGTATGTTTTTGACATAACCTTGTGTGTATTTGACAGTTTAAGCGCAATAAGACATGAAAGAGAACTTAGTTTAATACTCATAAGATACGCCGCCTGAAAGCTATCTTTCTGTTCACGTGCTTCGGATGTGTGCACTCAGAAATGATGGTGAAGTATTGCAATGGCACGTAAGCGTGATCTTGTTTTAGTTTTTGGCAGAGTATCCGAAGCACGGGCTGTATAGGCCTCACCCTCTTCTGGAAAGCAGAGTGGGGAGCAGCAGCTAATTCGCATTTAAAGATACAAGCATGAAAATCACATGTTTTTCCTTCCACTCAAAAATGGGAATTTACAACATGGTATAATAAATGATCTGTGGGGTCCTTTGAGCTGAAACTTCACAGACACATTCTAGGAACACCTGAGACTTATATTACATCTTGTAAGAAGGGGCATAATAGGTCCCCTTTAAACTAACAGAATGATTGTGTGATACTGCTCTTATACAAAAGTTCAATAAACCAGAAATTAATACTGAGAAACATACATTTCAGATACAATTTTAGCAGTTATTGTCTTTTTTTTTTTTCTCAACCAAAAAAACAAAAACAAAACAAAAAACAGAAAAAAATCCACAGCAGAATCAACTATTACAACTCAGAGCAATATACAG
This sequence comes from Paracanthobrama guichenoti, assembly GCA_018749465.1. Taxonomy (NCBI): domain Eukaryota; kingdom Metazoa; phylum Chordata; class Actinopteri; order Cypriniformes; family Gobionidae; genus Paracanthobrama; species Paracanthobrama guichenoti. Next base: position 36,520,966 of record CM031961.1, on the reverse strand, counting down.
TAGTGCTGTTACTGAATGAATAAATGACTTTAGTGAGCGATTCAATGACTCACTCATAAAGACAGACATTTAATTAGCCCCTGAATTAATCTGTATTTTTGAATGAATTGGATAAGTAAATGATTCTATGACTTATTCATAAATAGAGTAACTTGCTGCATTCCTGAATAAATCAGTGTTTTTGAATGAATCATTTCATCACTTGTTTCGTTCCTAAAGGAATCTGTTTTTAAACTAATTGGTTCAAGTAAGTGATTCAATGACTCACTCATAACGTCATTAACACATCGATGTACCATTCAGAAAGACTTACTGAAAAAATTAAAAGGGGAAAGAGAACCACTTTAAAGCAGATAGCAGTATTGCTTTAAAAACAGCAATAGAATACTTGTCCTTCAATGCAATTAACAAATTTACATTTGCGTTTTGATGAAGAGCCTCTTCAACGGTTTGCCCTATATAGCAGAAGATTGTGTTTGCTTTTACTTTTTAATAGAAGCATACAAAAGTGTCTAGGCTCTTTTCGATGAGAGCTACTTGTATCTAGGTTGATGAATAGCTTGTTTTTTGTGTGCAGACTGAAGGAGGGCAGGATGTTTTGACAGGATCTATTGAGGGTAGGACACCTACCCTCATATATGTATATATTTTTTCTAGGCTGCCTAAAATGAATCAGTTGAGTGCACAGATACATTAGTATATGTGTCATTAATCCTACCTTACATTGGTGTGTCTCTGTACATAGAGGTTGTGGAAGTTGTTGGTGTTTTCTGCCTGGCCGAAGTTAGGACCCTTCAACCTCTGAATGATCTCTGCCTTCATCACTCTTGCGATGTGGGCGGGCAGCAGGGACAGCAAAAGGCGCTCCTATTGGTTGTAGAGAGGAGGATAGTTATAGACCATTCCTTTAAATGGTTTCCAGCTATGTTTGTAAATTAATTCAAAATTGAATTATCGATATACTGGTCAAAAGTTTCAATTAAAATGTATTATTATAATGTAACATTTATTATTACAATTTAAAATAACTGTTTTCTATTTGAATATGTTTTAAAATGTAATTTATGTCAAGAATTTTCAGCATCATTGCTTCAGAAATTCTTCAGAAATCATTCTAATATGAAGAGTCTACTGCTCAAGAAACATTTCTTCTTATTATCAATACTGAATAGTTTTGCTGCTTAATATTTTTGCGGAAACTGTGATACACTACCATTCAAAAGAAAAAAAATAAATACTTTTAATTGATGAAAAGTGACAGTAAAGACATTTATAATATTACAAAAGATTTTTATTTAAAATAAATGCTGTTCTTTTGAAATTTCTATTCACCAAAGATGGAAGATTAAGTTGGACGCACTGCATTGTGGGATACAGCGCTCAAAACAGTGTGCTCTGTACTTATTTTCTGTACTAGGTCACCCAGATATTCTGTGAAAATGTGCATATTCTTAACACCATAAATGCTACATACTAAAGAAATACAAGTACAAGTAGTATGGTAGTATGTGTATGGGTCGGAGCGGTGCTCTCCCAGCGGCAGGGTGATCCTCCACGACTCCATCCATGTGCCTTCTTCTCCAAGAAGCTGTCCTAGGTGGAGCAAAATTATGACAAATCGTGAAGCTCCTAGCCATCAAACTAGCTCTTGAAGAGTGGAGACACTGGCTGGAGGGAGCAAATCACCGGTTTGAAGTCATTATCGATCACCAAAACTTGGAATACTTACGCGAGGTCAAACGACTCAACCCAAGTCAAGCAAGATGGGCATTATTCTTCACCCAGTTTAAATTCACATACTGTCCAGGACACAAGAACTGTAAAGCTGACGCATTCTCTCATCTTCACCAACCGGATCCTGAATCTTCCATCCCTGCCCTGAGCCCATCTTCCCTCCAGCCATTATAGCTAGTCCTATCCAGTGGGCCCTTGACGATCAGATCCGTCAAGCCACGATTTCAGAACCTGCACTGCCGGGAGGTCCAGAGGGGCGTATGCCATCCGCCTGTCACTTGGCCCTCATGGACTCAGCTCACACCTCTCTGGGCTCTAGACACCCAGGTAGTCAGCGAACCCTCTCGGTCCTTCGACAAAGCTACTGGTGGCCACCGATGACTCAGGATGTCTCCCGATATGTCAAGGGGTACTCAATCTGTGCCATCACCAACTCTCCCCAGTCATTACCTGAAGGCAAGCTGGTTCTACTTACCATACCTCAACGTCCCTGGTCCCACCTAGGGTTCGCCTGCCTTGCCGGAAGCTGAGTACCTGCTACATAGGTCCTTTCACTGTGCAGAGGCAGCTCAACAACATCACCTACCATCTCAATCTGCCACCACAGTATCGTATCTCACCTTCTTTTCATGTATCACTACTCAAGCCCTTCACTGAACCTTTGTCTCCCCACACAGGATCTGGTGCTGATGAGGTACCTCCTCCTCCAGAGCTCGCAGAGGAGTCCATCTCCTGGGTCTGGTCCATCATCAACTCACGACAATGGGGGACACAACTGGAATACCTCATTGACTGGGAGGGGTAAGGCCCAGAGAAGCGATCTTGGGTGAATCGCAACAACATCCTCGATACCACACTTCTGACCAAGTTCCATCAAGAACATCCGGATCGCCCTGCTCCCAGAGGTAGAGGTCGTCCCCGTGGTCGTCTTCGGCTGTCAGGAGCCGCCCGTGGAGGAGGGGGGTACTGTCACGGAGCAAGACACGCCCTCTCTGCAGCCATCAGTACCAGATCCACCCACGCATTCACAATCACCGGAATTCTGATCACCAGCACCTACACTCACTCATCAGTTCCTCTTCATAAGCCACCATCACCCTTCACTCCTTGTCTGGTCTCGTCTACGAACACTACAGACACACACTCAGCTCACCTGAGTTACCTACCTGTTCCTAATCCGACGTCTGTCTTCTGTCATCCGTATCTTGTTTGTCCACTTCAGTTACCGTCTTCCAGTCACCTGCACACCAGTATACTTGCTGACCAGCCAGCCCTCCTGTTCACCTGCAATGAGTATAAGAACTGTGGTCACCAGATAAGCCTTATTCATTCCGCTATCCATTCACCTACTCACCTCTCTGCATCCCCGCTCCGCTTTTCCTGCATTTAATAAAGCTTTGTTGAACTTACCATCCTCTGTCTTCTTCTGTTTATGACAGTATGTTATTTAGAACAAAGCCCTAAAAATGATGGATGGCTGGTGGAATGAGAGAGAGAGAAAATTAGAGAAAATGAAAACTGAGGTGGATGAACAAACTGAATCATAGCAGTGTAATGGATGTCTCCTGCCACTAATGAACTACCCTGATTGTTAAATTTAATTCTATATTTATTGGGATCTTATTTTATCATTTCAGCCACCCTGTTCTTTAGATATCGGCCATATTATTCAAGCACTAATTAAGTAAATTTTTTGACCCTGGGTTAAGCAATTATTCACACTTAAAAGTGGGTTAGCACAGGGTTACAGTGAATAAATAACCCAAAGAAAATTATGAACAAAGTGAAATGTGGAATTATATTATGTTTGAGATATAAAAAGTCCATTAATTTCTCTCTTTATTATCCTGTCACTCTTCCTCATTCTCTTTGCTTTCCTATCAGAGGACACCCTGCTTAATGAAGGTCAAATAAAAGAAAACAACATATATAATGGGGTGTAAGCAGGAAAAAGGCGAAATTATTTAAACACATTTCACTGCTGTGCTAAGAGGAAGATGTAAGTCATTTTAAATAATAGTCCATTAATGTATTATCATTTAAAAAAGAGGCAAATCAAAGTATATTGTCCACACTAATGGGTTCAAGTATACAGCATGTCCTGTGGTCTGGGGAGTGACTGCTAAAGGAAATGATGTCATTAATCCATTATGGTTCTTTGTCTACAGTATAAATTAGTATGATTTCTGCTCTGTTAAAGTGCAGAAATATTAATTTGCAAAATTTGATGTTCTTTTTGGACATCCTATTATATACGTATTACATATGCAGTACACTCACCTAAAGGATTATTAGGAACAGCTGTTCAATTTCTCATTAATGCAATTATCTAATCAACCAATCACATGGCAGTTGCTTCAATGCATTTAGGGGTGTGGTCCTGGTCAAGACAATCTCCTGAACTCCAAACTGAATGTCAGAATGGGAAAGAAAGGTGATTTAAGCAATTTTGAGCGTGGCATGGTTGTTGGTGCCAGACGGGCCGGTCTGAGTATATCACAATCTGCTCAGTTACTGGGATTTTCACGCACAACCATTTCTAGGGTTTACAAAGAATGGTGTGAAAAGGGAAAAACATCCAGTATACGGCAGTCCTGTGGGCGAAAATGCCTTGTTGATGCTAGAGGTCAGAGGAGAATGGGCGACTGATTCAAGCTGATAGAAGAGCAACTTTGACTGAAATAACCACTCGTTACAACCGAGGTATGCAGCAAAGCATTTGTGAAGCCACAACACGCACAACCTTGAGGAGGATGGGCTACAACAGCAGAAGACCCCACCGGGTACCACTCATCTTCACTACAAATAGGAAAAAGAGGCTACAATTTGCACAAGCTCACCAAAATTGGACAGTTGAAGACTGTTGAGACATTCAGATGGTAGAGTCAGAATTTGGCGTAAACAGAATGAGAACATGGATCCATCATGCCATAGTTACCACTGTGCAGGCTGGTGGTGGTGGTGTAATGGTGTGGGGGATGTTTTCTTGGCACACTTTAGGCCCCTTAGTGCCAATTGGGCATTGTTTAAATGCCACGGCCTACCTGAGCATTGTTTCTGACCATGTCCATCCCTTTATGACCACCATGTACCCGTTCTCTGATGGTTACTTCCAGCAGGATAATGCACCATGTCATAAAGCTTGAATCATATCAGATTGGTTTCTTGAACATGACAATGAGATGCTATCCTATCAATATGGGCCAACATTTCTAAAGAATGCTTTCAGCACCTTGTTGAATCAATGCCACGTAGAATTAAGGCAGTTCTGAAGGCGAAAGGGGGTCAAACACAGTATTAGTATGGTGTTCCTAATAATCCTTTAGGTGAGTGTACATCACTTAAAGATTTTTAGTTTGAAGAAAATGTAGATGTGAATATTGTGGTGGTGTGGATAGTTACTTATTGTTTCCATTGGGTTTGCTTAGGGGTTCTGTGTGAATTTTATGATGTTGCTATGTGGTTGCTTCCTGGCCCAAGTCAAAAGTGACCACCATCAGGTCTATGATTATGAACCACAAAACCACAAAACAACTGAGAGACAAAAAAAGATGTTCTAAAATGTATCCTTGGGATATCAAAGTTTAAATGTTAACAAAATATTAATGAAATATGACTTTTTTTTTTTTTTTTTTTTTTTTTACAATATCCGAGATAAAACAAATTCTTGTCAACAAACCGCATGATTTAAGGTATTATTCATGAGTAAAAATTTTAGTATCAGTCTAGTTTAGGGGTTTGCAAATACTGTGCTGTGCTTTTTCAAACCTGAACTCTTCTAATGACAAAATATATTCCAAAGTTAATTTTGTATTCACCCTTGAAATGTAAAATGAGGCATATCCGTAATTAGGCTGATGGTCTGTGCTGAACTAATGTTCTGATTGGAATGACCAAACAGTGAGCATCCCAGCAGGAGGTAAATGCAGGAAATACTCCAGCATGTTTTACAATATGGCAGAAAGAACCAACATTTGATGAGCTGACTGAAAAGCTCTATTCTCACAGTACACAGAACACACATACAAGATTCGATCATGTTGTGCAGTGAGTGAGTGAAACATTGTCTGTGCCTTGCGCTCTGTAATTGTTCTGCCAGGAAAGCCAAAAACACAACTCCGATAACATTCAAAGAATAATGGAGCTGGGGGCATGTGCTCAACAGGCTGATATTTCACAGAGTGAGAGTGATAATTCCTAATGGAGCAGAAGTGCCGCTAGCGATCTGCCTTTATCTCACTGCTCATATTTCACTCACTCAGCCATCGCCACGGAGAAACTCTTTAGCATTATTTCACACAAAACAGCAATAAGCAAAACTAACCCAGGCAATGGGGAGGCCTTGTACAGACTTCCGCCCCACCCGTATCCAACAGGAAACAGAGTGCTGGGGGGAAAACAAAGCTATTTTGGGACAATGTAATTCTCTGCCCCCTCCGCCTTACAATATTAGCCGCCCATTGTGGTGATATAATGATCTCTTCAATACAGCTGCAGGAATGACTCACGCTCAAACCTATCCGATACCTCCCCAAATGAGGCCAATATTAACTTCCTGTTCCCTTAAGGACCGGCACCACGCAGTTCAGCACTGTTTATCCGTTCTTTGAAAGCAACGTGGTACAGGCAATCTGTGCATCCCTCTCGTCATACCTGCTGATGCTTCTCAGATTCCAGTTTGATGGGAGACTTGATGCAGTTGCAGGTGTCGTGGTACGTCTGTTTAAGAGCCAAATCCATCAGGTGTTTATGATATGCTCCCGCCACATTTCCACAGATGAAGATGATGATATTAGCCAGAATCTACACAGATACATAAACAGTTTTAGTCAGAGGTATATAGAGATACTGCATGCTCTGTACTCTGTATGTTACCTAAAAAAGAAAGGTTACACCTTATTTTAAAGTGTCCATGTAATAGTGTAATTATACATTTAATTAATCTATCCATCCATCCATCCATCCATCCATCTATCTGTCTATCAACAATATATTTTATATATATTCTTTGCAGAATTCTGACGTGAACTTTATATAACTCAATACAACACTGGCATACAGTATAAAACAAGTAACGAATGCAGTAAACTGCCTCATAGGAACAGAAACACATTACTGCCAGACCACAGACACTTTAGGATAATATGCACAGCAACCAAATGGCTTCTGAGTTTCAAATGGCAGAGGTAAGCGCATTAGCGAAATATATAATCAGTATAAGGATCTAGAGAGGATGTGTGATTTGAAAGATATTGATCTTTAGGAAAAGTGAATTCAGTTCAGTCCACGAAAAGCTTTCAGCAGCTTCTTGCTTTATGTCAGAGTGAACAAATCAGTGCAATACTGAATATGGTGCTGTTATCTTTAACAATCGGAGAGCCGGGCCTGTTATATAATTGGGTTTAATTGCAATAACTGAAACACTATACACAATAAGGCAAGATAAATTATGAATCCTACAATAATAAAGATTTGGCATTTGAATTAGAATTTTGGTGTGATGTAAATATACACCGATCAGGCATAACATTATGACCACTGACAGGTGATGTGAATAACGCTGTTTATCTCTTCATCACGGCACCTGTTAGTGGGTGGAATATATTAGGCAGCAAGTGAACATTTTGTCCTCAAAGTTGACAAAGACCAAATTGTGATGGCTAGATGACTAGATCAGAGCATCTCCAGAACTGCAGATCTTGTGGGGTGTTCCCGGTCTGCAGTGGTCAGTATCTATCAAAAGTGCTCCAAGGAAGAAACAGTGGTGAACCGGCGACAGGGTCATGGACGGCCAAGGCTCACGTATGGAGCGTTTTCTTTTACATCAAGTGGATGGCCGTGTGCGTGTGCATCACTTACCTGGGGAACACATGGCACCAGGATGCACTATGGGAAGAAGACAAGCCGGCGGAGGCAGTGTGATGCTTTGGGCAATGTTCTGCTGGGAAACCTTGGATCCTGCCATCCATGTGGATGTTACTTTGACACGTACCACCTACCTAAGCATTGTTGCAGACCATGTACACCTTTTCATGGAAACGGTATTCCCTGGTGGCTGTGGCCTCTTTCAGCAGGATAATGCAACCTGCCACAAAGCAAAAATGGTTCAGGAATGGTTTGAGGAGCACAACAATGAGTTTGAGATGTTGACTTGGCCTCCAAATTCCCCAGATCTCAATCCAATTGAGCATCTGTGAGATGTGCTGAACAAACAAGTCCAATCCATGGAGGCCCCACCGCGCAACATACAGGACTTAAAAGATCTGCTGCTAACATCTTGGTGCCAGATACCACAGCACACCTTCAGGGGTATAGTGGAGTCCATGCCTCGACGGGTCAGGGCTGTTTTGGCAGCAAAAAGGGGGACCAACACAGTATTAGGTCATAATGTTATGCCTAATTGGTGTATGATTGAAATTTATTTTTTATATAAAATAAGTAAATAAATAAATATAAAACAGGCCTTTTATTTATTTAAAATTACATTTATTTTATAATATAAAATATATTTTTATATGAAATATGATTTGGACGGGTTCTTGACAAATTAAAGATTTACCCATTGTAAATCAGTTTAACAATACTATTATGAATGAATAGGTCATACATATTCATTAGGTTAGTACGAAAGTTTGATACCATTAACCAGGTCTTGTGAGTCTTGTAGCAATAATTAGTGTTTTGTTTTTTCACCAGCCACATGTTTTTTTGTTTTGTTTTTTTACAAAGGGATTGAGGGAGGAGTCAAAATAATTTGCTGTGGTAATTGAAAGAATACCAGAAATGCAGTCACAATAAAGCTTAATTTGCTTTGAGCCTGGAACATTTCTTGAACTTTTTCCTCGTCAGCATTTTTGAAAAAAGTTGCCAGCCACCGCCAGCATTTTAGATCATTTTCACAAAAGTTTCATGGCCCCAGAATATTTTGTTGTATGAATATCTGAACATGCCATATGTCAAAAGAAAGAACAGATTTTAAACAAACAAACTGTTTTTTTTTTTCTAGCTTCAAGCATTCCTTTTTATCAACACTTGAATATGGGTAAGTTTCATAAATAAAAAATAAAAATAACAAAAAGCTTAGAAAAAAGACTACATCTGACAGACATTGACTGTATGGGATTTCCGTCAATGGTGGGGAAAAGAGTTAATTTGCCCCATTTTTTAGGTCAATCTAGTGAGCCTCTTTTAGAGTCATCAAATTTGCAACTTCTCCATGGCAACCTCCGCACACGTGTTTGAGATCAGCACAGGGCTTTTAGTGGTAGAGTAAGCACAGCGAGTAAGAACAGAAGAGGTTGTTAAGGTTCACCCTTTAGGTTGTTAAGGTTCACTGCGAAAGGCGTCTGTCATTTTAATTAGTCTACAACCTCCTGCTAATATCACTCACTGACATTTTTAACAGATTAAACATCATCCACTGCAGGCAATTACACAACACTCTTCATCAATTAGGAACACAGTTAACAAAGAGCTTCTTAACAACCTCCCACCATCTGAAGGTACATTGTTTGGCTTCCAGAAATTGATCATGACTAATTGAACATTAACTTGACATAATACAGGACAACCGCTGTTTGCCTTGAAACTCTCTGTGGCTGTGTCTATACTGAAGGTTGTTAACTGAAGCTGTGTTGCTATCATTCAGTGACTTCAACAGAAACAGGAAAGTGCTTTCAAACAGGATTCCAAGACACTATCACGTGATGTCAAATAATCAAATATTACCTATATAATCTAAAATCATCAAATAGTTGATGATTGCATATTGCATGTTTGTATATTTCTGAGTCAGAGTTCTGCTGACACTAATTATAACAGCATACATTTGTTTTTGTCGCTCATATAATGTATTCCAGACTGATGTGTGTTGCTTATGGGAAATATGGGTGGTTGAACTAGCACTTTTGGACTTAAAACTTTTAAAACTCTCTTAATTAATTTGTATACAAACAATATCCAACAGTGTATATGCATATTTTATATATTTGTTTTCTCTCAAAGTAAATTCTCACCACAGTGTAATTTCCACAACATCTCAAATGATGTATTGTATTGTGTATAATAGCATGATGGAAATGGAAGGTGGTAAAAATGACATTTTTACATTTGAGGAATAATTGACTGAGTTTGTCTGATTAGAGCTAAATTACAATTCATCCCAAAATAAACACCAACAAACAAAAATTATTAAATTAGATTTTGCACAACAGATTTCCGAATTCCCCCAAATTCAATTAAAATAAATGGATTATAATCAGTGTTATTTTAGTATTATATACTATTATAGTATTTATTCATATGTTGAACTTTATTTTTATATTTTATTTTAAGTTTTAATAATTGTGTCATAATGATCCAGATATTTTTAATAATTTAAATAAAATAATACTTTAAAGGTGCAGTGTGTTATATTTATGAGGATCTACTGACAGAATTACAATATAATATACATAACTATGTTTTCAGTGGAGTATAAAGACCTTACATAATGAACCGTTAAGTTTTTATTACCTTAGTATGAGCCATTTCTATCTATTCTATTGCAAATCGCAAACTCACTGCTAGATGCCGCTAAAATTTACACAGTGCACCTTTAAATAAATACAATTTTCATTTCTTTTGTGGCAAACTTTGCATTGTAATAAATAGCATGCTGTGATGAAAATAACATTTGTACAGCATTTTATGTATTCTAAATACACACAATTAAATAACATTTTCACACTTTTTTCATAATTTGTCAGAACTGCAGCTTGTTTGGAAATGGCACAATAATATATTCTGCTCTCAAGTGATATTAACCAAAGGTAACATGGCGAGCATGTCTCTCTCTCTCTCTCTCTCTCTCTCTCTCTCTCTGTCTCTCTCTCTCTCTCTCTCTCTCTCTCTCTCTCTCTCTCTCTCTCTCTCTCTCTCTCTCTCTCTCTCTCTCTCTCTCTCGTGCTATTTAAGGTCTGGTCCACCTGCCATGAGACACACCTGTATCTTACTGGGAGAGTTTTATAGGACAGGTCCTTCGAGAGCAGACTTCTTCTGGCTGTAATCACTGAACAGGAGGAAGAGGGCAGGCAAGTAAATGAGCACAGTGTCAGGTTTGTGGGGAATGATAGCTTAATTACAAAACACTGGCTTTTGACATCATCTCTACATCTGTGACCCAGACAGATGTGAACCTGTTTGTTATTTTTTCAGTCTCTGATTAACACGAGACCTTCTTTTGCTGAGTACGTCAGCAGTAAATGTCCTGAAAGTGACGTACGAAGCCTTTAAAGGCTCTAACAAACAAGGTATGACCTGCAGGTCTTGAGTGCACCTAACATAAAAAGGTTGCAACGCTTCTAATGAGAGCGCCGAAAGCATGATTAACTGTGAGTGCTGAATGTGAAGGGTCGTTAAGGTTGGTTTTAATGAAGCTCTCCTACTGTTGGGGAACAGTATGGAGGACTGACTGCGGTGAAAGTGTTTACCAATCTAAAGGAGGATTATTTTTAAGGTTTTTAAATCGGACTGGACAACAAGTTTAAAATAATGCCCTACGTTCTTTCGCTATACTCGGTTCTTGAATGTAATGCTCCTCTCTCATGAACACGACGTGACAGCCAGTATTTTTGTGTTCCTGTGGACCATGTGACTACAGTGTTGCCTTGGTTACATGTGCTGTGTTTAGGTCTGATCTGAAAAACATATCTGCTTGAGATCTGCTTAGGAACATAATAATAATAAAAAAAAGGTTCTGGAAAATCGATTGAAAGGTGGGCATGAATTATTATTTAAAAGTTACATAAGACTCCTAAGTACACTAGCAGAACTAAAAACAGTGAAAGGACGTGAAATCAATGTGTACACTATATGTATATGAGGCTAAAGAGAGATATAGTGAGAGTCAGGGCTTTGACGCTAACGTTTTTGCTCACTGGCCACTGTGGTTAATGGTTTTCCAAAGTTACTAGCCACTCAGCATTTTCACTGGCCACAATTTTGACAGATACCATGGGGAAAAACTACCATATAAATATTTTTAATATTATCTCATAATTTGGCAGCAGGTATATTAGGCTGCTGTCACTTTAAGACCTCACGCACGGATCCATTATAGAGTTACACATGCATTTCTTTCTTTCTGTTTACATTTACTTAAAATATAACTGACTGTTTACGTGAATACTGACATTTTAACATTATTTTGTGTTTATTTGACTGTTTAAGCGCAATAAGCTGCGAAAAAGAACTCAATTTAGTACTGAGAGGCTACTTTATGTGCAAGCACAACATATGCAGGAATGACTAAAATTATGAAATTCAAGCCCTGTAACACTGACAATATTCATCTGGAGCAAATTAAATGAGTAAGTGAGGGGAGGCCGGGTTTGTGTGTCAACTTGCTGTCGGAGAGATGAGAGCGAGAAAGTGCAGCTGGAATGTATGTATCTATTCTGCGGAAAATGTGCTTTGGAAGTATTTCCCATATTTCAGTATCGATATGTATCGAAAAATCCATATTTTTTGACAACACTACATTGCACTTAGTTTAATATTTCAGATGGCATTTAAAAAAAAAGACATATTTTATATATAATATTCCACCCGCCAAAGTGGCTTGTAGGAGTGACTGCGTTACATGCCACTGCTGAAATCCACCCACATTTGGTGGGTTGGCGAGTTTAAATGTCAAGCCCTGGTGAGATTATACATTGGGAAGATTGAGGCAAGTTGTCACACCTTTTATGCCAGTTAATTTTTCTCAGAAATGTTTAATGTTTAAAGGCCAGTTTCTGCATAGACACATACCTTAGACATTTTCACGTTATTGCCCAGGAAATAAGGTACAATTAATCAACACACACTGACCTTTTTTGACAACATGCAAAAGAGCTTGCTCCTATGGCAGGACATGTTGTGTAATGCTACATGAGGCAAGTTGTCATAGTGGGAACCTGCTGTTTATTGAATATTTTTTTTTTTTTTTTTGGAAATACAAAGTAAAGTTTGTTATTCAGTGAAATTTAAGAAAAATTTAAACAGTATAATAATTATGAAACAATTATCAAAATAATATATAAAACAGAATTTATTTTTTTGCTAAAGTAATATATATACACCAATCAGGTATAACATTATGACCACCTTCTTAATATTGTGTTAGTCCCCCTTTTGCTGCTAAAACAGCCCTGACCCGTCGAGGCATGGACTCCACTATACCCCTGAAGGGGTGCTGTGGTATCTGGCACCTAGATGTTAGCAGCAAATTCTTTAAGTCCTGTAAGTTGCACGGTGGGGCCTCCATGGATTGGACTTGTTTGTTCAGCACATCCCACAGATGCTCGATTGGATTGAGATCTGGGGAATTTGGAGGCCAAGTCAACATCTCAAACTCGTTGTTGTGCTCCTCAAACCATTCCTGAACCATTTTTGAAGTTGAAGTTGAAGTTGAAGTTTATTCGTCATTACACATGTACAAGTACAGTATAACGAAATGAAGTTTGGAGCAAGCCTCCGGGCCGCAGCCGATTATTCAGGCGCCGCCCTACGCTCTCCAGAAATACAAGAATGCAATTTAGCAAGCATTACATAGCAAACACAACAAAACATAAACATAAACATAAACATGACACAGTACACGTGGTCACGTGGTGGGATTTTTTGTATGAGTGGGAGAGGAGATAGATAACAGACAGGCAGACGGATGGAACGGGGGAGGGAATAAGGTCGGGTATGTATGGTGCGAGTGAGTCTGAGATTGTGTTGTGTGAGAATGTTAGCCATAACTTCAGATGTTTTCGAGTTCAGTTCTATGGTTTGTCCTTGAAGGGAGATAAGGCAGTGCACAGGGAAAGATAGCAGACAAAGCTGTCAGGCTGAAATCCCAACCGAGAGATAGGGACCAAGTGAGGTTCGTTGGGCTAGTTGATTAGGTCAGGCAAATACAATTTATTATTTTTAATCCATTTGATGATCTTCGTGAATTTGTCCGGATCATAATCAATCAATCAGATCTGGTCCTCAGCATTCGCGTCCGGTCTGTGCAGTTTCCCTAGACATTACGTCCAGCCTCATGGCCAGACCGGTTACAGTCCGTAAAAGTTCACCGATCTGACCCCGATAGAGCCCACTCTACCCTGCGTATCCGCAGTCCGGACTGCGTTATTCACGGTTCAGTTCCTCAATTCCTATCACTTTCTGATCTAATTCCTTCAGACGGTCACACACAACCCGAAGCATTCTTTAATTTCCACAGACAGCGGCTGGGTGAATTTGCTTGCAGCTGTCTTACCAATCTTCCGATAGGTCAGGGCAATCCCAAAGCCAAAGAATAGGAACCCCGCCATCAATAATCCAATCATGTATAAATCTTCCGCATCCTCCACGGACAGAGCCTCCAGGCACAGGACTTGCCAGTTATTCCATGCGTCCCTCACGTACCCTGCGGCAAAGGTCCCGTCCGGGCAGGTGGGTTCTCCCGGGGCACCCTTCCTTAGTGAGAAAATCTTGTCGATCGCGCTGATTGACCAGTTAATCAATTCCATTTCAGTATTTTCAGGAGTCCAGCAAAGGGTGCTTTATCCTGCTGAAAGAGACCACAGCCACCAGGGAATACTGTTTCCATGAAAGGTTGTACATGGTCTACATCAATGCTTAGGTAGGTGGTAAGTGTCAAATTACATCCACATGGATGGCAGGATCCAAGGTTTCCCAGCAGAACATTGCCCAAAGCATCACACTGCCTCCCCCAGGTAAGTGATGCACAAGCACCCGGCCATCCACGTGATGTAAAAGAAAACATGATTCATCAGACCAGACCAGACCTTCTTCCATTGCTCCGTGGTCCAGTTCTGATGCTCACGTGCCCACTGTTGGCGCTTTCGGCAGTGGACAAGGGTCAGCATGGGCACATGGGCTATGCAGCCCCATACGCAACAAACTGAGATGCACTGTGTATTCTGACACCTTTCTATCAGAACCAGCATTAACTTCCTGAGCAATTTGAGCTACAGTAGCTCATCTGTTTGTTCAGACCACACGGGCCAGTCTTCGTTCCCCACTTGCATCAATGAGCCTTGGCCACCACCCATGAGCCTGTCTCCGGTTCACCACTGTTCCATCCTTGGAGCTCTTTTGACAGATACTGACCACTGCAGACCGGGAACACCCCACAAGAGCTGCAGGTCTGGAGATGCTCTGAACCAGTCATATAGCAATCACAATTTGGCCCTTGTCAAACTCACTCAAATCCTAAGGCTTGCCCATTTTTCCTGCTTCTAACACATCAACTTTGAGGACAAATGTTCACTTGCTGCCTAATGGTTATGCCTTTTTTATCAGAACTTGATAGAAAGTTCTATCAGAACCTTTCTATCAGTTAGTTTACTCACTAACAGATGCTGTGATGAAGAGATAATCAGTGTTATTCACTTCACCTCATTCACTTCATAATGTTATGCCTGATTGGTGTATATTTACATCACACCAAAACCTGTTTGGTATATGTCAAAACAGTGTTTTGGCCAGCAGATTTGGTAAGTAATAAATTGCGAAATATTACAGCATTTAAAATGTATGTGACAACTTGTGACAACTAAGACATTATGGAAAAATCAAATTTTGAAATACATATATGTAATATTTGAATTTTTGTTTCAAAACACATATTTTTTCATTTAGTTTCCACACTTGTGTAAGGCTGAAAATGAACAAAAACACTTGAAAACATTCTTACCAAAAGGGCCACACTATCAACACAAAGGTGTTGGGGCCCTTTTCTTGGTGTACTCTTTTTTTCCTCGCCTCCTCTTTTCTTTGTCTCTTCTTCCATCTCTCTTTCTCTCTACACTTTCTTTCTCTCTCTCTCTTTCTGTCCCTCAGGTAACATTTTACATACAATTGATAGTATATGATTTTATCATCTATTGCTTATATTTTGTAACTATTTCAAATGTAACCATAACCAGATACTGTCATTAAACCCTTTCAGTTACAAATGATGTGCTAACTAGTTTTGATTTGGTATTAACTTTAAAGTACTACCTCTTTTATTTAATAAACACAACACAACAAACAGTTGACCACTGTGCTGTACAGAAGATAAGTCTGATGTATGTATAATGTATAGTATATGAAGAAAAAAAGAGAAATAAATGAAATGAACATAATGAACCTAAAAACATAATTTAAGATGAGTTTGTGTGCCTGGGTAAAAAGATATGACTTTAACTTAAATTTAATCCTGCAACTGCGAACACGCCGTCCCCTCTCGACTTCAACCTAGATCTGGTTTGCAATATCTATTGCAATACAATATCATCACACTATAGCAACACTCTCCCACATATTTTGCTATTCTAACTGAGCTGATTTCCGTCGTTGGTATAAGTAGCAGCAGGTGGTAATGTATGAGAAACGTACAGATTTACACCATCATACTGAGAAAGTTTCTTTAGTCGTTCTGCAATCCTGCAGCCTGAACCACTGTTACCACCCTTACATTTGCAATCTTTGCACTTGACCGCTTGCCTACTTTCATGATGTATTTCATCATGAAATCGTTTTATTTTTCGTGGTTTATTGTGAAACCGGTAATCGTCCCATCCCTACTAATTATATGTCATTTCTAATCAACCACGTGAATTATTGAACGTGATTAATGAATGATGGGATGCGCTTTTCCTCAAATAACGGTCTGAAGGGTTATTAGAGATATTGTGGTTTTAGTATGCATTAATGGCACTGAGCTTTGGCATTTATCAGATCTGAGACAGTCTTGCACACTTACTTCCTGTCATGTGCATGCGCTCTCAAGTGACCAAGGCCGCAAGTGTTTGTAGGCCCAGCAAAATTTTGACTGAATCCGAAATTGCCCCTTAAACCCTAAATTACTATTCCCTACGTTAGTCCACTAATACAGTTAACTTGAAGGAGTGAATGAAAACGAGTGAGCGAATTCGGACAGCCATTGCGTGAACTCTGGCTTGTACACTCGTGATTGTGGTGCGATGTGGGAAAGAACAAGTGCACTCGAAAACGTCCACTATGGTTTTGGACACCACTACAAATGGCTGTCCCTTAAAAAAATGCCCTATTTGAGGGTATAGAAGGCGATTTCAGATTCAGCCCTTGTTTGTGTTTTACTGGCTCTTCTTTGACCACTGATCTCAGACTTTATACTGACACCTAGTGGCATGGAGGCATTAAGTTTGTTTGCTAACTGCTACCGCTTCATAAAAAAAGTTTGTCTTTTGTTTTAGTCCTTTTCATGTTTTTCCATCTCACTCGACTGCTTGCTCTGATATTTTATTTCTACACTTATACAGTTATTCTACATTTAGATTTGCTAGATTTAGATGTTCTCTTCCCATGCAACTCTCCAGGCCAATGCTAAAATGTTTAACCTATAAAGCCTGCATCATATTTGATAAGCACATTTCTAAGGCCTCTAAATTGTCAACATGAATACCCTGTTGTACACAAACTGCAATATGCTTTCTGTTGTCTTTTTCTGTGAAATTTTACTGATTTTATCAAGTAAATGTAAGAATAACTTCTATATTGTTAGCAAAACATCAAGATGAACACCTAACAGACTGAAGCAAATTAAATGTGCTTGATTATACACAAATCTATTTTCTTTTAGAAAAATAATGTTAAAATGTAAGTATGATTTTGTAAGTAAATGTAAGTAAATATGATACATCAGGCTTTTGAAGTATGTTTATTTGTAAATCTTTCAATCATCGTTCTATTGCATTGCACTTTTTTTTGTCTAAAGGCTCAATAAACTTCAGATTTTTTTAGGTTTTAGAGGTAAAGAGAAGAAGATCAGGACCAAATGACACACATCTAAAAAAAAAAAGCTAACCTTGTGAAATTGCACCGGATGGACAAACTTTGCCAGTTATTTCTGCAAGGAAATGTGTCATTTAAGTGGAAAGGCCATATGATGAACAAAACAGCCAGGCTGGAGGATCCTGGGAAGTGTGCTCTCCCATGACATGAAAGCCCCTACAACCCCTACAGGAAACAGAGTAGAAACATCCTTCCACATTCACTCGTTCTCTCTCTGACACACATTCTCGAACATATTCTCATGTTTCAGACAATTTTTATAGGACAAAATCTTTGGTTCTTTTTGTGTCACTCTGGTGCTCAAAGACTGTCGCCATTTATTCTTAGATACTAGCTGTTCCTTTCTCAGCCCACACAATTTCAGTGAACGAAATCGACACACACAGACACAAACACACACACAGTTACCTGCCAGACAAGTGCCTCCATGTGGTCGGTAGTGTTCGAGACGCAGATGCTGAGCACTAGTGTGTGGGAGGATGAAGTGAGGACACTAGCGATGACGGCATCCCTCATGGAGAACGGCAGCATGGTGTACACCACAAACACGATAAACAGGAAAAATGACACCTGCAAACAGAGTTAACAGAGCATTAGACTGCCATTTAACATCTACAGTTCAGAAACACAGGACAGAGGTCATTTCAGGATAAACACTACTACATTTATTGTCAATAACTAATGTCCAAGCTAAAAAAATTCTAAGAATGTTTTTCTAGCATTTACTAAGTTACACAAATGTTATTCTTGAAAAACATGTTATTTTGGAACGTTTAAAACATTTTTTTTTTTTTCTTGGTTATGCGAACGTTAAGGGAACTCTCCATTTTATCATTTTGAAAACATTACGGGAATTACATTTAAAACATTTCAGGAAAAAAATGTTCCATGAACAACGTATAAATAATGTTTTTGTACTAACTTTAAACACTTTTTCAGTGACAAGCCATTAGATTGTCCACACCAGATGCAATGCTATGAGATGCAACAAAATCAATCAAAAATCACAGCCAATCAGAGGAGTGTGTGGGCGGAGTCTCTCTGCAAGTGCACAGCGAAACACAACACATCATATTCATAAGCCATCACCATTTTAACTTTAACAATACATACTGAGTGATACAACCTTTGTCATAAAATACACTTGTTTGTTCACACAGAGTTAACCGTTTAAACGTTCTCGTTTGTTTATTTTCAAGATCTAAGGTGAATTTTCCATTGTCGCTTTCAGTATGGCTATAAAGGTAATCCAAAATGATATTCAAACTCGCATTAAATTCTTTTAACATGAAATAAAGCGGTTACACTTAATTTTAAGGTGTCTGTGTTACAGTGTAATGATACCTTTAAGTACTAAGTAATATTAATTATTAGAGTTAGGATTAGGGTTTGGCTAGTTGCATGTAATTATGCATAGTAACATAGTAACAAGGACAATGTAAAATAAAGTGTTACCAATAAAGCACATAATCAGTACCTGAGATTATTATTATCATACTTATGTACTTATGTTGTTGTAATGTCGCAGAAATAGAAACTAGTCGGTTATAGCCATCGCGGTTGGTCAGGACAAAAACTCTGATGGAAAAGATACCTTTTATCGCAGGCCACTGTGTTACATCTGGTTAGGACCTGATTGTTCATAACTTTGAGAGAACCTTGCCAGAACGTTATTCAAAGTTCTGAGAACGTTCCCTGGTAACTGGGGTGAACCAGTCATATTATTAGTTATTGTCTCCCAAAAGAAAGAATCAACTCTGAACCGCCTTAACAAGTAATTTTTTGTTTGAATCTTACTGTGTGATAGTTTTACATCACTACGTGTTCTGAGCGTGAACAACATGTCCCGCCTTCAAACACGTCATTTTACTGAGGACTGCTTCTCAAATATTGGAGTTCAACGTAGAATTCGCAAAACGCTTGCTCTTGAAAGATGGGTCAATACCCAGTTTATTTGGACCAGCTTGCTCCTCAGAATCACAACCTGTAAGTACGAATAATTATTTATGTATATATATCTACCGGGTGTTCAAAATATGTAGTTTTGTGTTTTATACTGTCTGTGTAAGTTACCGGCTAACTCACGTTATTACTGTTTGAAATACTACTTCTGAAATACTCAGCTGTGGGCCGCTATTACCTAAAACTGTGTCTATTATGCAGATTGTCTGTCGTTCTTTCTACTTTGAGTAAAGATAAAGGATGGAGAAAGATTTGTGTTGCAAACTTTGTTACATCAGTCATTCACACGTTAGTGCTCGGCTATCGTATGCTCCGTTATTGATACAGTTCACGCATGTGCACTTCAATAAATTAGAAACATACACATCAGTTTGTTGATGGACGTAGACTTGTTGCTGATGGTGAGGAATTACAGCTGCAACATCTCATAATGTACCTCAAACTGAGTAGCGTATCACTGAGAAACGTCCTGCTCAGGTTGTCCGTACGATGAAGGTTCGGGTTGAATAACTAGTTCTTCCAATGTTTCATCATCAGACTCGCGCTCGGATTGATATGAAAAAAATCGACACCATCGTTACTGTCTTTACAGTGTGTAGAATCAATCAATGAGCTTTAGGAAGCCTCAACACGGAGCTGAAATTGATGGTAATGGCCGTTTGTTTCCGACACGCGCTGTACGTGGTAGACCAAATCACAACAGACTGGGCCATCTGACCAATCAGAGCAGAGAAGGCTCATTGAAAGGAGTAAATAGTCATACACTGCAATAGAACAAACAAAATGCACAAATCTAGTTTATTTTTGTATCGTGCTAAAAAAGGCTAGTCCAGTGGTGTACTATGCAGCTTTAATAACATGATCACTTAGGGCGGGAAATATGACTGGGAAAAGTAAATCCCAGCAATAAGAAATTGTCTAATACAAGTAAAAAGTTCTCAAATAATCAATTAATAAAGTAAATAGTCAGTAATAAAATAAGAACTAATAAACAAATGATAGGAGGACAAATAAATACAACATAAAGACACTGATACTGTTTTTTCCAGTTGTTGTTGTTTGATGGGTATAAGTTTAAAGTTCACTTTAAAGACCTACAGTAATGCACGGACCAAATACTGCCACACGTCCAAAACTTATTTACTCAAGACATAACCACCAAGACGGACATTTAGGCCTAATTATGTGTGTATTTTTGTGTTATCGGGCATATCATACTTTTATTTGGTGATTCATCCATCTTGAGTAATCAGTTCACCCGGTCCTTGGCACTTATGCGAGAAGGCAGGTGATAGATTCGCTTTAGCTCTCACAAAGACCACATAATGCGCATGCACCACAACGCCTGTATCCTCATGAAAAATTACAGCTTTAAATTGATTAGAGAATTAGATAATATTATTTATTTTTTGTGATTTTAAAATAATTTTTTGTGGTTATTTTGCGGTGAAATAACAAATTATGCAGAATCGCAAAAAAATGCGACATTTTGCTGATTTTGTGTTGTATTCAGCGATCATGGAATCGCGAAAAACTGGAGGGACTGGCTGATTCCTAGCCTAGAAAACTAGATGCACCCTAGTGGCAGCAAATCTAATTTGCAGCCAGGGTAGTCTAGCAACTCTCCATTGGCTTATGAGCTGGAAAAACCAAACTCTGGTCAGGCCAATCACATCGTGTATAGAGTCGTTGGGCGGGCTTAACATAATGATGGCAGAGTTGCCGAGGTTCCGCGTGCTACTTAAAAACAAAGAAGCTGGTGTACAGCGGTCTTTTGAATCAGCTTTGGCTGCGACTCTGGAAGACTTGTTGTTAAGCTTTTCTTTGAGAAAAGAAAAATAATGGCACTGAAGTCAATCTTAAGAAAGGAAGATGTGTTCGGAGTTTTGCCGGCCGGATACGGCGAAAGTTTAATCTATCAACTAGCTCCGCTTCACCTTCTTCGTTGCCTTGGTTGGTTGTTGCGTGCAGAGGGAATTTTAAAGACAACCGTTTATCCTCCAAAACAAAACCAGGAGCCTTTAAAATAGCATAATAGGGGCACTTTAAATTAACATTGATTCATCGGATGTGACGTTTTCATAACAATGTGACATTTTTCTAAGACAAGAGCTTCAAAAAGTGAGCTGTTACCATGTGGAAACATGGGTTTGTAAGTGTTTGTTTGCATGGCTTCCCTCACAATGCTGAGAGTGACATGCTCTCAATCAATTATGACAATTTGACATGTTTGTGTGCAAATGCCTTTATTACAGGAAAGTTTCAACATTCATGGTGAGGTGGACTGAAGCTCAATTTGACACTGATATCTTGCAAATGCCAACCATCCTTAGCCAATCAACCACTTATATTTATGTTTCTGAACTAAAATTACTAAATTAAACTAAAACTAAAACAAAATGATCTGTGTATTGGCATAATGTATTTTGCTCTAACATGTTATAAGTGTATAATTTATTTGTGCACAGGTTTGGCTGTCTAGTATACATTTTTTAAAAGATTTTTATATAACAACATTTTCAACCTGTCATAATAGCCTGTTTACAAAGCCAATCTTGCTGCACAAAATGTATTGCTCAAACTGTTCATTCTGAAATGATCAGGGACACTGTTAAAAATAAACTTAAGCCATTTTTTTCCTAACACTGGGATCTTTCAGAATGATATAAAACGACACAGCTAGAAGCAGCACAAGATTTTGCAAACTTTTCCACATTTTACTCTTATCATTAGTTTATGTGATAGTATAAATAGTATATATCCTGCTTTCATCTCATTGCTTCACCCAATAGGCCTCTGACGTAAATCAGTGGGAAAAAAGTGGGAGCTTATGTGTCGATCCATTCATTATCAGAAAGTTGCCTAAATTCAGTTTAGTAAATGCACTTTTTGCACTGGAAAGAAAGATTTAAGTTCTGAAAGTTTCAGTGTGTTTTCAGTGTACATCATGCGCTTTCATCTCAAAAGATCAAAGAATATTTTTTAATAATTGATTTGCAGAGTTTACTAGAGGTATAGCATACTTTGCCCTATTGAACGAAGGTGAAAAGAAAATATTTCTTGCACCAAAACAGTCAATTTAGTTTTTCATGACAATTTTCCATCTTCTCTTTCTGACTACTGTTGTTGCTACTGTATCTTTAAGACTTCTGTATGCAAATGACATCATGATGACATCTGAATGACATGTTTTTGCAGCTTAATTTCCATAAATGGAGTCAAGGTACACTGGAAAGTGAGCTTTGCACTACCAACATTCATATATTTCAAAAGAATAAGGACAATCTGGAAACACTATGATACGGTTCAATTAGTTAATGAATGAATTAATATAATTAACAGTGATCAATAGATTTGTTATATGATTTATTATATACTTTGTTAACGTTAGTTAATAAAAATACATGCATTCTTTGTTAGCTCATGCTAGCAAGTCCATTAAATAATATTAACAGATACAACTTTTGATTTTAACAATGTATTAGTAAGAATGTTAGTTCATGTTAACTAATGCAGTTAACTAATGTTAACAAATGGAACCTCAGTGCAGTGTTACCGAAAACAATATATGAGGAGCAAATTATATTTTATTTATATAGATTATATTATATTTATTTTCTATTTCTATTATCTACTGTATATATAAATGTCAGTCTACATGTCTTGCACCAAAAACAGTCAAAAGCAATAAACTACCTTAAAGGGCCAGAAAACTTGTAAAAGTAAATGAGGACAGTATGCGCTCATGTTTGTGCCATCATGATGATATCTGAATGACATGTTTTTGCAGCTTAGTTTTCATAAATGTCAGAGGTAGAGTGGAATGTGAGCTTTGCACTGCCAATTTTCTGAACGATTTCAGAAACTTTGTATTGCTCGCAATGCCTCATTTGAAGGTCTCTCTGGATAAAAGCCTTTTCTAAATGGATAAATGTAAATAAATGTAAATATTCATGTTTAAAAAGAGCAAGAAAAATCCTGCCTTGCATGATATGATCTGTAGTCTTTTAGTTAGAGCCAAACTCCATGTTTCATCACATTTTTTAAGCTTGAACGATGTTATACACTCATAAATATTCTAAAGCTTATGTTTCACAATTTCTTACACTAAGTGCTGTTTTTTTGTGAGCGAGGGCTCAATTTAGCACCGGAGGAGTGGCAGATAGGGCACTGGACGGCAGCAAAGCCTAATGGATTTCTGGCTTGGTCACTCTCACAGACCACACACACATACACTGCCAAAAAACAAACAGATTGCAGGGCAGTGATTTTTTTCAGACAAAATATGTCTTGAGCCTTATCGATCGCCATTTCCACTCTGTCTGCCGCAGAGGAGGATCAGAGAAACTGTCAGAAATGGTTACATTTGGCTTGTGAAGGATAGAGAATCCCCTAGCAGACAAAACGCTCCGTTGGGCTCTCGGGCGGGGGGCGTCTCGCACTTTAACCTTGGACTGCTTGGATGGTTCGCGTTTTTGCTGAAGTTTTAAAGTGTCTGAGTTCAGCCTCAAGATTTAGCACGGTTAAATTGTTAGTCTCTACAATGAACTGATTGCTTGCCACTTCGTATCTGTTCAGAGGATTAAGACTGGCAGTTCAATTCAGTTGTTTTATACTACATCACCCCAGTTTTTAAAGAGCTGAATCCCAAATATTCACTCCTTGTCCCAGTACATGTCTGTACATGTACAAAATGGCATCAAGCATAATGAAAAGCAGTGCCTCAACGACAGAAATCAAGAATGATACAATATCAAAATGATAGATAAACGATAGACCAAGGTTTCAAAATGCTAAAACTAATTTCCACATTTAAATTAGTTTTACCAGATTTTCATCATGGACTCAGATGTTTGGATGCCACTGTATCTTTCCATATGGCAAAGGTCTTTTTCTTCTAGCCAGTCTTTGTGATCATGACTTGTTTGGCTGAGAACAAATACAGTCACAGCTGGGTTGAGCTCTGTGAAACTCTCAGATCTCATTTGGAGTGGTTTGCTGGTATATTAATGAGTTTTGAATTATCACAAACATGCAGTACCTGCCAATGCGATTCGCATAGGTTTTGACTGCACATCACAGATTTCCCATTTGCACTAGATGGTAAAAATGTTCAGCTGCCCGACTCAAAGCCAAGAATCCAAATATCATCAATCCAATCTGATGATATTTTAAAATATTCACAAGTCTAATTATAATTTAGCTCATTATTAATGTTTCCCTGTAGAGAATCTGATTATTTGAGTTAATAAAAGATTTTATAATCATCCAGTGTGTCTGATTCTTTAAATACATTTTCAGCGGAACTATTCCTGGATCAGGGTTATTATAGTTAACTGAAACTAAAACCAAATGTTACTTGGAATACAATAAACTTTAACTGAAATAAAACATAAAAAAAAATTCATTTAGTTTAGCTTGATGTACTGAAATAACTGACACTAAAGCTGAAATAAAAATGAATATAAAAAAGGAATACACATTACAAAAATACACAACAAAATGACTAAAACTTTAATTTACATAGAAAATATACTACCCTAGCTAAATATAAGCTGCCTACCCTAGCTTTTAAAAAAACTAAAATAGTAACTCAGAGATACTAAAATAATTCCTGGATATGTCAAAAGGGGCAATGGGATGTTTCTCATAATTGAATAAATTTAGATGTATACACATATATACACTCTAAAAAATGCTGGGTTGTTTCACCCCAAATTTGGGTCAAATATGGACAAACCCAACCGTTGGGTTAAAAATTTTATTAAAAATGTAACCCAACGATTAGGTTTGTCCATATTTGACCCAAATTTGGGTTGAAACATCTTTTCAATCAACCAATTTCAATCAACCAATCAGCTGTTACATTTAAGTAAACAATTAGATAATACCAATTTAGGTCAACCAATTACCAATGCTTAACCTTGTTCAGTCTGTGGTGTAAAAGTTGCATTAGCAATTTAAAAAAGCAAAGCAAGGTCAGGTCAGGTAAAAGTGTCTGAATTGTTGTTGTTTTTTTAATAGGTTTTACTGATAGTCCACTGTATGAAGAATTTTGGGTATAATATGTCACAGTTCACTTTATTTTGCTATCCTCAATTACATAAATTAATTATAGTGTCCTGCACCCACTAGTAAAAAAATATATCTGGTGTCTGATTTTTGGTTTGACTATAGTCAAACCAAAAATCACACAACAGATATAATTTTTAATATATATTTTCTAGCAAATTTCATAAGTAGTACAGCTCTAACGCATAATATATTTATAATCACATTACCTTATATTGTCTTTTCAGCATCGACTTTATATAGAGATCAGAGTTATATCATGATGTTATTGCTATATTGATCTGGTATATTGTGTTTGTATATTATTGCTATAAGATCATCACTTAAAAAAATTATGCATATTGTTCAAGGGTTGCTAAGGAAACAGATGGTAGTAAATTCATAAGCTACACTTAGAAGTTTTGCT
Organism: Paracanthobrama guichenoti; assembly: GCA_018749465.1. NCBI lineage: Eukaryota > Metazoa > Chordata > Actinopteri > Cypriniformes > Gobionidae > Paracanthobrama > Paracanthobrama guichenoti. Next base: position 36,494,952 of record CM031961.1, on the reverse strand, counting down.
TTTCATAGTGAATAAGATTATGTGGTCTACTGGGATCTTAATGTCCGGGTAACCAGTCTGCACTGCTTTTGTATTAGGAAAGCAAACGGAAATAATCTGATATTCTGAAAGCCTTCCATTAAAAGAATAATTATAGAACATATAAGAAGTAGCGTTGTCATCACATGTAGAATACATTACATTTCCAAGACTCAAGAAGAACTGAAATAAGTGTGGTGAAATGAAGATAATTACCACACACCATTTGGTTATACTTTATTTTGATGGTTCCTTTTAGATATTCTGTTGACTATAATAACATTGCACCTGCATTTCAACTAACTCTCATTAGAGTACAAGCTGAGTATTAATAGACTGTTATAGGGGTAGGGTTCGGGTTGGTAGAGTAAGTTGACATGTTGTTGCAAATTTACTAGAATGTATGCAGAATAAAATCAAAATAAAGTGTAATCAGACAGTCTACTAATAATCTAATAATACTCTAATGAGAGTTAGTTGACAATTCTATTTATAGTCAACAGAATTTCTAAAAGGGGTCATCAGTTAAACAATTGGTGTGACAAATGCAGCAAATTTATATAACAGCATAAATTGAGATATCAGTGACAGTAGTGGCAGAGCTAACTGGGTCATTCTCAGGAAACAGTGTGTGTATTCCCATGATTTACTACTGATATTATTAACAACATACTGAATATATTCACATTACTATAGCTTTCCTGTAGCTCAAACAATAAGAGTGTGGCGCTAGCAACGCCAAGGTCATGGGTTCGATTCCCAGGGAAAGCAAGAACTGACGAAAATGTAAAAATGTGTACCTCGAATGCAATGTAAGTCGCTTTGGATAAAAGCGTCTGCCAAATACATAAATGTAAATGTAATAGATTAAACATATGTTTATGTGAAATGCAATTTAAAAAAGTTGGGACACTGTACAAATTGTGAAAAAAAAAAAGGAATGCAATAATTTACAAATCTCATAAACTTATATTTTATTCACAATAGAATATAGATTGCATATCAAATGTTGAAAGTGAGACATTTTGAAATGTCATGCCAAATATTGGCTCATTTTGGATTTCATGAGAGCTACACATTCCAAAACAGTTGGGACAGGTAGCAATAAGAGGCTGGAAAAGTTAAATGTACATATAAGGAACAGCTGGAGGACCAATTTGCAACTTATTAGGTCAATTGGCAACATGATTGGGTATAAAAAGAGTCTCTCAGAGTGGCAGTGTCTCTCAGAAGTCAAGATGGGCAGAGGATCACCAATTCCCCCAATGCTGCGGCCAAAAATAGTGGAGCAATATCAGAAAGGAGTTTCTCAGAGAAAAACTGCAAAGAGTTTGAAGTTATCATCATCTACAGTGCATAATATCATCCAAAGATTCAGAGAATCTGGAACAATCTCTGTGCGTAAGGGTCAAGGCCGGAAAACCATACTGGATGCCCGTGATCTTCGGGCCCTTAGACGGCACTGCATCACATAAAGGAATGCTACTGTAATGGAAATCACAACATGGGCTCAGGAATACTTCCAGAAAACATTGTCGGTGAACACAATCCACCGTGCCATTCGCCGTTGCCGGGTAAAACTCTATAGGTCAAAAAAGAAGCCATATCTAAACATGATCCAGAAGTGCAGGCGTTTTCTCTGGGCCAAGGCTCATTTAAAATGGACTGTGGCAAAGTGGAAAACTGTTCTGTGGTCAGACCAATCAAAATTTGAAGTTGTTTTGGGAAAACTGGGACGCCATGTCATCCGGACTAAAGAGGACAAGGATCAGCGCTCAGTTCAGAAGCCTGCATCTCTGATGGTATGGGGTTGCATGAGTGCGTGTGGCATGGGCAGCTTACACATCTGGAAAGGCACCATCAATACTGAAAGGTATATCCAAGTTCTAGAACAACATATGCTCTCTCATATGCAAGAAGACCTTGCATTTTCCAACATGACAATGCCAGACCACATACTGCATCAATTACAACATCATGGCTGCGTAGAAGAATCTGGGTACTGAAATGGCCAGCCTGCAGTCCAGATCTTTCACCCATAGAAAACATTTAGCGTATCATAAAGAGGAAGATGCGACAAAGAAGACCTAAGACAGTTGAGCAACTAGAAGCCTGTATTAGACAAGAATGGGACAACATTCCTATTCCTAAACTTGAGCAACTTGTCTCCTCAGTCCCCAGACGTTTGCAGACTGTTATAAAAAGAAGAGGGGATGCCACACAGTGGGAAACATGGCCTTGTCCCAACTTTTTTGAGATGTTGATGCCATGAAATTTAAAATCAAATAATTTTTCCCTTAAAATGATACATTTTCTCAGTTTAAACATTTGATATGTCATCTATGTTGTATATTGAAATTTGAAACTTTTGGAATCGGATTTGTATTTTGATTATATTTCCTCATTAAAAATAATCATTAGATTTTTGATGACATTACATAGTTTAAAGAGGTATGTTTCTCTCACAGTCTTTATCTGTATTTCACAATGTTTCCACTTTGTCTTGTTAATCTCAATAGTTTTGCTATGTTATGATCAATTCACAGAAAATAAAATCATAGCCAATCTCGTGGTAGAAACTCAATGCACTTAGGCATATGGTCAAGATGATCTGCTGAAGTTCAAACTGAACACCAGAATAGGGAAGAAAGATGATTTAAGTGACTTTGAATGTGGCATGGCTGTTGGTGCCAGACGGGCTTGTCTGAGTATTTCAGAAACTGCTGATCTAAGCACAACCATCTCTAGGGTTTATAGAGAATGGGCAGACTGGTTCAAGTTGATAGAAAGGCAACAGTAACTCAAATAACCACTCGCTATAGCCGAGGTATGCAGAAGAGCATCTTTGAATGCACAACATGTTGAACAGCAGCAGAAGAACACACCGGGTGCCACTCCTGTCAGCTAAGAACAGGAAACTGAGGCTACAATTCACACGGGCTCACCAAAGTTGGAAAAAAGAAGATTGGAAAGACGTTACTTGGTCTTATGAGACTCGATTTCTGTTGCGAATTTCAGATGGTATGGTCAAGAATTTGGTGTAAACAACATGAAAGCATGGATCCATCCTGCCTTGCATCAATGGTTCAGGCTGGTGGTAATGGTGTAAGGGTGTGGGGGATATTTTCATGGCATACTTAGTACCAATTGAGGATTGTTTAAACACCATCGCCTACCTGAGTATTGTTGCACAGTGTACCCATCTTCTGATGGCTACTTCCATCAGGTTAACGCACCATGTCACAAAACTCAAGTAATCTCAAACTGGTTTCTTTAACATGACAATGAGTTCACTAAATTCAAATTGCCTCTAAGTCACCAGATCTCAATCCAAAGACTAATTTATTTGTCACCTGTTAATAGCAAAAATGTGTATTCACATTTTGTATCATAGTGACAGTCTGCAATGCTGCTAAAAGCTGCTTCCCATGTCTCAAAATGTGCTTCCTTCGCCATCTTAGAGCAATCGCCACTGATTTACAGGCTAGCTTATCTGAAGGAGGCACTTTCTTTTTGCCCTTCTCCTTAAAAAGTATTAAAAAAGAGACTCAACGCCTGCCTGCTTCACCCTCTCATCACGTCATAAGTTCCCCATCATCCCTTTACATCCTTCATATAAGGCTTTTAATTGACACCTCTGTCAACACTAAACTGTGGGAAACGGGGGTCCGCAGGGCTGTGCGTTTTTTCAGGGGTCTTTTCTCTCCGAGTTTGCGCTCAGGCTGATTGGCGTACGGTGAGTGTGGCTGCCTTTTGTTCCTCTGCTGGCTCTGAGCTCAATTATGTTCTCTCCTCTGTACAACGTACAAAGGCTGTTGGCTTTTCATGGGCGGCTCTAATGGAGAACTGCTGCTGTGGGTTAATGATGCCTGCATTACAGACCTCTGTGAGGAACGGTGAGGGCTTTTCATCTGCAATAGTACCTCGACCCATGCTGGTGACAATGTCCGGAACTCCATAGTTTTTCCTAACAAGTGTTGCAAAACAACTGCAAGTATATATAGCTTATTAGAGCTCAAGCAATGTTGCTGTGTAGCTACAGTAGTGATGTTTCAGCTCAGAGAACACATCCAGAGAGTGGCATAGTGTAGATTAAAAGGCTACTGTCAAAAACAGGAAATTAAACAGGGCATAGCCTAATAGAGCTCTTTAAGTCTTCAACTACTGTAGACGTAGCTACTGTGCCGTTCATTTAGATTTAGACTCTTTGCTGGAGTACTTTGAGTACTAATTAGGTGGTAGCTTATTCAGTTTGCCTAAACCCGACTAGTTCTTCCTGTCACGTATGTGAAGCCTTATTAGCAGGCTTTTTTGAATTTCTTCGGGTTGCCAAATCTCTGTCACACAATGTTGGCTTAGACTGCACCAACCTTAGGGGGTAATTTATATGGCAGTGCCCTGATAAAAAGACCCGTGTATCTGCTCATCATATGTTGGGTTTTGTATGCCAGTAGCTTCTTAACTTAACTTAGGTTCAACAGTTTCACCAGTCTTGAACATATAAAGTAACAAGGTTTAGCTGGTTAGCATGGCCCAGTTAGCCCTTGGTGGTAGATGTTAAAGATAAAAAGCATCTTTCTCCACTGATGGTCATTCAAAATGAGCCTTAAATTATCCTTCTACATTACTTGCCAGAAAAGTTACTTGCAAAAAAACAAAAAGTACAACAAAATAAAATAGCTATTGAGACAGTACAATCAGATCAAACACAACTACAGCTTTGGATCACTCATTAATATGGTATCCATAACCTCACTTCTGATGATATCTCTCCAGGGTAGTGGGCATAATTTATGGTTGACAGTTTAAAATGTCATATAGGTGCCACCTAGCTCTTACTGAAGTAGTTCCTGGTGAAATGTTGCCGCCCTTTGATCCAGAGCCGTACGTGCATATCTCATAATTTCCAGATCACTGAGCCCATCCAAGTTATTAAGTCCTGTCAAGCAAACAGCCAGGGTGACTCATGGCAAAGTGCATTTTCTCCTGCGTCAAACAGCCGATCTCTCTCCTACAGCCACCGTAATACCATAACTCAAGATCTGTTTATAAAAGACGACCAAACTGAGGATGTTTTGCCATCTTGTTGAGAGGTGGCTAGGCTGATTGCACCTCTTTCGCTAACAGAGCAGAGCGGGAAGGGAAAAAAAGCAAAGTGTTCAAACAAGGCAAGCAATATTTAATACCTGATTCATTTTATGGATGCAGAGGCGGACAGAAATAGCGCTTATTGTCATAATTACTCTAAGACATGCATTTATGTTAAGATTGTGTCACAGTCATTAGCCAGACTCATGTGTTAAAATGAGTTCAATGAACTAATGAATGATTCAGTGCGCAGAATAGCTTGCATACTAAAATTCATGAATTACTGTGCAAATGACTAAAAGAAAATGACACCACGTTACTGAATATCTGCATGATTGTAGAGTGCTTTCATTGCGTCCGCTAGTGCTTTCCATCCAAGCAATTTACTTGCACATCTACATATATATATCGTACTGACGCAAGTTGTGTTTTATGCATGGCGAATACTTAATTCTGAGTGCTTCAGTATGATAAAAGGTAAATTAGGAAATGATAGCCATAGAGGTCGAAGGTAGACACTGAAGAAAATTTGCACTGAAATGGAAAGCTATGAAAGTGCTGTCACTCAAGTCTCACCTGGTCCCATGGACAGATGATCCCACCATAGAACATGAAGAGGTAACCCATGGCAACCAGACATCCCCAGATGAGCAGGGAGAAGAGGCGAAGAAGCTTTTTGAAGATGGACTCGATGCAGACAAGGATGAAGATGGCGAGAAAAATGGCCAGAGTTGTGGGCACGGTCATGATGAAGGCCATGTGGTCCTCCATGTCCTGTGGAAACATAATGACAGTTCATGGCTCATTCACTCATGCATTCACAAGCTGATAAAGAAGAGAACATTCTATTGAAGTACGCTGAAAAAGAACACATTCAAAAAAGACAAGACATATTCCACTCGCACATTTAGAGCAAGATTAAATGCAAAGAACTGAAAGATTTTTTCTGTGATTTAATGCCAAAATTGTGAAACAGACAAACTGTGGCCTTAACCTTAGACTCTTGACCAGATTTCAGTCTATTATGTCTGCCCAAACTTTTCCATTAACCCAATGGTTCTGTCATAATGTGATAGTAGTGTTTTTACTGTTGAATTATTAATTAATATGGACAATTAACATTTGAAAAAAAAAAAAAGAAAAAAGCACTCAAACTGCTATCGCAATAGGTTCTTTGAAAATAGGTTTGTGCTCATAAAATGTATTCAAATCAATTAATGCACATTAAAGACAACATGAAACAACATTTGCAACCCATTTCACTTTCATAATGTGGCATATTTTTGAGTAAAACAGGATATGCATTATTATTATTATTATTTTTTGGCAGGACATGATTTCATGAACTCAGAGTTGGTTTATATAAAGTATGCATTTCATAAAACTTGAGTTAAACTTGAAAATCAGATCAGTCCAGTGCTTGAATGAATCATTTGGACTGGTTTTGTGAACCGGATTGACTGATTCATTGAAAAGAAAACTTATACAGTACATACTATTTTTTATTTTATTTTATCAGTTTGAGTCATTTTAGTGTTTTAACTTAAACATATTTATTTTAGTTAGTTGCCAAGGCAACATTCCCTTTCGAAGTGGAACCTCAACGCTGCGTCTTTGTATTGGCACTACAGGGACATGCGTCTGAGGCACATGTAAACAAACGGCAATGACCATTAGCAGAGGCAGTTCATGGCATCGCATGCAGAGGGCCTGTGACTATAAAAGGGTGCCTGAGCCTTCATTGTTCAGTGTAGACAGCGTCGTTGATTATAACGTAAGTTTTATCGTGAGTCCAGAACTCAGTCACTGCTAAATTCGCTGTTAAACTAGTGTCCAGCAATTATAAGCCGTTTAGTCACTTGCTTGATTTACTGACGCATAAAGAGCAATAAATGTTATTGAGACAAAGAATGTCTGACTGTAGGCTACATTAATTATTACAGATCAGATATCACTGCACACAGAGAAAAGGGTGTCAAAATTGTACCTTTAGGGGTACAACAGTACCCTTAAAAGGACATATTTGTACCTTTTAATTTTTTTTACCACAAAAGGTTCATAGTAGTACCATAAGGTACGTATTTGTACTCTAAGGTATTAATATGCACCTTTTAGGAGTAAAAAAGGTAGGGTCATGTAGTATTTATATTTTATTTCAGCTTTATATTAAGTACCTGAAAAAGGTTCTTAATAGCTTTAGTTTTAGTTAACAATAACAACGCGGCATGAGGGTGAATAAATGATGACAGCATGTTGAGTTTTATGGTCAATTTAAGTTCATGCTGACTTTAAAGAGACAAACAAAGCCTGTATGAAATATTTGCATGTCACCATGACCTTTCATAAAGTCTTTTTCTACCTGTAGCTGTCGTCACTATTCAGTAGTTTTCTGTGCAGCTCTAAGTAACACACTTACAGACCGTTCATCAACTGCAGACTGAGACAGAAATAGACAGATCTGCGGCAGGAGGGTACAGTCAAAGGGGAGAATTTTAATGACTGCATTATAGCTAAATAATCTATGCAGACTTATTGGAGATGACTCATGACATATGCCATTTTAGGTTTTATTGCGGTTTGAATTGACTTCATCCTCTGGCCATAATTAAACTATTCTAATTAAAAAAAAAACTATTCAATTCAGTTAGCAATTATTTATTTGTGGTGTGTGTGTGGCTAATACTGGTACTGTAGATGTGGGTAATATGGTGTCGCACCATTGGTTCGGATGACTGTGTGTGTGTTTTGTGAATGATGAGAGAGCATTGAGCTGGCAGACTTGCAGTAATATAATGCCTGTACCACAGTATGACTCACCAGCCATTAGAGGAGACACCCCAGGGAGTACTACAAATTCAAGGGAACTCTGGCACGCAGATTGAATCTCAATGAACTCTTGGGGAACACACACTTTCTGTTACCACAAACAGACAGAAAAACAGAAAAACTGCCCACACCTGCTTTAATTTTTCATGCACTGAAATAATGTAACATTAATTATAACTTGATTTTGAAACTGAAAAAAAAAAAAAAAAAAAAAAGATTGAATGTGAAAAAATTGCTGTCACAAAGCTAGAGTGTTCTAGGTGGTTGTTACTGGCCCAGGACAATAGAGTGCTGCTGGAAGGACATTTATTGTAGGCAAAAAACTGGAAACAATTTTTTAGCAAGTCTGCTTCCATAGTTCTGAACTCAATGGGTTTCTGAATGGGTTTTTGTTTAAATGTCAAAAATAACCTGTTGTTAACACAAGCTGGAGCTATTTCACATTTTATTATTTGACATAAAATACATCAGTTTTAGCACCTTGTTATTTTTTTTTTAAGCTTTTACTTTTCTTGAAAAAGGCGGCTGCTAACAAGTGGTTAAATAGGACTACAGTACAGTGGTTGTCGGGGACATTAAAGGGTAGAAAACACAGTTTTATCATATTTATAAAAGACAGATACGCTGTACCGATTCTTTCCAAAAACAGCCGAACTCGTGGAGGTGTGCAGTGGGCGGAGCTAAAGAGTCACGAGCACACACACACACACACACCTGACACACAATACAGTAAACAAGTGTACGTTGTGAACGCATAATTTGTAGAGATCTGAGAGAAGCAGAAGCCATGACGAACAGTCGATTTGTACGGAAGTTGGCATCTGATGACCGAACTACATTGGAATTCACAAATGGAAAAATCAAGTGAGCCAGGACTGATTTGTGTTCACAATGGACATTTTTAGCAAACCGTACCATTAGGTGAAAGCGAACTGTACCCAGACCACCTCCCGAGATGGTCTCGGTTCGCGTTTAACCCTAAAGCGGCCTTTGGGACAAATGTGGGCAAAATAATCTCCCTTAATCTGAGTGATACAAGACTTGGCTACTTTTCCTAAGTTTGCCACCTGAACACTCAACTCAATTCACTCGATTGAACAATGTTAAGTGGTTGAAAAAAAAAAAAAAACCCTCCTTAATTGGACCTTTGTGGACTAAAGTGGGCACCCATAGGAAATGTATGGGAATTTTTTATTTTTATTTGTCCAATAAAAATCAATAAATCCAACTAGGGCTGTGCGATATTGTGTTAAGGGCATGCTGCATAGAGTCCGGGCTGTGGGCTACGACGGCACAGTGATCAGCATACTGAAGCTCACATTTTTGGCGGGTCTTTGTCTTTGTGTGGGCCTGGAGTCGACGGATGTTAAAGAGGCTTCCGTCAAGTCAGTATTCCACATGGACACCGTCTTCATGCCCCATGACACGATGGAAGAGGCAAGTGATGGCAGAAAGGAGGATGTTAAAGAGCACCGGAGCCAAGACACAGCCTTGTTTCACCCCAAAGTTTACCTCAAAAGATTCTAACTGGAGTTCTCTCATTGAGCACTCTGGCTTGCATCCCGTCATGCAACTGCTGTAGGATGCTAAGAAACTTGAGTGTACCCCAAGTTTAGAGAGATGTTTCCAGAGCAGTTCATGTTTGATGGTGTCAAAAGCTTTGCTGAGGTCGATGAAGGCTATGTAAAGGTCTTTGTGCTTTCTCCTATATCCTCCTTGTTTGAAAACCTCTGCAGGGTTTCAATCGGGTCCAGCACATTTGTTATTCTTCAGCCCTACAATGGCTTGCCAGAGTTCTGAGTAGAGTGGTGGTATCCAGATGCATGGTTGGTGGCAAGTCTGGCAGATTATCCAGGATATGTGGGTCAGCAGGGTTGTGTGGTTGAAGAAACTCTCAAAATGATTTGCCCAACGGGCAAGAATCTCGTGGTGGTCCTTGAAAAGTGTGGACCCATCAGCTGATCAGACTGGACCAATCGCTCGTTTCCTGGGGCCGTATAATGCTTTTAAGGCATCGTAAAAGCCTTGAGTGTTATTACAGTCTGCCAGGTTCTGGATTTCTTGCGCCTTTTGAACCCACCAGGTGTTCTCCATAATCTGAAGGGCTCACTGGGTTTCTGCTCTTGCAGCAGTGAAGGAGGTTATAAGGGTGGGAGATCCAGGACAGGACAGGAGAGCTTTGTAGGCTTTGTGCTTAGTTTTTAGGAGTGACTGTATCTCATCTGAGTTACAGTCGAACCAGTCCTGGTGATGTTTCTTTGATTGGCCGAGCGCCTCTAAGGCTGTGTTATAAATAGTCTGGCGCAGAGCAGGCCAGTAGGCTGATTCTTCCGGGATCTTGTTGAGGTTTTCAGCAAGGAACCGTCGGAGGTTGTCTTTGGTGGTGTGGCTGTTCAGCACTGTACAGTTGAGTTTGTTGTATGAGGCTGTCTTCGGGCTGCGAGGTTGAATGCTCATGAGTAGATTGGATCTGACCATGAGGTGGTCAGTCCAGCACTCAGTTCCTCTCTTAACATGGGTGGTGAGGACATCTGGTCTGTCTTTTTGATGGACAATCACATTGAGCGTGGGTGCTGCCAGGTAGTTCTGAACCTGTTCTTCATCTGGAAGATGGTGTTAGTAATGACCAGCTGGTACTCTGCACAGAGGGAGAGGAGTCTGAGCCTGTTGTGGTTCATTTTCCCCACACCATGCTGGACGATGACTTGATTCCATACCAGGTGCTCCGTACCCACTCTAGCATTGAAATCTCCCATGAGTATGAGCCTGTCCGTAGCTGGGGTTTTCTGTAGTATGGCATCAAGAACTCTATAGAAATCCTCTTTGATGTTATGCTTGGCATCAAGCGTTTGAGCGTATGCACTGGTGAGAGGGGCGAAGCATTTCTTTGCCAGGGGAATGCGCCATTTCATCAGTCTTTCATTGATGCCGATAGGGGATTCCGGAATGCGCTGCAGCAGTTTAGACTTCACAGCAAAGCCAACTCCATGGTTACAATGAGTGCCTTCAGGAACCCCCTTCCAGAAAAAGGTGTACCCAGCACCAACATCTGTCAAGAAGTCCACTCACACTCTCTCTCTCACACACACAAACACACACGTCCACAAAAGCATTGCATTGAAAGCCATTGAGTGAGACTATAAGAGCGTTTTTTTATTTTATTTTATTTTGTAAAATAAAAAAGTCACTCACGCATACACAAACAAAAAAATTGAATGAGCCAATAACTGAGCAATTTTTAAAAACAAATTGCCAATCAGCCACTGTGCAAAACACACACCCACACACACACACACTTCAAAGTCAGATACTGCTACTTGTCCTAGTGCTTCCAAACAAAACATGTTTTATATTGTTTATTCTTATCTGTTTGTAACCATTTACCTTTATTGAGTTATTGTTAGGTTTATTGTTTATTCTTGCCTGTTTGGTACTTTTTGAGTTATTGAAATTTGATGTTTTTGTTAGACAAATGATTACCATGTCTCCCAATTTGTCTTTTCTTATAGCATGGTCATATTTGTCTGTAAGCATATTTTGGCATCTTTGTATAGTCTCACCCAACAAAAAGGGCCAACATATGGGCCAAAAATCACACAAACTGTGCTCAGACCCCTGAAAAGGACCAAGTGTGAAAGCTCCCTGATCCCTAGTATCATTCATGTCACGCATAAATGATGCAAGTTACACTCCAAGGGTTAATATTCAGGGTTCGTTTAAATCCCTAACCCTCATTTTGGCAATAATCTTGCTAGCCTTATCAAACACCACCAACAGTGCACCCATCTGAGACATTTCCCTTCCTCTTTCCAGGACAATTATAATTAAATGTCTACATCAAAGTGCCGATTCACTGCCTATATGATTAGTCTTAAAATCCCCATTTTAGGCCCATTCCCGCCAGCCCCTCTCCTTCCTGTTCTACTCTCATCACTCTTTCATCCCTCACAGCATGAATCAGACTTGGCTCCTATCAGTCTCCTTTCTTCACGTTATCAAGGGCCAGAGCTCATATAGTCAGCTGATTGTGCATTTGAGCCCATTTAAGTCCATTTAACTCCATTTTGCAGGGGCCACAAAGGCAAAGAAACACACATATGGGGGGTTCTTTGTTACAGCACTATCCCTTCCACAGCCACTTCCTGTCCATTTGTCTGAGTGTCTCAGTTTAATGTGAGTTTGGGGTGGTTTGTTTTCTGTGGTTTTGCAGCTCTGCAGACTTGCTGATGGGACAAAAATGTAAAACATGCCACTGACAGTCAGCAGAATGCAAACTTACACCGTACCCACATACTCATGTATTTTTAACTCTCAAAACAAAGCTACACTTTCATTATTTCATGATTGCAATGCAAAAGAAATAAAAGAAATAAATGCAGAAGAAAAAAAGTTTAGATTCTTGTAATACATTTTTGCGATGTGCAGATATAATTCCTCTGCTGTGCACTTGTAATTTTTGGAAGAGTATGGAGTCATGCATTTTTTTATACTCTTATTATTCTTCCAAAGCATTGACATTCACCTAACACAAGCATCTATTACAACTTGCTCATCAGTTCTTTATTGATATTTACACTCAGCCTTAAAATAAAAGAAAGATAAAGTCCAAAATATTTCAATACCTTTGCCACACTTAAAAATGTACGAAAGCTAATATTATTTTCGTTTAAAGAAATCAATCATTAGGAAGATCAGGCCCTTCCTATCAGAGCATCCTACACAACTCCTTGTCCAAGCTCTTGTTCTATCCGGACTGGACTATTGTAAAGCTCTCTTGGCAGGCCTTCCAGCATGCACTGTCAAACCTCTGCAACTGATCCAGAATGCTGCAGCAAGAGTGGTCTTTAACAAGCCAAAGAAAGAGCACGTCACCCCTCTCTTCATAAACCTGCATTAGTTGCCAATTGCCACTTGCTTCAAATTCATGGCACTGATGTTTGCCTACACAACAACCACTGACTCTGCACCCCTATACCTAAACTCACTACTTCAGACTTATGTGCCCTCCAGAAGCTTGCGTTCTGCAAGTGAGTGGTGCCTTGTGGTGCCATCCCAAATAGGCACAAAATCACTGTAACTGGGACTAGTCACAGCACTTATATATTGTTGCCCTATTGTTGGTTTGATTGTGTCTATTGTTCTCCTTATTTCTCCTTATCTCCTAAGTCGTTTTGGATAAAAGTGTCTGCTAAATATGTAAATGTAAGATAAAGGAGTAAAGGAATAGGCCAAATATACTTTGACTTTTCTGTCAGTATAATTCAAGTATAGCTAAAAGGATAACATTTTTCACCCAAAAATTTAAATTCTGTCATCATTTACTCACCCTCATGTTGTTCCAAACCTGAATATTTTGCTTCTGCTGAACATAAAAGAAGATATTTTGAAGAATGTCTGTAACCAAATGGAGTAGACTGTCTGCTTAATATCTGCAGTTTTATTGTGGTGGTCCCCTAACAGTCATTCTACTGACTAGTAACTTTGCAAATTACATATCAACTTATTCTAACCCTAACCCTACCAGTCTACTAATACTCTACTAACACTCTAATGTGAGTTAGTAGTCATGTGTTTGGTTGTGAGGGAAAGATAACCTTGTTCAGCTTCCCAAATAACCCAGCGTTAAGGAAACAGTGGATGCAGTTTGTTTTTCTGGAGCAGCAACGGAGTTCTGCAAGTGTGTTTGTTTGTTCCCGGTCATGAGGCGAAACTGCATCAAATGTCTGTGTTTTGTTGGCAATCGGCGCATAAGTGCATATAATGAAAACAACATGAACGTATAGTGGATAGGAAAGTTATCTGGGGATAATGCCATGATATATTGTGTGCGCGTGTGTGTGCATGCGCTCGTGACTCTTTAGCTTTGCCCACTGCACGCCTCCACGAGTTTGGCTCTTTTTGCATATATTGCATCTCTTTAAAATCTATTTGGATCGTAAAGAAGTGTGCATTAAACCATAGTGCAAGTACAAAGGATGTGCTCATCTTACACTACATTTCTAATCAACTAAGCCAAGCAGAGGCCAACACATTTTACAGATGCTGTGGAGTGTGTCAGTGACTGAATTCAATAAAGGCACTATAAGCGAATATTAATGATCCCATGAGCTGGTAAGATTGGCTCAGTGTGACGCTGTCATCTCCTTAACTCATCTAATTGATCGACCTGCATGTTCGCTTCATCCCACTCCACATTATCATATTTCTGCCGTGTTGGCGTCAGATTTATAACATGTGTTCAGTTGGGTCAATGTTGCCCCATCCTGATCTCACCCAAAGCCTCCTTCCAAATTCCCCTTGCATAAATGATCTTTAACTGTAACCAAGTATAAAGTTTTTCTTTACGGAGCTACTGAATGGAAAATGGACTGTTGATAAGGAATGTATGCATGTGCTTGTTTTTGTATTTGCTGGTGTCGCTGAGGCATCTAGACGATGTGGGTTTGTGGCTCGTGTCCAAATAGTCTGCTCCAAGATTTGGCTCTCAGTGTAATTTGAAGAGGTTAAAACGGGAAGGAGCGCAGCCATTAGAAATTAAATCTTGATAGTAACAGTCTTATCATCAGGATGCGAGGGAAAAGGTGTCCATTTTGCCTCACCATCATTTATAAAGACAGTATCAAGTGTGTTGCATACAGCATAGCCTAATGGAAAGAATTATTATTCATTTTAGTTAACAATTTGCTAATCAGAAAATGCTTTTCAACCAGATCAAACTAATGTTCAGGTCCAAGGTCTAAAGCACAATTCTTGTAGTGCGGGATTATGTTGTGATTGACTTGACAATCACCATACACCCATCTGTGACCATGAGAACATTAAATATTTAGTTTTTCAACCAGATCAAACTAATGTTCAGTTCCAAGGTCTAAAGCACAATTCTTGTAGTGGGGGATTATGTTGTGATTGACTTGACAATCACCATACACCCATCTGTGACCATGAGAACATTAAATATTTAGTTACAATCTGTGACAGTGGCAAAGTATTTTTACTTAATTACTGTACTTCAGTACGTTTCAAGTATCTGTACTTTATCAGAGTATTTTTATTTTGGGAAACTTTTACTTCACTACATTGCAAAGCATAATATTGTACTTTTTACTCCACAACCTTTCATAAAAACATATCTTTTCTTGTTATTTCAAACTGAAGATCTCAACACCCTCTCTGAGGCGCGATGGTGATGTAGAATTCGTTAACAAGCTGATTCTATTTAATGAACCAGTAATCATTTCGCAAATCACACTGAATGATTAATTTGTGAATTGGACTTGCAGCTGTTCTCACCCGTCGAGTCAGTTGATTCAATGATCTGGTCAGAGCGAATCTCTAGTTAACACTTCACTGAATTGTCCATGTCTGACTCAAAATTTGACCAGAACTGGGAGATCCTCGAAGCCTGAGATGGTGCAAAAAGTATAGTTATTAATGGCAAATATATGCATTGATTATTGTAAAGGAAAATTAGGTCCCATTTTATATTAGGTGTCCTTAACTACTATGTACTTACAAAACAAAAAAAAAAACAAAAAGAAGTACAATGTACTTATTGTGTTCATATTGTATTGCTCACACTTTTGCTCATTTTGAGGTGGGATATGGGTAAAGTTAGGGACAGGTGTGGTGGTATGGATAAGTTTGAGGGTAGGGTTAGGTATAAGGGAAGTGTCAACAGTGTAATTATAACTGTAACTACAGAAATTAATTACAGATGTAATTACATGCAGGTATTTTTAAAATGTAAGTACAATGTAAAAACATGTATGTACACAACAAGTGCATTGTATCAAATGATTAATTTAAATGTTAGTACATAGTAGTTAAGGCCACCTAATATAAAGTGGTTCCCATAAATAGGTCATGACTGTCAATTATTAGTGAACTAAATTTGCCGTAAAAGGTTGAACTGTCTATACCATTGAACTGTATGAAATGATTGAATGTGGAAATTGTCCACATCTGTATGTAACTGTATGTACACTCACCTAAAGGATTATTAGGAACACCTGTTCAATTTCTCATTAATGCAATTATCTAATCAACCAATCACATGGCAGTTGCTTCAATGGATTTAGGGGTGTGGTCCTGGTCAAGACAATCTCCTGAACTCCAAACTGAATGTCACAATGGGAAAGAAAGGTGATTTAAGCAATTTTGAGCGTGGCATGTTTGTTGGTGCCAGACGGGCCAGTCTGAGTATTTCACAATCTGCTCAGTTACTGGGATTTTCACGCACAACCATTTCTAGGGTTTACAAAGAAAGGTGTGAAAAGAGAAAAACATCCAGTATGCGACAGTCCTTTGGGGAGCGAAAATGCCTTGTTGATGATAGAGGTCAGAGGAGAATGGGCCGACTGATTCAAGCTGATAGAAGAGCAACTTTGACTGAAATAACCACTCGTTACAACCGAGGTATGCAGCAAAGCATTTGTGAAGCCACAACACGCACAACCTTGAGGCAGATGGGCTACAACAGCAGAAGACCCCACCGGGTACCACTCATCTCCACTACAAATAGGAAAAAGAGGCTACAATTTGCACGAGCTCACCAAAATTGGACAGTTGAAGACTGGAAAAATGTTGCCTGGTCTGATGAGTCTCTATTTCTGTTGAGACATTCAGATGGTAGAGTCAGAATTTGGCGTAAACAGAATGAGAACATGGATCCATCATGCCTTGTTACCACTGTGCAGGCTGGTGGTGGTGGTGGTGTAATGGTGTGGGGGATGTTTTCTTGGCACACTTTAGGCCCCTTAGTGCCAATTGGGCATCGTTTAAATGCCACGGCCTACCTGAGCATTGTTTCTGACCATGTCCATCCCTTTATGACCACCATGTACCCATTCTCTGATGGCTACTTCCAGCAGGATAATGCACCATGTCACAAAGCTCGAATCATTTCAAATTGGTTTCTTGAACATGACAATGAGTTCACTGTACTAAAATGGCCCCTACAGTCACCAGATCTCAACCCAATAGAGCATCTTTGGGATGTGGTGGAACGGGAGCTTCGTGCCCTGGATGTGCATCCCACAAATCTCCATCAACTGCAAGATGCTATCCTATCAATATGGGCCAACATTTCTAAAGAATGCTTTCAGCACCTTGTTGAATCAATGCCACGTAGAATTAAGGCAGTTCTGAAGGCGAAAGGGGGTCAAACACAGTATTAGTATGGTGTTCCTAATAATCATTTAGGTGAGTGTATAGGGTAGGCTACTTTAGGTAAACCGTTACGAAAAAAAAGTTTATTTAAGTGTGCTATTAGTATAATTATTTTAAACTAAAAATAAGAAAGTACTTTCAGTCTACTTTTTATGAACTTCGAATTCTCACATGCTAATGACTGTGAAGCTTTGGGGTTGTTGAGGGACTCGATCTACTTCATCTATGTTTTGATCATTGTTCTGAATCCCATCTGGATGTAGTCTTTGACAAAAATGTGATTTTTTTCTCAGCTTTTTGTTTAAAATGTTGCTTTTTTAAATGAAACTTACCCACATTCAAGTGTTGAAGGATGAAAAAGGATGCATGAAGCTAGAATAAAATGATTTTACAATGAAAAGAGTTAATGTTAATGGTATATATTTCAAGTATAATAAAATAATACCTAAATAGGAACATAGTAGTATTACTAAAATAATATATAAATACTAAACTATAAGTATGATGTTATGTTCACTTAAAGGTGTCCTACAACTTTAACTAGTTAGTGTGTATGTTGAGTATGTTGCTGTTTGAACATAAACAAGATCTGCAAGGTTACAAAGCTCAAAGTCTACTACAAAGGGAGATATTTTATTAAACAGAATTCACTTTCCAAGAACTACAACGAATGACTCATTTGGACTACAACATATTTTTCTTGTGAAGCCACAATATTACTCATTTAAATAATCTCAGCCCACGGAATACGCAAAAAAATGGAAGAGGCCTGGTTGAGCTGCTGCTATGTCAAAACAAAGAGCTGTGTTTTTTCCCATCCCTTTTCCAAAACTCATTTGTTTGACCTTCCTAAGACTTTTCCTGAACATTAAAACCCAACGTTTATCTGTGTGCTGTACATTTTACAGAGAACAGCTTCCAGAACCTAAGAGAGTACAATGCATGCTACGCACAAAAGCTCCTGAAATGAAGCACTTTGTTGGGACAATCTGTTGTTTGTGGATCACAACTTGTAAGTGTGTCTTATTATTTGTAGTTGAGTTTCTATTAACAGTTCCAATTATAAGTTTTACGTTGTTGCTATGATGTAAACAAACTAGTTTGCCTCTGCTCACCTGCTAGCCGGCATTAGTGTTGATGTGTTGCTCTTGCTTTTGTAAGACTGTTCATCGCCCCCTTAGGAAAATTAACATAATGGTATAATGGGGTATAACATAGTATCTAAAATTACAAAAAAAAACAAAAAAAAAAACACAACCACTCTGAAATGTCCTGTGAAATCTGTGCTTGCAAAGTCTGTGCATGCATCCATTCTGAACGATCCTCTTTTTTTTGTTAATATTCTTAAGTCTGAATCAGGCTTGAATTGGTTTAAAATTGCCATCCTTAATATTTACACCTGAGCAGATGAAACTTGCGGTTATGGTAAGGGGCGTGACATTTCCCGAAAACGAGCTACGTGGTGCCAATCACAACAAACTGGGCCAGCTAACCAATCACAGCACATTCCGTATTTCGGAAGAAGGGGCTTCATTGAAACTACATGACGCACTCGAGCCAGACTAGGGAGAGAGGTGCTGTAATAATGTAAAATATGTGAAAAAGAATGTGTTTTTGAACAATTAAGCATAAAGGCATATTCTAGTACACCCTAAAAACAAGGACTTAATAAAAGGGCATAATAGGACATCTTAGGAAGAAAACTTACAAGTATACTTGCAGTATAAAACTATTAAACTAGTAGTTTACTGAGAGTATACTTCAAAGTGTACTTCCATAAACTAAAACATGTGCTACAAGAATTTGACTAGTAAACTATCAGTATACCTAAAGTTAACTTGTAGTACAGATGCAGTACAAACAAAAAACTTAGTGGCAAACTAGTTGTGTACTTAAAGTTTACTACTGTTACACTTGAAATATACATAAAAGTATTCTTTTAGTCAATAAAAAGTGAGCCAATTTAGTTCCAAGTAGTATTGAAACAGTACACTTACAGTACACTTATTCTTCTAGTATATTTGTATTAGTATACTTACTACATAAAGCATACCTAAAAATATACTTGAACTTTACTTAAGTATACTTAATAAAAAGAACTTGAAGTATACTTATTTTTGAAAGGGTATGCAACTGCCACTTTGACACTTCAAAAAGTTCATAAAGAGATTTTAAAACTAATCCATATGCATTGAGTGGTTTAGTCCTAATTTTCTGAAGAGACGCAATCTTTTTATATGACGAGCAGATTTTATTCACATAAACATTTAATGCACACATCAGTTGTGGTAAAAGGAAGCTCAAGCATTTTCACTTTGCATGCGAGAACCAATGATGTCACTTCAGAAAATTTTGACTAAACTGCTCAATTCATAAAGATTAGTTTTTCTTTATGAACTTTTTGAAGTGTCAAATTGGCAGTTGCGCAACTGTTAACGGAAGGGCAGAAATCTCTCAGATTTCATCAAAATTATCTTCATTTGTGTCCCGAAGATGAAGTCTTATGGGTTTGGAATGACATGAGGGTAAGTAATTAATGACAGAATTTTCATTTTTGGGTGAACTCTCCCTTTAACCAGCGCTCCGTCGCTTGCATCTGATTAATGTTTCTTTCTAATCGAGTGAACTTTTGTTCTTGTTTTCAGCCGTGTTATCGCACAACTACACCACTACTCCATCAATCTTTAATCTCTCAGGACAGTGCAGCAGCAACACAATCTTTAGACAGATTTGCTGTGAAAAAACAAGATAAGCATTCTAAGAGGAGAAGGCAGAACTTCCTGCCCAAAACTGAAACAAAAAGGCACGATAGACGGAGAAACAACGATAAAGCAAAGTTTGTGTTTCGTGACATTTTCCGGCCCCATTAGCCAGTCTGTGTAAAACAGACTGCTGTTTCCAAGATAAGAGCCTCAGTGCTTCAAAACAACATACCCACAGTTAAACCATAGAAGAGTGATGAGAGTTGTGTCACCACACACAGACACAAACAGGCTCTGCGTAAATGAAGGATTTGGTCCCTGCATATTAGGCAGTAAATGTTACCATTTGAAAGAATGGGGTCTAGGGATGGTCACGACAGTTGACCTGTCATCCAGTGGCTGAGTAATTGATAAGTGAGGTCGTTCAAATGAGATTTGTTCTGTTTTTGTGCCAATGATTTAAATGGGTCATGAACTGAGAAATAAAATTTTCCTTGAACTTTTGACATAATAAGAGGTCATCATACTACACTCTAAAAAATGCTGGGTTAAAAACAACAAAAGTTGGGTTGAAAATGGACTAACCCAGCAATTGGGTTGTTTTAAGCAAACATTTAACCCAACCACTGGGTTAAAACAACCCATTTACTGGGTTAAATCCACCCAATCGCTGGGTTAGTCCATTTTCAACCCAACTTTTGTTGTTTTTAACCCAGCATTTTTTAGAGTGTATAAGAATATCCTGTAAGTTTCAGAACTGAAAACTTTCTGCAAACTTACTTTTTTAGTCCAAAAACAGCTTTTGTTGTGACCAAGCCCAGATAACGACTCATTGTGGAATATGCCTATCTATAGGCATAAGATGATCAGTGCCTACTTCCTCATTGCAACTTTGGCCCCGCCCACTGGCGTGTTAGTGAGATGACGAGGAGAGAAGAGCAATACAGGATGGACTATAAATAACCAAGAGAAGGAATGTGGTTATCTTTCAACAATGTAAATGTCTCAGTTAAGCAATATTTATTTGTATTCGGTACATTTCACTGTGGATTCTTTGGTAAATCAGCCGCAATTTCGGTGCAGGCTTTGCAAACAGATTTTTACAATATGGACTCAACAATAATGCGACAACATGTAAGTTACCATGTTAATCCTAATGCCTGATCTGTAGCCAGTGATTTCTGTTATTAATGATTCATGTACAATAGGGGTGTGTTTATCAGTTCTGGACGTCAAAACTCCCGTAATAATCAACTAATATCTTATTTACATTGTGTTTGCACTGTTAGTAATGCTGAAAGCATTTCGTTAGTGTCCAGAAATCGAGTTGCAATGACGAGATCACTGCATTCATGTGCTCAACATGTCTGTGATTGGCTACAATGCTCATCACTGCAACCTTTCATGTAATGATCTAAATAAAATTCCATAGATCTAAATATAATGCTATAATCAACACTTTTCACGATTAGTCAACCTTGAGAGCTGTAATAGTAAAAATTTGCTTTTTTTTGTAATACTTAGCTATTTTATATGCAAAGATGTTAGCTAATCAGAGCAGTGAGTGTTTACACTGAAGTCTAACAGCAGACGTAAACAGAGCGTTCAAATCAGAGGGCTAAATCAGGGTACGTAAAATGCCTTTTATTTCTAAACTATGACCACTTTTGATGTAAAATTCATACTAACATTATAAGTGCACCACATGAAACATTATAAAACAATGCAGTTCACAACCCCTTTAATTAGCATGCAAGCTTTTGATTCCAACCTCCAAAAAATCTACGATGGACTGTGCTATCAATCCCTTAAAAATAGATGACTATGTGATTATGAAACAGTATGGTTCATTCTCTTCAATTTGTGCTTCACTTCTCTAATATGAAATCACAAAATAAAATACAAACAAATATAAAACCATTAGAACACTGCAATGCAACACTACCAACACTAGAGTATATACCAACATTTCAAGACACCGTATTAAGTTAAACATTTTAAAATGCATTTTGACCACTAAATCCCATTGCACTCTGTCCGGGTTTTTTTTTAACACTTACACAACCTGTCAAAATGTTGGGGTTGGTAAGATTTTTAAAAAAGTATTTTATGCTCACAAAGGCTGCAGTTATTTGATCAAAAATACAGTAGAAACAGTAATATTGTGAAATATTACAATTTACAGTACCTTATATTTTAATATATTTTAAAATGTAATTTAGTCCTGTCATGTTAAAGCTGAATTGTCAGCATCATTACTCCAGTCTTTAGTGTCACATGATCTTTCAAAAATCATTGCAATATTTTCTGCTCAAGAAACATTTCACATTATCAACGTTGAAAATAGCGGTGTTGCTTAATATTATGGTGGAAAAGGTACATTTTTCTGGATTCTTTGATGGATAGAAAGTTAAAAAGAACATCATTTATTTGAAACAGAAAGTTTTGTAACACTATACATTTCTTTACTTTCACTTTTGATCAATTTAATGCATCCTTGCTGAAAATAAGTATTATTTTCTCCTCTCTAATGAGGAGCGATGAGCAAATAGTTTAGAATCAATAGAAGTTTTAATTACAAAACTTCAAAAGTTCAGTCGTCTTGCAACTAGTAAAATGAAATGGTCAAGTTCACCATATTTAATTATGCAATATTACTTTATTACTTCGAGGCAACGTTATAGGGTTTACAGTGCAGTCTAAATGCCCCGACTGCAATAATCTACAAACCCATTACACATAAACACAGACAACTGAGCATCTGGTGAGAGAGAAAGAGTCAGAGAGAGAACGAGTGAAACAGCAGGTGAAAATGAGGGTTGCAGAAGTGCAGCTCTCAGAAACGGCTCTCTTACCAAAGAGATTCACACAATCTGCCACAGAGAGAAAAAGACACACACACAGACACAGAGAGAGTGCTGCACTCCCCACACGCAAGTAAAACACTCTCTCATAGACCAAAACCTAATTTCTGCAGCGTTACCACAACCACAACTGTGGGACAAGAGAGGAAGATGAATAGCCTTCCAAAATAGGGTCAAAACAAAAACATCTTAAAGGGACAGTTCACCTAAAAATGAACTTTCAGTCATCGTTTACTCACCCTCATTTCATTACAACCTGTAGAATGCCTAAGAAGAAATTCTGAAACATGTGCTTGTCTCCATACAATTACAATGGATGGGAACTGAAGCTTTCAAGCTTCAAAAGTGATCAAGCTATAAAAGTATCATACAAGTGGTTTTTATGACTAATATTCCAAGTCAACTGAAGTCATATGACAGCTTTATGTGAGGAACAGATTGCAAATGTTCCCCACTGATCGGTTTACAGTCTGTAAATTGAATTTGTGAACCATGTTATTCCAATTCATGAATGAATAATTCAGACAGTTTTGTGAAGTGGGTCAAATGATAGACTAAAAAGAACAATTTGAACATCTCGACTTGTATGGTCTGTTACTCACAGAAAGCTATGGTATGACTACAAAAGTCAAGGAACACTTTTTATGATGTTTTTGTCTTTTTTGAAGCTTAAAAGCCTCAGTCATAATTTATTGTAATTAAAGGAAAAAGAGTGACCAGAACTCTTCTTCAAAATGTTTTTCATGGAAGAATGAAAACTGGTTCAGAAGGTTCAGAGGGTGAGTAAATGATGACAGAATGTCAATTTCTGGATGAACTACGAAGAGTGGCTCTCAACCTATACTTCTAGACAGACAGCAATTAAAATGCAATGGTAAATGCAAACAACCTCATAATTGTGCATAGTTAACAAAGCAAAATAAATTGGCTTATCAACTTTTAAGAGGGAAGACAAAGTGCTTCCCATGTTTTTTTGTTGTTGTTGAAAATGAAGGAAAATTGTCCTATCAACCTCTATGTTATTTTGGCACAAATCCATCTGTAAGCTAACCAAATTAGACACCAACATTGATGGTTGTACAGCATGTCCTCATCCTGTAAACCACAGAACTATGTGTGAGGTTAAAGAAAAGCATTTTGGCACCACAAAAATTCAATTTTGGATTAAATTGTTGGGTCACAACTTGATGTCCAATGAAAAGTCCTGAAGCAAAACCAGTTGAAAACCATTGACTTAAGATATAAGGAGCATTGCGGTCCAATTCAAGACAGAAAGTACAAAATAAGTATTAAGTGGATAAAGAACAGACTTACCAGTCCAGAGGCAAAAAACACGGCGAGCAGAGCCAGACACGCTCCCATGACGATGATCAACAGGAACACGATGAGCGGATGCTGCTGGCTCATACGGTAGTAGGACTCATACACCCAGTCTGGAGACTTCAGCCCCCCGGATGACACCATGTCCTCCGGACCCTCCAGCAGGTAAACTGTCTGTTGGAACATGGGGTCCGGCTGGACCCCGGCGCTCACCCCCGAGCCTTCGTCTTCGTCCTCTTCCTCCTGCTGCTGCCGTTCTGGCTCGTCCTCTTCTGAAAGAGTACTCAGCTGCGGCGGGTGGGACAGATGTGTCCCGCGCCAGGGCAGGAGAGAGAGCGCTGCCGCACGCAGCATTCTCCAGCCAACATGATGAACTGAGCAGCGGAGAGCGACTGAGACACACACGAGAGAGCGTGTGAGAGGAGGAGGAGAGAGAGAGAGCGATACGGAGAGAGAGAGAGAGAGAGAGAGAGAGAGAGAGCACGGGAGAACACCAGTGTTTGTTTGACAGCGAGGCAGAGCGCAAGCTCTCAGAAGTGACTTCGTGGAGTGTGTTGGAGAGAGGAAGAGAAAGTCTTCAAAAGAATGTGGAGGGAAGCGAAGAGGAAAAGGGAGGAGAGAGGAAAGGGAGTGGTGTGCTTGACGGAGATCTAGCAGGCACAGTAATGTCTGCTATGCAACGTGTGGCAGGTTCAGTGATATGAGTTTATCAGTGTTGACTGATTAGACACCCAGAGGAAAAGAACAGTTGCTCAGATGTTGTTCTGATTTTATGCAATTTTATATGACGTGGCTATAGCTCAGCTCTTGGAAAATTCTGATGAAAAATGTTTTACTTCATATACTGTTATCTCTGACTTCTCATCTGATTTAGACCTTTTATAATCTTGGCAAATCCGAGTACCATCCGTGAAAGATCAATGCGGTCTTTTTCACAGAAGTAAAATCTTAAAAAGCAACAGCCTTAAGCAATAGTTTCCATTTGCACTGTAATCTCATTGCAGTCTGTGAGAAACAATGGAGGTATTAAAGAGATCTCATTTTCATTTCCTATGGGGAGAGACTTACAATTACGACAATACAAACATTAATGAATGAAAAAACAAAGACAACAGACTGCTTGAGAAGAAAGGAGAGGAAACAGGAAACACAATAAAACATTTCCTTATAGCTACTGTCACCAAGAACGACCGGATCCAAGATCCTTGTTGGTCCTGGAATTACTATCAAGGGTTAGCTTTACAGTTAAACTGTCTTTGCTCACCCTGCCACACAACCTATAATTTCTTTCTGATTTCAGGAGTAGCTAATGGCTAGGGATAAGGGATAGGGTTAGGACTTGACAGGACTATTGTTCTGGGACCAGCAGAAGATCCAGGAACACATCATAGTGGTTAAAATCACTGTCACCAGCTGTTTCTCTATTACCTGCGAGTCTCTCAGAAGACTCTCTTTAAGTACTAAGTAATCATGCTGTATTCCAGAAGGTCTTTTGAAGCTGCGGGAGGTGACTGTGATTACACTCTTGAGAGGTAATTAGACAATAAATTGTCTGCTTCAGTTGAGTCAGCAGCCGTGCCGGTCAAGAGCTCTGTGAAGAGAACCTCCCAGTCCTTCATGCCATCTTTAAGTCAATGCTGCACTTGCTAAAGAAAGAGCGTTCAAATAACATGAACATGATTCAAATGTCACCTCATTACTAAACAAAATATTCATTATAGCTGCCCACCAACACTGTTAAAAGAGACACTTGAGGTGAGAGTTTACTTGTGGGCAAAATCATGGCAATCAATGATTAAGCATTCAACTGGAGACAGCTGAAGTGAATAAAAAATAGGGGGACATAAGGGTAACAGATCAGAGAGAACTCAAATTTGTTCTTGTGGGCCTGAAGCACTGAACTGTAGAAATGTCAATGGCCGCATTTACACTGCAGGTCTTGATGCACAATTCCGATTTGGTGACTATATCCAATTAATGTAAAATGGCGCAATATGCAATGGATGCAGACAAAATGATTATTCAATGTTTTGCTTTCCACACTTTCTTTAAAGGTCAGCAAAACATTGCTCTCGTAAGGCGGAGAAAAAAAGAGGAGAGCCCTTGATCGCAGTTCGTGTCCACCTGAGTTGACGTCATTCGCCTCCGTTCCTTTTTCAATGACGTATGACTCGCATTTACTGGGGAATATCCGATTTGACCGCTTACATGGCAGACGCAAATGCATGCATCTGAATCATATCGGATTTATTACCACATATGAGTGAGGCCTGAATCCGATCTGAGGATATAGGAATTCATGCGTTTTTTTTCCTGCTTACACGTTCACGTCATATCTGATCTGTGCCACATGAGAGGGAAAAATCGGAATTGGGTCACTTGAACCATGCAGTGTAAATGGGGCCAATGTGACGTCAACGGTCAACAATCCAGGAGAAGTTAGATGTCAGAAGCCACCAAACCTTCAGGAATAAAACAAGTGCAATTATGATTTTGCGTATAATGGGTAACAATATCTCAAAATGACTATTTTTAATTCATGTCATCCCTATTGCAACACTTTTGTGTGTTTTTGAGAGATGCTAATATTGTGAAATATTATTACAATTTAAAATAAGTTTCCTATTTGAATATATTTAAAATTTTAATTTATTTCTCTGATTTTTGTTTTTTTGTAGCCATTACGCTATTCTTCAGTGTCACATGATCCATTCAGTATTTGCGCTTCAAGAAATATTTCTTATTATTATCAATGTTGAAGACAGTTGTACTGCTTAATATTATTATGGAGACATCTTTTTTAAGAATCTTCAATGAATAGAAAGTTCCAACGCATTTATAAGATTTACTCTTTTTACCTTTTATTTACTTTTGTCAAATTATAAATGTCTTTACTGTCACTTTTGATTTATCCTTGCTGAATAAAAGTATAAATTTCTTCAATAAATAAAAAAAAAAAACATAAAAACCTTACTGACCCCAAACTTTTGAACAGTGTCTTTTACATATTCATCCTTACTTCAGTAACACAATGAACAGTCTTATTTGCTTGCATTGTTCTCCAAAACATCTGCTTGTTGTTGTCAGCCAAATCGCCATCCACCAAGGACCTGAAGCACTTGAAATACTGTGATTGATAGGTTATGCTTTTTTTTTTTTTTTTAAAAGCCTGCTTCAGCACCTTGGAACACATATAGAGTCTGTGGCTTTTTGTTCATATGAAACACATGCCAAGCACTGCACAGTTTAATATGAGCACAAAAGACCCTCGTTAGACAGCCCCCATTAAAGCGGTTCTGGCCTAATGGCTGTGCAGACTGTGGCACTCTGGTGAATTTTGACTCCACTGAGTCTGTTCATTGAAATGGTCTGATGACCTCATTAGATGTGCACATCTGAAGAGCTCCACAGCCACATAAATGCAAGTATACATATGCTCGCTGAATTTAATGAACAAAGTCAACCAGTGCAACCTGAAGCATGACTTACTTTTGGCGGTGCGAGCCTCATCTCATTCAAGTGCTTGAGCCATCATCAATAATCCCTAGGCTACGATAATGGAGGTGACATCTCTCCACTGCTTGAAGCTCGTTGTTGCCATGTTGTGTGGCATTATCATCAATAGACTTTCGATTGGAGAGTTTACAAGTCAAGTTGTTGTCCTACTGAGCAATGACAGGTCTGAATCCCGACTATCTTTAGGTAGAACACCTGCAACTCAATGTAAATTTTGTGCCTTTGAATTAATGCACACTACCATGAAATACACTCACCTAAAGGATTATTAGGAACACCATACTAATACTGTGTTTGACCCCCTTTCACCTTCAGAACTGCCTTAATTCTACGTGGCATTGATTCAACAAGGTGCTGAAAGCATTCTTTAGAAATGTTGGCCCATATTGATAGGATAGCATCTTGCAGTTGATGGAGATTTGTGGGATGCACATCCAGGGCAAGAAGCTCCCATTCCACCACATCCCAAAGATGCTCTATTGGGTTGAGATCTGGTGACTGTGGGGGCCATTTTAGTACAGTGAACTCATTGTCATGTTCAATAAACCAATTTGAAATGATTCGAGCTTTGTGACATGGTGCATTATCCTGCTGGAAGTAGCCATCAGAGAATGGGTACATGGTGGTCATAAAGGGATGGACATGGTCATAAACAATGCTCAGGTAGACCGTGGCATTTAAACGATACCCAATTGGCACTAAGGGGCCTAAAGTGTGCCAAGAAAACATCCCCCACACCATTACACCACCACCACCAGCCTGCACAGTGGTAACAAGGCATGATGGATCCATGTTCTCATTCTGTTTACGCCAAATTCTGACTCTACTATCTGAATGTCTCAACAGAAATCGAGACCAGGCAACATTTTTCCAGTCTTCAACTGTCCAATTTTGGTGAGCTCGTGCAAATTGTAGCCTCTTTTTCCTATTTGTAGTGGAGATGAGTGGTACCCGGTGGGGTCTTCTGCTGTTGTAGCCCATCTACCTCAAGGTTGTGCGTGTTGTGGCTTCACAAATGCTTTGCTGCATACCTCGGTTGTAACGAGTGGTTATTTCAGTCAAAGTTGCTCTTCTATCAGCTTGAATCAGTCGGCCCATTCTCCTCTGACCTCTAGCATCAGGCATTTTCGCCCACAGGACTGCCGCATATTGGATGTTTTTCCCTTTTCACACCATTCTTTGTAAACCCTAGAAATGGTTGTGCGTGAAAATCCCAGTAACTGAGCAGATTGTGAAATACTCAGACCGGCCCGTCTGGCACCAACAACCATGCCATGCTCAAAATTGCTTAAATCACCTTTCTTTCCCATTCTGACATTCAGTTTGGAGTTCAGGAGATTGTCTTGACCAGGACCACACCCCTAAATGCATTGAAGCAACTGCCATGTGATTGGTTGATTTGATAATTGCATTAATGAGAAATTGAACAAGTGTTCCTAATAATCCTTTAGGTGAGTGTAAGTTTACAATTTAAAAGAACTGTTTTTAATGGTTTGAAATGGTTTAATATTAAAATTTGACATTTATTATTATAAATGCTGAAAACAGTTTTCTGATTACTATTTTTGTGGAAACTGTGATGCATTTTTTCAGGATTCTTTGATTAATAGAACTATTCATGTCTTTACTGCCACTTTTGATTAGTTTAATGCTTGCTTTGATGAATACAAATATTAATTTCTTTCTTTCTTAAAAAAAAATGAAGTAAATAAAAATAAACTTTTGAATGGTAGTGTTGATTATGTAAGCTTTAATATATGCTAGCATTTTTCTCAAACTTTGAGAAAATATACTTTTAGCGTACATATTTAAAAATACCAAAAATACTGATGACATCATTCCACACTACACCGATTTTAATCCAATCAGATGCAGTCTAAAATGAGAATGCTATTGCAACAGATCAACAAGTTGCAAATCATAGCTCATATGTGATGTAACTAAACACTATCAGCTACTTTACAAAAAATAGTTTCCCAAACTGCCTGTTTTAACAGGAAATACATCAACAACACAGGAAAGAAAACGGCACTTGCCAAATGATTTCAGGAAGTAAAAAAAGAGAAAAAAATTCTGTCATCATTATCTCATGTCGATCCAAATCTGGCTGACTTACTTTCTTCTATGGAACAAAAATCACAGATTTTGTCCATACAAAGGCAAAAAAAAAAAAAAAAAAAAAAATCCATACCACTTGTACAAATCAAGCCTGCCGCACTCGTGTTGAAAACTGAAGCCAAAGCATCTTGATCGCCCCCAGGTCTCAGTATATGGACGCGAGACAAACCAAACAATCAAATTACACTTCCAAATATTTTTTCCCATAGATGGCTTCTGTCATTTTAGGCAGTTTTTTAAATACGTTTGGTTTTAGTTAGTTATTTGATGCTATAAAAATGGGGAGTGTGACGTCATGATTGACAGCTATGATTGACAGCTATGATTGAGAGCTTCTCAGTTGTCACTGAGGCACTAACAGACTTTTTTGGGATTTTCAGGAGGAGATTGAAGCTTTAGGTTTAATTTCTACATATCCATAACTGTTCATTTCACACCAAAATAATAAATTGTTCTGTATCTGCGAGAGTGTGGGTGGGCTTTTGATATCGCAGCTCTACTTCCTGCTCTCTACTGCACAGACTCCGGTCCCGAGGTCACTACTGCATAGACTCGGTCCCAAATCTGTGCAAGATGTCAGTGCCATATTCAGACGCTGGCGGCTTCACTTTTCTTCAGTGGAAGGTAGTGAAGACATGTCGTCCATATTTTTTTAAGGCCTATGGTACAAATACATTAAAAGTTTTCTGAAGTCTTCCCCTCCACTGAAATTAACTTGAGAATAGGGCTGTGCGATATTTAAGAAAAATGCGTTGTGCAATACCTTGTTAAATAATGTAATATTCAATATACGATACGATATTGCTTTAAGTGTGTAAAATCTATTTTAATTATTTTTAAAAAAAATATTTAAAAACTGAGAATGATACCATTTATGTGTTTCACATTCTCTCTGGGAAAAGAAAGCATCGCTACAACTTCTGAAAGTGACCAGGAGTGTTTTAGCAAAAGTTTATATCACAGATCTGACAATATAATTTTAACATCAATGTAAACAAACAAAAATGTAATGCCAATATTTAAATACCAAAAATTCTTTGTTTGACTTGGTAACATATAGTTATATCAACCTAAAACTTAACCTCAAGAACATCCAGGTAAACAAAGACACCTGAACTAGGGGTGGATGATTATTTTTGTTATTTTAATTTATCTTTGTTATTAAAAATAAGAACTAAAAACAGTGGTCTTCACATTAATTAAATATACACTGATACATAATAAAGCTACAAAGGTTATTCAGCCGAGAACACTGAGTGATTTTCTCTTGTTCTTTTGTTGTTTGACAGACAGTGGCAGGTTTACTGTATCAGCGGGTTTACTGTATCGGGTTTACTGTATTAGAGGGTTTACTGTATTAGAGGGTTTACTGTATGAGCGGGTTTACTGTATCAGCGGGTTTACTGTATTAGCAGGTTTACTGTATCAGCGGGTTTACTGTATCAGCAGGTTTACTGTATGAGCTGGTTTACTGTATCAGCAGGTTTACTGTATCGGGTTTACTGTATGAGCTGGTTTACTGTATCAGCAGGTTTACTGTATCGGGTTTACTGTATTAGAGGGTTTACTGTATTAGAGGGTTTACTGTATGAGCGGGTTTACTGTATCAGCGGGTTTACTGTATTAGCGGGTTTACTGTATCAGCGGGTTTACTGTATGAGCAGGTTTACTGTATCAGCAGGTTTACTGTATGAGCTGGTTTACTGTATCAGCAGGTTTACTGTATCAGCAGGTTTACTGTATCAGGTTTACTGTATTAGCAGGTTTACTGTATGAGCAGGTTTACTGTATCAGCAGGTTTACTGTATGAGCTGGTTTACTGTATCAGCAGGTTTACTGTATCAGCGGGTTTACTGTATCAGCAGGTTTACTGTATCAGCGGGTTTACTGTATTAGTGGGTTTACTGTATCAGCAGGTTTACTGTATGAGCTGGTTTACTGTATTAGCGGGTTTACTGTATCAGCAGGTTTACTGTATCAGCGGGTTTACTGTATCAGCGGGTTTACTGTATGAGCTGGTTTACTGTATCAGCGGGTTTACTGTACCAGCAGGTTTACTGTATCAGCGGGTTTACTGTATTAGTGGGTTTACTGTATCAGCGGGTTTACTGTATGAGCTGTTTACTGTATCAGCGGGTTTACTGTACCAACAGGTTTACTGTAT
Organism: Paracanthobrama guichenoti; assembly: GCA_018749465.1. Taxonomy (NCBI): domain Eukaryota; kingdom Metazoa; phylum Chordata; class Actinopteri; order Cypriniformes; family Gobionidae; genus Paracanthobrama; species Paracanthobrama guichenoti. The sequence goes on along the minus strand of CM031961.1, from coordinate 36,463,168 downwards.
CAGCGGGTTTACTGTATCAGTGGGTTTACTGTATCAGCAGGTTAACTGTATTAGCGGGTTTACTGTATCAGCAAGTTTACTGTATGAGCTGGTTTACTGTATGAGCTGGTTTACTGTATCAGCAGGTTTACTGTATGAGCTGGTTTACTGTATCAGCAGGTTTACTGTATTAGCGGGTTTTACTGTATCAGCGGGTTTACTGTATGAGCTGGTTTACTGTTTCAGCAGGTTTACTGTATCAGCGGGTTTACTGTATCAGCAGGTTTACTGTATGAGCTGGTTTACTGTATCAGCAGGTTTACTGTATCAGCGGGTTTACTGTATGATCGGGTTTACGGTATCAGCAGGTTTACTGTATGAGCTGGTTTACTGTATTAGCGGGTTTACTGTATGAGCGGGTTTACTGTATCAGCGGGTTTACTGTATGAGCTGGTTTACTGTATCAGCAGGTTTACTGTATGAGCTGTTTACTGTATCAGCAGGTTTACTGTACCAGCAGGTTTACTGTATTAATGGGTTTACTGTATTAGTGGGTTTACTGTATCAGCAGGTTAACTGTATTAGCGGGTTTACTGTATCAGCAGGTTTACTGTATGAGCTGGTTTACTGTATCAGTAGGTTTACTGTATGAGCTGGTTTAAGGTATCAGCAGGTTTACTGTATTAGCGGGTTTTACTGTATCAGCGGGTTTACTGTATGAGCTGGTTTACTGTTTCAGCAGGTTTACTGTATTAGCGGGTTTACTGTATCAGCGGGTTTACTGTATGAGCGGGTTTACTGTATGAGCGGGTTTACTGTATCAGCAGGTTTACTGTATCAGCAAGTTTACTGTAGGAGTTGGTTTACTGTATTAGCAGGTTTACTGTATTAGCAGGCTGTCACTTTAAGACCTAATGCACGGATCCTATTGACACGCATTCGGTGTCTTTCCCCAACTGATATCGTTAATTTAAAGCATAACCGACTGTGTTTACATGAATACTCGTCAAGACAGCCATTTTGACATAACTGTGTGTGTATTTGACAGTTTGAGTGTAACAAGGCACGAAACAGAACTGAACATAACAGAACTCTCTTTTTTTAACGTCAACCAAGTCACACAAGTAACAGTCGTGTGCCCAGTCTATTCTCTGCTATATGTGTCGACCTAAAACATACATTTTTCACAATGTTGAAGTAGCCTATTAAGATCATTCTGATATTGCATGCCGTTGCGATATGCATATCGCGATATGTACATTTGCGATATTTCGATATATTGTGCAGCCCTACTTGAGAACTACTGTAAATTTGAGCCAGTGAGAAATCAATTGTTTAGTATGATGTGTAAACCAAAATAAGTGGTTAATTTAAAAGAACGGCTCAAAAGAACAATTCATTCACTGATTGGTTTCAGAAGTTTGATTCACTGACTTCTGAGTCAACAGCTTCCTGGCGTGGAAGATTATCAGTGAATAATGACTTAATTTTTTTAAAATTAAATAATACATTCTTCAAAATATTTTCCTTGTGTTTCAACATTCAAAATATCAACATACAGGTTTTGAAGGACATGAAGGTGAGTAAAGGATGACAGAATGTTCAATTTTGAGTGAACTATTTCTTGAAAGTGGCAGCAGAGGCCTTAAATCACTTAGGGAGTCATAGCACCATCTCTGGTGGGGTTGAAAGTCTAACTTCTCATGTTCTTTAATACTTCATTCCCTGCTTGAGTCTTCCATCTCAGTAATAATCTGTCTGAAGAGCCTCTTATCTGCAAGGACAGACTGCAGGCAGCTCAAGATGCTCAAAACAGAATCTGCCTGTAATCTCACATACCACCAAATCATTACTGGTCATTACTAGTCACCGCACGAAGCATCCTCTCGATATGGACAGAAAGCCCTCATGAAAGCCAAAAGGTCAATGAAGTCAGACAATCTTTCAGGATCCATACAAATGTCAATTACAGGTCAAGAGGCCCATTCCATAGCCAGCTAAAAAGCTCAAACCAATGTTAAACTGACCAGTGTAGAAGCTGAAAAAGGCTGGAAACAATCTGACCATTTGACATTTTGAAAAGTAAAGGAGGTAGGTGTCTCCAGACTTCTCAACACAGAGCCAAAAATAGATCTTAAACAGGCCAACAAGACAACATGGGGAGGGAGAATTCAGAGTTAATGAGGTGGGTAGCTGGAATTTTAACTGCGGACCATTTTGTCTGGATCATTTTTTTTGTTTGTTATACACACCTTGGGTACCCAGTACGTTCATTTATTTTCTTCCTGTAACTGTGAAGTGATGCATAACATTTGCTAGGTGGGAATGACAGAATGGGAGCAGGGAACAAAGAAATGACTCCTAGTATGTGATAATATATTAGCCTTCTAGTATATGTGCATATTCTGTTGTATGCACATATTAGATGTTTAATATCAGACTTGCATAGTAACGCTCTCTCAAGTCAGTAACATCACGGGTTGTTTCTCATGGGTTTGTACACTATAATGCTAATGCCCATTACAGCTCTACATGCACTGATGCACTAACTAATTTAAAATCTGACCAACATTAAACTTTTGTACCTTCCTTTAAAATAGGCCTATATGCACGGACGAGCACATCTGCTTCATAATTCAGCTAATAGAAGCAAATTGCATTCCCTGGGTCACTCACTAACCCCTAATGCCATTAAGTTTGGTCCACTTGATGTTTCCTCCTGATTTCACATCATGTTTTGATGTAACATGTTTCTTGTAATTGGGTAATTTGGTGCAATTTAACATGGGTCATGCATTTGTGTTTATGTTTTGAAATGAACTACATGCTAAAATATGACAAAGTTCCAGGCTGTGAGACTAAAATGGTCACAAATTTGACTACATTCCTTTAAAATGTAGCTGTCATTAGTAAGAGTCTGCAAAGTTTATGTGATTTTATCAAACATCAGCTCACAAAGTGGAGTAAAGTGACAGTATTTCCTGCATGAGATATCCAATTCACCCAAAAAATTACTCTTATGAGTAGGTTCATTTTAATGAATCATTTACAAAGATTCACGAACATGCTTCTGAATTAGAAACTTAAACCAGACTCCCTCAGTCAGTGAATCATTACGGTCCAGTTCTCAACTACCTTCCCCAGTGAATCGAGACGCAATTTAGTTTATGTTTGATTTGAAATTAACTGGGAACCGTTGTCATGATATTTAGGCTTGTAAGACTTAAAGCTGTTTACTGACTGGTTGTTTATATGACAGCATGTAGTTATTTACAACAGAGTTTTGTTTTAAGAAATTATTATTATTAATTTTATTTATTTATTTTTTACTAAAATATGAAACAAATATTTAAAATATGAATGATTATTGTTTAGCATATTTAGAAATGGAAACCGTTGCTTTGTCAACAACACAAAACAGGGTGATAATGGTATGGCAATACTGTAAATTGTAATTAATAATATAATATAATATAATATAATATAATATAATATAATATAATATAATATAATATAATATAATATAATATAATATAATATACAAAGACCACAAGGCCAACCATCTCTTTAATAACAAAATATTATAGCAGTATGCGTATTAAGATGAAGTTAAAATATTGTAATATCACTGAGATACAATTAACATTTTTATTTCAGTTTTAGTTATTTCAGTACATTAAGTTTTTTATATTTTATTTATTTTATTTTTATAGTTTTAGTTAAAGGGTCCATAACACATAGTTTCTGCCAATCTAGTACCTAGAGTAGTATTGCATCCTTCAAATCTCAGAAGAGCCTTTAGTTTTATCATATTTATAAAAGACAGATACGCTGTACCGATTCTTTCCAAAAACAGCTGAGCTTGTGGAGGCATGTAGTGGGCGGAGCTAAAGAGTCACGAGCACACACACACACACACACACACACACACACACACACACACACACACATCACTGGATAAATTTAGATTCACTATACACTTGTGTTGTTTACATTATATGCACTTGCGTGCCGACTGCCAACGAAACAGACATTTGATTACTTACAGCCTGCGGTTCCGGCTCATGGCCGGGTTATTTTATCGCTGGGAAGTGGTTCCCACTTGGCTCCATCTTTCAGTTTCAAAATATCTGCAAATCCAGCGTCGAAAATTTGTCACCAAAATGCGAAGAAAGGAACAAAGAAACACACTTGTACAACTTTGTTGCTGCTTCGGATAAACAAAACGTACTGTTCCCTTAACGCTGGGTTATTTGGGAAGTTGAACAAGGTTATCTTTCCCTCACAACCAGAAACACACTTCTTTAGTGACATTGTTGATTTCGTGGTCTAAAAACTAAATGACAGCGTTACCGATAGCTTCCGTAACCCAAATGAAGCTTGTTGATGGGCGCGCTCTTGCTCTCGCTCTGGTTGATGTGCACACGCACTCATCCGGGAGAAGTGATGATATAAGGAATTCTGCCCTTTATGACATCATACAGGGCCATACTCGAAAAAAACTTTCCAAAACTTATACGAATCCTGAAGGAGTGTATTTGGAATATCATACGTCTAACTAGTTTTTTGAAACTTTGGCCATGTTTAGAATGAGAATCCAACTCTTTAACAGTGTAAATAAATCCGAATGCATGGAATTGCATTAGACATCCCCTTTAACTATAATAACCCTGTAACAAGTTAGAAAGTAATTCTTATCAGTGAGCAAAAGAAGCAATTTCCCAGCATCTCCTTCGAAAAACTCTTTCGTCTTTGGCTTGTCACATTCAAACCGGTAGCGTAACAAGGAAGAATTAATTGGATTCTCTTGAGGCAATTTTCCTGACTCTTTTCACCCCTTATGTCAGTGATTCTGAGTAACAACAGTGATGGCATATCTGGTTGGACAGAGGTTTTGTTGAACATGTAATTGAGGTGTCATCAGTTAATTAGGAGCTGCTTTGTGTTTTATCCCCGCAGCCAAAAATATGTCGCAATTATACGTCACAGCAGTCGCGTCTAGACTTGAAAAGACTTATCTTTGTGCACCTGCACTGAGAGATAAGAGCTTTCCAATAAATCTTTGAAGATATGGTCTAGTTGCCATACAAGTCCTCCTCATCATCGTCTGGTTCATTAAGCAAGGTCCACTGTCAGAGGAGAAAGAATTACAAGTGACAGGAGCATATTGAGCCCAGCCAGAACTCATTTCGCTCCAAAAAAGGGAACTGCTCTCTTTTCAAAAGGAACAAGTGCAGTCATAAACTATAATCAATGTGGTTACACTTTGTGTGACACCATTCAAAAAATAGACATGATGGCAGAAGGATGAGAAAGGACATTTTAATGAAGTTGTATCGTTTCCCAGCCGCAGGCTTCAGCATACTCTGAAAAATGGAGCAGTTGAACAATCTGCATGGCATGAGGGAACCTTCATCTTTAGCTTCTGAAATTTTGCATAGACGATTGACAACACCTCAGCACCTCAAATCCTTTGTGCACACTTTCCGTTCTCATCGTAAGCAACTTGTTTTGGATGACATGTCCTTTTGTAATGGTTTGTCATTCAGAAGTTGTGGTTTTGAGTACTGATGAGGAGAATGCCAGTGCGGGAAATTATCATACTATCTGAAGAATAAAGGCTGTTTAAAGTCTATTTTAAAAAAAAAATCTGTGCCGAGAGAAGGCCAAATCTATCTGCATATACAGCATTATTTCATTTTTTTCCCCCAAATACGTCTCTCAAAATAGCAACACATATTTTACGGCTCAGCAACTTCCGTTTCGCAAGGGTTCATTAGTGCTGGAGCTGCTTGGGGGTTTTGGAGAACACTTTGATTCGTCTCTTCCCTATCAGCCCGAGTCCAATTCCTCAGCTCTGTGTTTGACTCCATTATCTCTCTAGAGCTTCTCCAAACACCATCTCTGTGAGGTAGCAGTGATTTCTATCAACCAGTTTTTCCCCCTTAACCTCTCCCTTCCTATCCAAATCCCTTTTGTATCCAAATGTATGTTTTTTTTCTCTATTACCACACTAAAAATGTTGGGTTTACCTGAAATGTTAACCATGGTAGTCTTAGTTTCTTTTAAAATATATGTTTTACTAAAAAGTGATGTGATGGTAATACACCATGGTACTGTATGATTTTATATATTAACATGCCATAACAGTTACATACTTGTGCTTAAAGGGTTAGTTCACCCAAACATTTTAATTCTGTCATTTATCACTCACCCTCATGTCGTTCCAAACCCGTAAGACCTTAGTTCATCTTTGGAACACAAATTAAGATTTTCTGATGAAATCTGAGAGCTCGCTGACCTCTCCATAGACAGCTATTTAATGAACACTTTCAAGTTCCAGAAAGGTAGTAAAAACATTGTTAAAATAGTCCATGTGTCTCCAGTGGTTCAACCTTAATTTAAAGGTGCACTATGTAGGATTTTTGCAGTAAAATATCCAAAAACCACTAGACCAGAGTTATATATTTTGTTCAGCTGAGTTCTTACAATATCCCAAATGTTTCCAACTATTTGTAAATTGTGAGAAAATTGCTATTTTAACCAAGGAACCGGGACGTCTGAGGGAGTCGCCTGTCAATGGCATCATATCTGTGTTACCCTCGGTTTCCGGTTTTATTTTGCAGAAACGCTTTACTCTTACTGCAGTGTGCAACAAGTGTCATAGCAGCCGCCGAGCGAACGCACAGAGTAACGTCATAACATCATTTTCAACACACTCAAATGTATCTAATATGATAAACGTTACCTCATACTCATGACCGGAAAAGTGGAAATGGTGCCGCCGACTGTGGCATAATAAAAGTCCCGCTGCTCGCGAGCCGTGTGTTGTGTAACAATCGCTCCAGCTGCCTTGCTCAGCTCCCTCAACACTCTGCTTCATACTACAGTAACGCTAATAACCGTATCCATGAACATGATTTCTGCCCGAGTCCTATCCCGATTCTTTTCCACCGGCTGTGAGGTGACCACATGTCCCAAGATTCTGCGCTCAAACTTGCCGTCATCAAGCTACGCCTTGGTTTTGAATAGGCGCCCTCTAGCGGACGGAAAAGTTACATACTGCACCTTTAATGAAGCGACGAGAATACTTTTTGTGTGCAAAAACAAACAAAAATAATGATTTATTCAACAATTTCGTTCTGGCCTGTGTTAACCTCCTACCGTATGTCCGTATATTTAAAAAAAAAGTGTAAAAACAGCGCAGCTCCCGCGTCATCATCACATGCATGTGTTGTGGCGCTCACGTAAACAGCAGAACTCGAAAGCACTGCACTATTTACAACGGAAACTGCGCAGGAGACTGGCACAGGCTAGAACTAAACTGTTGAATAAAGTTGTTATTTTTGTTTGATTTTGCGATTTTATTATGAATCAACAGTCCATCAGATAATCTTAAATATGAAATAGTCATTTTGGATTGATCTATTTTTAGAGTTTACACTGAAAAAAAGTTCTCCTGTTTTATAGAAGTCGTCACAGACAATTAATCATTAGGACAGTAGGTTATGACATTTGTTTGTGATGTTATGTTGTATTTATTGTGCATTGCTTGCTACATATGCTGGGATGGTCAGTTGAGCAACAAGATCACAGCACATCTCAGTTCGCGGTGAGCGTACATGTTCCTGGAACAACATCTTTGTTGATCCTGAAACAACATTTCAACATTTCATTCCAGTCTGAGAACACACAACAGGAATGAACGCAATCAACTGAACACACATTTCAGTAGAATAACTGGCTGTAGCATTGTTTTTCTGAGAAACAAGTATGTGAACTTAGCATGTGTCCAAAATCTCAGCAAACATATTATGGCATGTCTGTGCTTTAGTACAGTAAAAAAAACAAAAACAAATACAGTGTACTTTAAATCTGCAGTGGTCAGGTGGTTTATAAAATATGAGTTTACACGTTGTAATTATACGTTTTACAAGCAACAATGATTACGACATGGATGAATGCATCTTTGAACACACATAAAAAAATCTAGCATTACAAAACATAATTTAACCTCAATGGAACGCTTTTATAGCCGAAGACAACAAAGTAGCAATATCAAGCATCCGATTTGACAGGAAAACATGATTACTAGTTTGAGCAGTTTCTTCGCTCGTAAAGTAAGGTGACCAGATTTCTGAAATGGAAACCGGGATGTCCTATTTGAGTGGTCAAAATATCACAGAAATCTCTTGTGTTATTATCTATTAATTAAAAAATGGGGACAATACACTTTTTTTTCCCTCTTTTTTTATGGTTGTGGGTTCCCTATAAATTATTAAAATTAATAATTATTAGGCTTTTTGGTCTGGTTTTAATTAGTGCTGGAGAAAAATTAATTGTGATTAATCGCATCCAAAATAAAAGTTTGTGTTTACATAATATATGTGTGTGTACTGTGTATAATTATGTATATATAAATACACACACATGCATGTATATATTTAAGAAATGTATGTATTTAATATTTTAATTTTTACAAGCTGTTTACAGGCTACTGTATTTAGAAATAACTTTAACTTCAAATGTTTTGTTTGTGCTTGAAAATGACTTACTATCATTAATTGGGCTTGTTATTTTTGCATTTTAGGCTTATTTTAAGCAGAAAGTATGCGTATTCTGCAAATGTATTTGTTGCAGGTGTAACTGTTTATATATAGTTAAGATGTGTGGAAATTACTGCGGAACTTTTTGGGGACACTGCGCAAAACAATCCCGGAACCTGTTGATGCCCTGTTATAAAGCACATGCAAACAGCATTAGTTTAATTTAATCTGAATAGGTAGTACGTTACTTTGAAAGCGATAAGAATTTTCCGGTAATGGCGCTCTGCTCTCTACAATGAGAGATTTTCCTGAGCCCCCTGCTCTACTCTCTCTACACACATGACTGTTTGTCCACACACAGCTCCACCTCTATCATCAAATTTGCTGATGATACTGTTGTCCTGGGCCTCATTTCCAACAACAATGAGACGGCATACTTGGACGAGGTGGAGCATCTAACATCATGGTGCCAGGACAACTGTCTCTCTCTGAATGTTGGCAAGACCAAAGAAATGATTGTGGACTTCAGGAAGAGACAGCAACGGACATACTCCCCCCTCATGATCAGCGGGTCACCAGTAGAGAGAGTGAGCAGCTTCAAGTACCTGGGAGTAAACATCTCCGAGGACCTGACCTGGACTGCTCACATTCAGACACAGGTGAAAAAGCCAGGCAAAGACTGTACCACCTGCGCCAGCTGAGGAAATTCAGGGTTTCACCAGCTATCCTGAAAACTTTCTATTTAGGGGCGATAGAAAGTGTTTTAACTCAGTGCATCACAGCGTGGTATGGGAACAGCACCAGTCATGACCGCAAAGCCCTGCAAAGAGTCGTGCGCTTATCCGAGCGTATCTCAGGGTCAGCTCTCCCGTCTCTGCAGGACGTCTACACCAAACGCTGCAAAGGCAGAGCTACTAAGATCATCAAGGACTCTAATCACCCTGCAAACCCTCATTTCACGCTGCTACCATCTGGTAAGCGCTTCCAAGCCTGATGGCCAAAACTGAGAGACTCAGGAGGAGCTTCTTCCCCAGGCCATCAGACTCCTGAACTCAGTCACTTAACATCACGTGACTTCACGTCAGGATAAACATCGATACACTGACATTGCACTGCACTTTCTGTTCTCGTTGTTACTGTGTAACAACCTGTCATAAACCTGTTTGCACATTATACTCTTATACATTTGTTAACCACATATTTATAAGTCTACAGTTTACTCACTGCACAGTTTATTTCACTTATTTTATTCCACTTTATCCTTATTTGTTACCTTTTTTCTCTTGACTTGATTATTTATAATTCTACAGATATAGATATATATATATATATAGATAGTACTTTTTTATATCCTATTTCTATTATAATTTCTTCCTTGTGTTTTTAACTGTGAATTTGCACTGTCCATGGAGCGGACCTGTTTACATTTCACTGCCGGTTGTATATTCTGTATATAACTGTGTATGTGACAAATAAAACTCTTGAATCTTGAGATGTTCTTCATGAAGTAGCGGCGCGCGATCACCAAGTAGAGTCAGCGTAGCCCGGCACCGCATCGCCATCTGTTGGTGGAAATAATCACTACACGACTGCTCCTTGGCTTGAACCAGCAGGCTGTTGTATGTTGGTCGGGCTTTTTTGCAATGTATTTGCGGGTTGTTTTGAACGAGCTGTAAAACGGGACGGTCACCACACCAAAAACCAGTAAGTCACCTTAGCGTAGCCGCCATAGGCATCGTGGATATTCATCCAAACGCTGTTGGTGAAAAGAGGCATAATACAACAAACGACTATTCAATAAACAAACCATTAATATCAAATAACTTACATTTTTAGATGAAATATTTCCCCTTACCATCTCCGTTTTTGTCTCGCTGTTTCCAAACGGTCGGAACCTTTTTCCAGCAACAACAGACTATTTTTCAAACCGATCGAATTGATTTAGAGAACGATTCAATGATTCTCTTATAACTCTTATTTAGTGCACTCTTCGAAGGGAAAGAAAAGATTAACGCTAACAGAATAATTTTCACCAGGGCACAGGCGTGCATTTTATTTATGTTAAAGCAATAAAAAAACAAAGAATGCATTGTAGGCTTACACAATGCTTAATCATCATAAGGGTTTAAGTATGGGTCAGTAAAAATCAATTTTATTCTACCAGGGTTATTATAGTTAACTCAAAGTCATTACCTGACTACCATTAACTGAAATGTTTTATGTCAGCTAGTTGCCAACATTCACAAAATTGCTAAAACTTTAAAATTAAAATGGAAGCCCATTTAATTACAAAATAACAAAACAGTCACACCTAAAACATGAATTTTCAACTATAACAATGCCCAAACCTTTTTTTTTTTTTTTTTTTCATGCACACTCACATGTGTGTTAGTCCTAGCCCTTATTATTAGCAATTTGTTATCAACTTGTGTTTTTCCTCATTGGGTTTTATGAGCAGAAGATCTCATGAAGTGCACCATCTAGTGGTAAAACACCAGTAACGGTGGAACACAACAATCATGTTCTCCATTTAACATTTCTCAGTGTTAAGCTGGTAAAGCATGATTTGCCATTTGAGAGTGTATTTAAACAATTAAGAGCAAAAAATAAACTGCAAGCAACTGCATATGCGTGGTTTTAAGACGTTTATTTAAAAAATAAAATAGAAAAAAAATTACATAAAAATATTGAAGGAAAACAAAAACAATTCCTCCGTCTGACTTCTTGGATGCTTGGCGGCCACATCGAGGGCTTTCAGTATGAGGATTGACAAGTTCAGGAGTGCTTTTGGCCACTGCGACATAACAGATGTCAGCAAAAAAAAAAAAAAAGGTTACATTTAAAATCCATCATTGATATTCAATGAGGAGTGTCACACTGTATCTAGCAGTACATCACCACAAAGGTCAAACCATTACAGAGTGAAATACCTTTCCATCACACCGCTACAGATTCACTCAGGGGGGAAAAAAAAAAAATGGAGCCATTTTCATTCAGACAAATCACCGATAAAGTAGGTCCTTATCATTTGAACCAAATGAGGGGGAGAGTTGCCTCAATGTCTGACTCGTTTTGCAGAAGATGCTGGTTCTATCTAAAAGCAGAAACTGCTATTAGAATTACATTTGCCCTATTGCATTGATAGGCAGGCGAGTCAAGAGTTACAAGGACAATCCGTAGACTCCGTATCAGATTTGACTTTGTAAAACGCGTCACACAAGTCAAAGTCATTCAATACAGTCTTCAGGACATGGTTGTAGTGTTGGAACAGCAGTAAAATATAGTCCGGTTGATCTCCAGGAGGAAATATTTGCGTCGCAAAAACTCCAGACAAGACGTCCAGGTGTTTTTCCTCCATTAAAACAGACTGAACTTGCATACAGGAACTGTTCACATGTACCTTGATGCGTCGATCTCAGGCCTGGGTCCGTTGACGGTCACTCCAGTTTAGTTTTAGATTTACAAGCAAACGGCCGACATGAGGGACACATGAAGAGAGATTTTCAAAACTCCACTTGCATAGTAACAATAACCTGTATGCCTGTGACGTTCTGAGCAACAGCAATACAGTTTTAGTGTGCCATATACAAACAGAAAAAAAAAAAAAAAAAAATATTCAATACAGTACAGGAATAGGTTATTACCAAAAAGGCATATATTAGCGCAAGTACCTGGCAATAAATGCACGTCAAGATTCCAGAAAGGAATCAAAATAAATTCCCTTTCTCCGCTAGTCTGATTCGGGTGCCCATTCAGAAGTCGAACTAGGTCCGATTAGGGCACCTTGCATAAAGCTGCACTGATCCGGAGTCCGCTCGCACATTCATTAGAGCTTCCCTAAAAGAATTCACATCTCACTTACCTATAGAGATTTAAAAAGGACAGACACACATATAAATGAAAGCGCATTCGGACCAAGAGCTTAAGCTTTTTTTTTTTCGATTCTCAATCTGATAAACCCAAGTCCTACAGCCTCAATGCCACAACTACAACCTTATAGACAAACAAACGAGACGAATAAAAGCAACAGCTGAGTTTCTGAAGCTCAATGAGCTCTCAAAGTGAGAAATGGCGACACCTGTTGGCAAAGAGTGGAAAGCCATTCTGCGAGATCTAAACTGGCTGCTTTAACTTGCTTTTGTCCAGGTGCAATTTATGCCGAGAAAAAGGGGAAGAGGGAATATAAACTCTCAAAGACAGTTTTAAAACAGACTTTTTCCCTTAAGGAGCCTGTCTGACAGGATCTGTAAACGATGAACAAAATTAAAAACCATTACAAAAATAAAAACATTTTTACAAAAACAAACAAAAAGGCTGGACACAGAAGAACAAAACAACCAAAAAAAATTAAATACGTTTCCAGAGTGAAAGAAAATACAGAAATTAAGAAGTTATTGCACAAAAAAAGTAAAGGTTGCGTGATGTTATACAGTCAATACGGTGGGGTCTCTGGAAGCATCATGAGTGCAGAATTTGAAGCCAGCATTACACACAAACACACACACACACACACACACTCACTCTCATCACCTTTGAAACACACATCCTCACCTGATACAACAAGCAAACACTTGAAATCCACTGAATCTAATTCGTCCCACAAGTGAAGGGTGTCACGTTTAGACCAAAAATGTGAAGACAGGAAAACAAGGAGCATGAAACACATACAAAAAAAGGAACGTGTCACCTTTCAACCTGGAAGTTGTGGAGTAGACGACTGAAAAAACAGTTCCTGTTCTCAAAGCTTCCTCAGGAAGATTGCACAGGTCAAAAAAAACAAAAAACAAACAGTCTCAACATATACATGCACAGATTCAGTGGCAGACTGAACTACTTAGCACCACCATCACCACAACTACTGAACGAGGAGCTGGGTTTCAAACGCTGGTCTCTCTGTGCTCACACCATCAGTAGGAGGGCTAAATGAGTTCTCATCATTTTAAGATGGGACCAGAGGGGTGGAAGAGGAAGCAAGTGGAGAGGGAGCGCCCCGAGGGGAGCATTGTCGGCTTTATCTGCTGACACTGGCCGGCAGACTGTCCCTCTTCCTGCGGCGCCAGGTGTTGCGGTTGTACTGAATGTGGCCTCGGTTGGAAAGGACGGGACTGTGCACCACGGCGTGATTGTGGAAGCCCTTCAGAGGGAACTTGGGACCTGTCTGCTGGAGATAAGACAAGAGAGGGCAACTTAGGACGAGGCTAGCATCTGAATAAAAAAGTTCAGCATATTTGTTTTATGCTGAATTTAAAACACAAATACACTACCATTCAAAAGTTCAGAAAGGACACATTAAACTACTGTAAAGACATTAAAGATACTGATAATGTTACAAAATGTATCTAAATATTAAGCACCACAACAGTTTTCAACATTCATAAGAAATGATTCTCGAGTAGCAAATCAGCAAATTAGAATGATTTCTGAAGGATCATGTGACACTGAAGACTGGAGTAATGATGCTGAGAACTCAGCTTTGTGAAAGAATTGAAAATAATCAAAGATATTTGATTTTGTAAAATGAACAAAGACATTTGCTTTACTGTTTTCAACCCCCATCTCTCTCCAGAAGGGCCATTTGGAATTCCTAAAGACAAAGAAATGGTGAAGGCCTGTAGGCCAAATGTGTGTCACACCTGTAACACCGTGGGGGAAGTTTGGTCTGATTGGTCAGTTTGAATGGCTCACGTTAGGGTTTCACATGGTCAAGGAATAGATAAAAGAAGATTGTAACTGTTGCTCTGGCTCTTTTATTCTCTGGCTCTCTCTTCTTGGGGCCTTCTCTCTGGCTCTTCTTGCCTTGCTCTTCTCTTCTCTCTCTCTCTTCTCTCTCTCTCTCTCTCTCTCTCTCTCTCTCTCTCTCTCTCTCTCTCTCTCTCTCTCTCTCTCTCTCTCTCTCTCTCTCTCTCTCTCTCTCTCTCTCTCTCTCTCTCTCTCTCTCTCTCTCTCTCTCTCTCTCTCTCTCTCTCTCTCTCTCTCTCTCTCTCTCTCTCTCTCTCTCAGGTAACATTCATGCTGGGTACGATTAATGGTATAAGTTTTCATCATCTCATACATTTATTTTGTAACTATTTTAAGTGTAACCATAACTAGATTTTGTCATTAAATTCTTTCAATTACAAATGATGTGCTAACTAGTTTTGATTTGGTATTGACTTTGAAGTGTTACCTATTGCAATACAATATAGTCACATTATAGCCACGCTCTCCCACATGTTTAGCTATTGTAACTGCGCTTATTTCCGTCGTTGGTATAAGCTGCAGTGGGTGGTAAAGACGAGAAATGTACAGTTTTCTATCATCTTGCTGATAACGTTTCTTTAGTCATTCGGCAACCCTGCCGTCAGAACCGCTGTAGAGGATCCACCCTTACAGATGGTGCCGAAACCCGGGAATCCCTTGCAGTGAATCTTCTGAAATTCATCAGAATGAGGACATTTTTTCACAGCTGATTGTGAATGGATTAAAGCTGACCTTTTGACCAAGGAATTGGTAAGTCTGTTTTCATTGTTTATGAATTACATGAAACAGAAATTAGAAGGTTTTAAATAGCTTCAATAGTCCCATTACTGTACAATCCGAGAATATTCAGATTATGTCCTCGGGGATGGAAGGAAAATTTCTGATAACAGTGACTTATTGTTTGCTTTATGGAGTGAAAAGTTGAGCCTACATTGTCCAAACTCAAGACAGAGTATATTGGAATTAAAAGTTCAGATGATGAAATGATTCGATGGTGGGACATAATTGGCAAACACCAAAAGAAATCAAAACATGGTAAAATAATTGAGGCTTTAAACTTCATAAGTTTTAAAAGGCTACATAATGTGATACCATTTCTATTATCAAGTCTAGATGAGAAATGTAAAGAAGTGCATTCTAAAAATGCAGAAGCAGAAAAGTCTGAGGCAAAGATTCAAGATCTTCAAGCACAGCTAGATAAATTACTAGCTGAGCAGTTAGCCCTGACTGAAAAGTGTAAAAATCACAAGGAGACCATTGCAGATCTCAAGGCTAAGCTAAATACTAAAAAGTTAATGTCTCCCAAAACGCTTAACAGCGATGGGACTAAAAAGCATGTTCACTTCTTAGATGAGCTGACTTGCTCTAATGAATCTGAAACGTTTAGTTCAGAAAATGCATGTGCAACTCAAGAAAGTGTGCCCGTTTCAGTTCTTAAGGTGATGCAGTACCGTAATAGCGCAGAGTCATGTACCAGTACGCATGGTGTACAAGCATTAGAGAGTCATGAAAATCCTCAAACTCCAGGAGAACATAGCATTCAATCCTATGGCAAAGAGAACAGGTTTTGCAGTTCTTGTAGGAAAATAGGCCATTCAGAGGAGAGATGCTGGTCACTGGGTAAAGGTCGACCTCCACCTTATTTTCAGAAAACTAGGAAATCACTTTCTAAGGGTAAAGATCAGTGCTCATTTGCAGGTAAAACTCTCAGTGAGTTAACCACAGTGTTCATGCAAGGCCTTCAGCTGTTAACCTCATTGGCTAGTGGACTAGCAGCCTCATAGCAGTGAGTTTAATAGTTAAACATCTAAATTGCAATGATCCTGTTAGTATTTTCAAATTTGTAATTGTACTAAAGACATTGTGTGCATTGAACACACATTATAGTTGTTTGTGTTAATATATACACATAGACTAGTTGAGTTTATTCTTTAAAACACATGATTGCTTTACTGTAAGTGTTGTATGAAACACTTAGGATAAAGGTTGTTGATGCTTTGCATTCTAGGCCATGTATCTTGTGAAAATTGGAATAACTTTAATACTGGAATTGTTTAGCCATTTCCAGTTTCATGTGTTTCTATGTTGAATTTGTTTGTCTCCTGAGTGGAAAACTCTGCTATTTTCCATATAGCTGCAGTAAAACCATGTACAGGAGCATAGAATTGCCATGTGGCTACAGTGTAATTTACAATTGCATTAACCATGAAAATGCTTTCATCACAGCAGGATTCAGTAACTCTGACCTTTGCACTTTATCATGCTCCCTAACAAAAACACTGGTTTGAGCCAGACCACACTTCACTCACATTCTCATGCTGGCTTCCTGTTACAACAGGACCAAATTTGCATCACAATTGTAAACCTCCTTACCATGTTTGGGGCATGATTTACACATAGCCACAGCTAAATGCAGCCACATAGATTTGATCTTCACAGACAAAGTCAAATCTACATCTGTCTCACAAAATGTATTCTATTTTATTTAAGTCTTTACATCTAGACTGTATTATAACTGTGAATTTCTCCCAGTTATTGTTTTTGTTTTTCTTCAGATTTACTAAATCAGTTAGTTATTATGTGTCTCACCAAGTTAAATATCAAAATTTACGTGAATTTATGCATTTCTCATTCTTACCTAAGTGCAAACATTTGTTTTATCATTGTATTGTAACAATGCATTTGATTTTGAACTTATTTGATTTCTGAGTCTTTGTATTTTGTCCATTTGACTTGCAACAATGTTTTGGACATCTATGGAATTGAATTTCTGTATTTGGTTACACTGAATATTTTGTTGATACTCTTCATGAAAAGGGTGATTAAAACCAACAATGATTGTTGTTTTTTATTATAAGGCAATTTATTTTAACAATGTAAGAGCTTGTGAGATCTTCTTTTATTCTCAACCTTGACCAGTTTATTAAGTACATAGATTTAATGGCTTATTGCCAGAAACTATTTTAATCTGACCACATCAAACTTCTGACCAATGACAAATACCATGTATGCTTTTGTTCTTTGTTGTGCTATATGTTCTTTTAATCACAGGATCCCTGCTGCACAAGTTCACATCCTGTGTCCTCAGAAAGAGGGACAAGCGTTTGCTCTAACCTTCAGTGACTGTTCTCGAGGTGTGAAGGATTCAATGGACGTTTGCATATCAATGATTGGTGCAACACCATTTGATGGAGCCTTCTCATGCAGGACTGAGATGAGAACAAAGACTGAAGACTGACCAGCTGCTTTTGCAACAAGTGTGGACGAGAAGTCTGAAGATGACATCTACACACAACAGAAAGCATGTCTTTGTGGACTGTGCCACCTTTGTACTCAATGATTGTGGCCAATGGTGCCAAGAGGGGACTGAAAGAATTGAAAATAATCAAAGATATTTGATTTTGTAAAATGAACAAAGACATTTGCTTTACTGTTTTCAACCCCATCTCTCTCCAGAAGGGCCATTTGGAATTCCTAAAGACAAAGAAATGCTGAAGGCCTGTAGGCCAAATGTGTGTCACACCTGTAACACCGTGGGGGAAGTTTGGTCTGATTGGTCAGTTTGAATGGCTCACGTTAGGGTTTCACATGGTCAAGGAATAGATAAAAGAAGATTGTAACTGTTGCTCTGGCTCTTTTATTCTCTGGCTCTCTCTTCTTGGGGGCTCTTCTCTTTGGCTCTTCTTGCCTCTTGCTCTCTCTCTCTCTCTCTCTCTCTCTCTCTCTCTCTCTCTCTCTCTCTCTCTCTCTCTCTCTCTCTCTCTCTCTCTCTCTCTCTCTCTCTCTCTCTCTCTCTCTCTCTCTCTCTCTCTCTCTCTCTCTCTCTCTCTCTCTCTCTCTCTCGTAACATTCATGCTGGAGTGCGATTAATGGTATAAGTTTTCATCATCTCATACATTTATTTTGTAACTATTTTAAGTGTAACCATAACTAGATTTTGTCATTAAATTCTTTCAATTACAAATGATGTGCTAACTAGTTTTGATTTGGTATTGACTTTGAAGTGTTACCTATTGCAATACAATATAGTCACATTATAGCCACGCTCTCCCACATGTTTAGCTATTGTAACTGCGCTTATTTCCGTCGTTGGTATAAGCTGCAGTGGGTGGTAAAGACGAGAAATGTACAGTTTTCTATCATCTTGCTGATAACGTTTCTTTAGTCATTCGGCAACCCTGCCGTCAGAACCGCTGTAGAGGATCCACCCTTACATTTGCTATCACAGGAATAAACTACATTTTAAAATGAATTCAAAGAGAAAACATTTTAAACTAGCTTTGTTGAGCATGAAATGTTTTTCATCAAAAAAACCTAATACCTACCAAATGTTTGAAAGGGACTGGCGCATCAAAATAATTAAATATAAAAATTAAAAAAAATATACAACATGAATGATTTATGGAATTCTCAGGTATGTGATCAGCAAGGAATGTCCTGCAGATGGCGCTGCAAGCTCACGCAGTGTTGTCAGAAGCAATCCGAGCATGAAATAAATATAAATAAACTGCAAAATGTTTTCCAAGTAATTGTTGGCCAATTGGCGCTTTAAATCATCATACATATTGTATGGCATTTTTAGTACAGCAGTATACTTATAAGTTATTAAATTGATGAAATTTCTTAAAATCTTATTGAATGCTTGATCTGATGCATTGATCTTACATTAACACCTAAATGGGAATTACGTTTCTTAATTTTACTCTATCATGTCATTAAACTCGTCTTTGAAGTCTTGATGGAGGGAAAGCTGGGCTCACTGTCAAGATACAGCATGTAGAGGAGAGCGCATGTGGGACAGCCTACCTTTGGATGGTGGTGGGGACTGGGTAGAGGACTGGGGGGAGCTGGGGGGACTGCAGGGGGGGGCATGTGGAGGTATGGGGGTGGTCCATCTGCCATACACACCTGTCTGCCAGGTAGAGCGTGGAGAGAAAGATTGCCTGGGATTGATACTCTCGTCTGGAGAAAGAGAAAGCGAGAGGGAGGCAAGAACATGCCAGTGTTACCCAACCAGCAGAGCATCATCATCACCACAATTAGCTTCCAAACCAAAATCGCGACTCACCTGGGTGGTCGGAGGCATGGTGAGTGCTGCCGTGATGCTGGCTTTGCCCGTGCCCATCTGAAACGCTGGTTGCAGGGGTCCCGGTGCCATAATCTGGAGAGGGAAGGGGGCTACAGGTGGAGCGACATACGGTGTGGAGTCAGAGTCCTGGAGGAGCAGAAGTCAGTTATGTGAGAGGGAATGACAAGGAATATTAACCCTGTAAAGTCTGACATCTGAAATAATCAGAATTTATTTTCCTTCTTTTTTTAATAGACTGAAGGGTTCAACAAACCGTTTTATATTTTTGCTGAGTATCATATGATGGATTAGGCTTTTATGCTTCATGTAGTGTAATATAGTGAGAATATGAAGCTCATAGTTGTGGAAAAAAACACCTCAATTTTATTCAGAGATAAGCAAAAATAAGCAATTTGGTGCAGTCGCTGATATTAATATGGGCAAAAATTTGCATGAAATTCTTATAGCTTGTAATGTAAATCAATGAGATCTTTATAACATTACAGCAAACTACTTACATAAAATGCATATAAATATCAGTTGTCACTATTTTCCAATACTATGTCTTAGTAAGATGATATTTAAATGCTTAGATTACGGCTGTATTAATATGCGTGTATATAAAACACATATATCATATAAACACAGACTTATGTTGATAATTTTACAGCCCTAGGTTAGATTTACTCTGTAGCTTCTATTGTGGGGGTCAAAATATCTAACAAATCTGTACAAATAAACGTTGCGCAAAAGCCTGAAATATCATATTTGACAAGAGCTGCACAATTAATCATTAAAAGATCGCAATCTCGATTCAAACAGTCACATGAATTTATTCCTAAATGACAATGAATCAACTAGGTTTATTAAACCTTTGACTAATACAATCACAACGGATCATTCAAATCTGCATTTGCACTGCCGCTGAGCCAGAGACAGCAGTTGTCATGTAGGCTAGGTATAAAACAGCTTTGAAAGCTTTTATTATTCACGCAATATTATTCTGTTACAATAATTCAACTTAAATCACAGAAGTACTGGGATAAAAGTTAGACCATGTCTATGGTAGCAAATCAAAATAGAGTAAATCACCTTTTAAAAAGTAACTTGATGCATAAAAAGATTATATCAATTACACTGTTACATCAGTAGGTGGCGACAAATGACTTCCATTTCTGATTGAATCATTCAAGAGATTCGTTTAAAAATGCTGATTCATCCAGTAATGAAACGAGTGAAGTCTTTGAGAGACTCCATTTTTAACTTTTTTAAATTTATTTTTTTAATAAATAATTCAAATTAAATATATATTTTTAAAATCAACTGCAGCAATTTAAAAAAAAAAATCAGTACCTCTAGTCATGGGAGAAGCAATTCTCATTTTAACAAGATTTGTGCAGCCCTATATTTAACATACATTTCAAAATTATTAAATAATTTTTTTTTAGTTAGTAAAACTAAATTGTTTCAGTTCAGTAAGTGTTCATCTTGGAAGATTACTATAGTATAAAATGTTATTCTTCCATTTACTTACGCACTTATTTACTTACGTCCATCTTCAGTGCATTGTACATGTGTCTTTTCTGTGAAAGCTTTACTGAAATTATACTAAAAGCCCTTTTAGTTGCTAAAAGGTATAAATTATTAATCAGATGACAGAAGGTCTGTAGTAGATTGTTTAACAGGTTTAAAATTAATCATGCTGATCATTTAGAGGCCTAAATTTGGCATAAATACGATACAATCGAGTAGGCTTTATAGGGTTAAAGTATGGACACATGAAGGATGATGCTTACGATATCGCTGCCTGACAGCGAGGATGCAGATGAGGCAGAGGAGTGCTGTTGAGGGCTGGACAGGGACATAGGCGAGTCTGCGCTGTGAGGGGACACCGAGTCCCTCTGCTGCTGGTCCTCCACACCTACACCCAGCAGTGTGACCGTCTCCACCTGCTCCACAGAGTCTTTATGAGATGGACCTGCATGCAAAAGCCATCAAAACGTCAGCCAAATCAAAGCAGGTTACATTCAAAACATGGCTGAAATGATCAGATTCACTGCAGAGCAACTATCCGTCTGTCAAAGCAGAGGACTTTGACGGCCACGTTTCAAAAGGTAACGCACTCCAAAATAATCTGCCAAGCTTCAGTTTAATAAAACACATTAAATCACAGTCAAAGTCATGAATAAGATGTGTGAAATGCTGTTGAGGAGGACACTCTCTCACTTCTAGGGCACCTACAAAGTTACACTTCATCAGATAATGCTTCAAATCCATTCAATGCACTGCAAGGACAGAGGGCAAAATGAAAGGGTTTGCCAAAGTTACACTATCACGGCAATCAGAAGTGCTGCAATGCACTCTAGCATAGGCATTCGTTGATCGATGAAGTGTTATACTTTTATTGGGCAAAATGGTAAAGTTTTAGTCTCCTTGAATTACTTTTGAAATCGATCCATAATTAATTAATCACTTCGACCAACATTTAGTACAGTGGCTTCCACTAGGGGGCCTCAAAACAACTAGATTTAAAATAAGACAAAACAAGCAATAAAATAAGCCAAAAAAACTAAACATCAAGGTAGTTCTTATTTTATTTCACACCCTTTGTTTCATCTTTGAAGAGCCAGGATTACCACGGGCTAGAAAAACCTGAATATATTAGGGAGCCTAATTTAAAAAGATTTTCCAGACCTTGAAATTTCGCTTTATAAAGAATACACTTTTTCTAGTCATTCTAAGCTAAAAATATTTTGAGTAGAAATTGAGTACAAATTATTTTCAAACATTCTTATCCAGTACATCACAAACATCTGAAGAAGTCATCTAAATTCTTTGGTTATAAAGAGTGGGATCCCTGAAGAACATTCAGCTCTTAAAACTTGTGGCTTCTGGACTGATTACTTGGGTTACTTATTTTAATCTATGGACACTGCTAGTTTCTGCAAAAAAAAAAAAAAAAAAAAAAAAAAAAAAAAAAAAAAATCACCAGGATATCGGTGAACTTCACATACAAGTACAATCAAAAGCAACCATAATAGATGAAATTCATCTAGTATCTGCAGTCATAAGATATATTCTGAGAAATTCTTCATGTTGAGACATACCTGGATTCCTCTCTATGTGGGAGTTGTGTCTGCCACCCCACTTCTTTATGATCCACTCCCTGTAGTCAATGACTTCCTGGGTGACTTTAATAATGCGGCCCAAAGTGCTGAGGGGACAAGATAAAATGACAAATGAAATAAAACATGTTTGAGAGAATTAGGGTGAAATGTCTGTATGTGCATGAGAGTTGTACCTGTCACTGTCTTTGTTGGGGTAAGAACGTGCAAGAGGTGAGACGGCGTGACCCAGTATTATATACGCATAGTCAAAAGCCTCCTTCACCTGCATGGCACCATAAGAGCTTCTGCCCACATCATTACCTGAGCAGTCACACAAAGAAAAGGAAAACAAAGTAACTATACAATAAAATAAATACAGTTCTTTATAGTTAGCTTGCAGTAAATGCCTTTTTCACGCATTTACGAGAAATTCAGTAATGCCTAAATGCAAATAACAAGACAGAACATCTCTTTCTCAAGGAATTCCTAAACCGTCACATCAATGACAACATTGCATCTGAAGCATGCCAATGAATTCTTAAAGTCTGTCCTAAAATGTAGGCAGTTGCCTTTTGAGAGATATTTTCTTTTGGCCAAATTCAAGGATTCAAAGAGAAGGCAATAAAAAAATGTATTGAGGAAAATCAAAATTTGAAGTAAAATCCAAAACAATACAAGTTGAGAGAACTTACATTTCATTGCATACCATAAAGTACACAAATATTGGGTGATAGAATTTAATTAGTTTGAACTTTTTTATGTGCCATGTATTTTTATTATGGGTGTGAATCTTTGGGTAGACAGTGAATGATTTGATTTACAATTCACTGATTTTTTTAAATTTATTTTTTTTATTCAATTCAGGAATGATTTTTCTAATTCAGAATATTAATAAATTGATTAACGATTGATTTATTGTACCAAGCAACTTGAAAGTAAACTTTAAAACAATGTACATACAGGTTACTTGGAATATAACAGAATGCAATTTTATTTTCTTGGCCAAGAAAACATTTCAAAAACATTTCCTGGTTTTCCATAACCATGGGAACGATGAGTCAGTAAACTAATCCAAGTATTAGAGCTGGTTTAAAAGAATAAAAAAAGTTGAATAAAATAAAATAATCTGCTTGCTCCTAATATTGCCATTGAATGGCAGCCCAACATGTGCATCCATCCTTTATAAAAAGTAATCCACATGCCTCCAGGGGGTTAATAAAGGCCTTCTGAAGCCAAGCGATATGTTTGTGTAAGTTGTGTAAGATATGTTTGCGATATGTTTCACTGCCATTATAATGCTTGGATTAGCCAGGACATTTTTTTAATAGAGCTCCGAATATATTCGTCTGAAAGAAGAATGTCATATACACCTAGAATGGCTTGAGGGTGAGTACATTTTTGGGTAAACTATACCTTTAAGGTGTTACCTTAGCAACATTCTAAGGCCAAACTCTATTGAAATCAATTGTGAGATCAGTCTCTGTGTGCTTCACGTAAGAAATTAGTCAAACTGGTCACTTATGAGGTTCTAATTCAGTTAGGATGCTGCTACAGAAGGTAGTAGACAGCAAGAAGCTCACTAGGTTTTGCATTAATGGAGCAATTTTTTGAAGAAATAGCTTGTGAATGTACCCGGAAGAAGAGGGTCCTCAATACACAGCATGGAGGGCCTGTAACCATTACTCATGGCCTTCATGATGTCCTCTTTAGCCATGTAAGCACCACCGTTCTTTATCCTGATGCCTGTCTTCAGGTAGTTAAAATGTCTTCCATACAGCTCAAAGAACTCGATGAGCAGAATGCCAAGGTTCATGTTGGGATTTCTGGCATCAATTCTTGGGTGTAACTGCAGGTGTAAACCAAAAATCAGCAGGCAAGTCAAGACATTCTCTTTATTTGTTTTGTACGGTCATTTATGAAATTAGTGTGGCTGAAGTAGTCAAAAGGTAGTAAAAAATGTTTGACAATGACAGATCTCTAAATGAGACAAGAAAAGGTTATTTTTGATGTGAGAAACTGTGGTTCTTCTCTTCGCCTGAATGTCAAAAAAGGTGCTTGAGAACTAGACTGGCTGCTAATGTTGCACCTGTAAGAAGCTGATGACCATCAGTATGAGACTGTAGGAGCTGATTCCCCCTGTGAAGACTTCATTGAGGTCTCGCTGTAGCAGGAACTGTTTCAGCACGAAGATTAAATAAGGCAGCACGGTATACTTCTGTGTGGGAGAAAAGATGATATTTTAGACTTTAAAACTTAAAAAGACCCCCTTTATACCAGACATTAAGAAGCAACTCAAAAACGACTCCGTGACCACTTGTGACCAACAGTGTCATTACATGTTGACGTCAGGATTATAGGAGGTGTTTCTGTGAAGTCTTGCACTGCAAATGCATTTGCGGCGGTCTTTCACTGGAGATAACAGCCAGCTGTTCAGAAGCCACAGAAATATTTACATGAGGTAAAGTGTTAGGATAACTAGAGACAGCCAATAAATCTGACATTCCTCCACGTGAGATTGAGATCGTCTTAAAGACTTTGGGTCTCATTTACTAATGGTGTATAATTGATAGTATTCTTATTCCTCTCCAGTGGGTGTATGGCAGCCCTATGAACTATGCATAGAACAATTATGAAATTTGGCATTGATTGGGATGGTTTAAAATGGAAACCAGACCAACTTTGGGTTCTCTAGGACCAACTTATATATATATATATATACACACACACACACACACAGCAGTTTAAAGATTCACTTTTCTTTTGTCCTAGAAACAAAATTTTTAGTACACCCGATTACTCTCCTCATGCTGATCACATGCAATATCTTACAATAAGACCCATTACAGTAGTCGCCAATATGAAACGTATTGTACTTGTTTTTTCACTACTCCTTTGGCTCAGATGATCACTGGACCAAGTCACACAGAAACTGAAGATCATTTTTTTTATATTCCTTTTTGTTCAAAGGTTATGATGGGAAGCTAACACCGTCAACCCAAAATTAGATTATATGCTACATTTTGGCAATACTTAGATCTATTAAAGAGAAACTTGGTACACTTCATCAGCACTATAATATGTAGGTGGCGCTGTTCCCAAATTTGGCATGTACCCTCAGGTCATGAGATAATACATAAAAAAAAAAGAAAAAAAAAAAGGTATTTTCGTTTATAAATTTTGAAAATAATTTTTCAGAAAATCATTACGTCTATGGATTGCCTGGGTCATGCTGAATTCGCTGATATTTTGCGGATGAACCACCCGTCTGCCATTTTGAAATTTGTCCTAATTTGCCATTTTCTTTTTTTTAAACGCATTTGCACAAAATTTGCTTCTCAATACTCAAATTGATGCTTCCTCGTTCCTCCAGCCCATGTCCCAGAAACCGATCGAATTCAGCCATCTTGAAGGACATCTCAATTCTCTAATTGCTCTACAAGGAGTAGGAGGAATGAGCGGTGAGGAAGCTTCCTGAGGAATAATGAGCGAGGATACAAAAGTGTATCCTCCCCTCGCATCCCTGTGCCCCCCTCTAGACCCCCACTCTGGAAACAAGGGAAGGGAACGAGAAGCATCCATAATGGACAGCATGTCCTTAAAGTACCTAAAAACCTTGAAGACTATGCCACCTAGTGTTCAGAAAATAAGGATTTTACAAAAAAAAAAAAATCTTATAACATGGAAAAAACAAAAAACAGAACCCGATGCCTTCCTTGGTTTATGTGAATTCCAACAACTTATTTTTCTTATTTGTCATATTCCAACATTGGTTAACTGTCATGTGGAAGTATATGAAAATAGTTTTTCACTACTGCTACAAATTATAACAGGCCTACGTTGCATATGGATGCAAAACACGTTTGACGTGGTTGCTTTATTTGTTGTGGATGAAGTTCAGAGGGCACTCAAGCGTGTGGATGTCAGGAAAGCTGCTGGGCCGGATGGTATCAGACTCCTGAACTCAGTCACTTAACATCACGTGACCAGATACACTGACATTGCACTGCACTTTCTGTTCTCGTTGTTACTGTGTAACAACCTGTTATAAACCTGTTTGCACATTATACTCTTTATACATTTCTTAACCACATATTTATAAGTCTACAGTTTACTCACTGCACAGTTTACCTCACTTATTTTATTCCACTTTATTTTTATTTTTTTCTACTTGACTTGATTATAATTCCACAGATAGATAGATAGATAGATTAGATAGATTAGATAAGATAGATAGATAGTACTTTTTTTATTCTATTTCTATTATAATTTCCTCCTTGTGTTTTTAACTGTGAATTTGCACTGTCCATGGAGCGGACCTGTTTACATTTCACTGCCGGTTGTATATTCTGTATATAACTGTGTATGTGACAAATAAAACTTGAATCTTGAACTTGCAGTGCCTTGGGTGTGTGGCCCAGAATTGCTGCTTGCAGCTATATTCGCTTTATGTTTTTGCTCAATTTATGAAGGTGCTGTGAATTGAATCGTCATATATTCTATCGCAACTGTACAATACTATCGTAAGGAAAAATCTCCTCCTGTGTTTGGGCAGATGAGAGCTATGAAAATGATCCGCTGTCACAGGGGACTAAATCAGGTATGCACATGGAAATGAACCTAGCAAAAGAGCATTAAGGCAGGAGGTCATCTCCTTATTCAAACATCTGCGCTGAAAGTTTGCTGACAGATGTTAAAGTTATGCTTCACCCTCCTCCTCCTTCCTTTAGTCAAACACTGACATTATAAGCCTGACATGAAATCAGCAAACAAGGAGTAAATCTAGGACAACTAGAACATGTAAATACAAGCAGGATCAAAAAAAAAAAAAAAAAAAAAAAAAAGTTACTTCTTGCCATTAGCAGGTAAGGCATGATAATAAATCACATAAATGTGGCTTTTGATAAACAGCACATCATAACTAGCATCACAACAAAACGATTCACAAAAATAAAACAAAATTAATTTTGACTGTAGCCAAACATTGTAATTTTTCTACTACCACAAAAGTTGTAAGAGACAAGGAACAGTCAAGCTTTCTGAACTTTTATCAGTAAGGGCCAGACTACCATTATTGTACTGGGATTCAAAAGCACAGTAAAAAGTAAAAGTGCAATGCACAATGCAATAATATTCTTAGAAAATGTAGAAATTTATGCAAATAATTCCACATAACCATAGTATATGGAGAATTGCCTACTTGAGCTGAAAGAACTGAGAAGTGAACAAAAGCAAAGTAATTCAGTTTACCAAACACAATCAGCTTGAGTAAAAGAAAAACGTACGTAGAGTAAATGTACATTTACACAGAATTTACCAGTAAATTACATGTCAGAATGTAGTCATGCTGTAAACACACTATCGTCTGTAACAGTTAGACATGTACTTGTCTTTCTGCAAATTAGTCAATTTAAAATGTAATGTATACATTTATACCATGTATACCATTTCAGTTTAAATAAAAATGTACTGCAATTGTTGAATATGACATAAATACTAACTCAATTTAGAGGATTTTTGTTTTAAAATCAAAAGTCATAAGAAAAACAAAAGCAAAAATTAGCACTACTATGAACAGTAAATCAGCAAGCAATAAAAAAAAAAACATTACATTCCATTAGTGAAAGTAAATTGGACTGGATTGTTGAATGGGATTTAAATTTGGTAATATATCCAAAAGCCCTATTCGGACGGTAATTGTTTTTCATGTGGACGTCCGTAAAAATAAATTTGCATGACACCTCAGTGATAAAACTCATGCACTCGAATGGCGATTTATTCACGGTGGAGGAGCGAGTTTTGTGATCCTGCACACCTGGGAATGCTCTGCTCACGTGGTCAGTCGAATGATTGTCAGTCGAAAAAAATGTCATATGCTTGGAATAATAAGAATAAAATCATATTTAATTTAACAATAGGAAATTAATCAATCTCCTGTTTAAAAATAGGAAGATTTAGCCTATAACGTTAATTACTGCCGTAATAACGGCTCATTTCAAATGTTTACGTGTTTCTCTTCTCTTTTGAGCGGTGATGAAAGATTATTCTTGTAAATACTTTCCAGCATTTCACTAATAAAAGTGTAGACCATATTTTGAAAATGCATCCAAATTACAGCGAAGCGCAACCGTACGGTGCTCCGCAGTGGTCAAAAAGGATATAAACAGTGAATTTTAAAGTGATCTCTTCTTGAAAACTCAAGAGATGTGGATTCAGACGGCAATTAAATTACCACATGACCTTGGTGTTTGTCAAAACAAAAAACCAAAAAAAAAACGTAGGTAATTCGGCCGGGGAATTTTACTCGGATGGTGGGAGAAAAACCCTGACATTCTGAATTCGGACTGCATTAAAAAAAAAAAATAATAATATCACAGACTGGCCCCTGTACATGATGAAAATATCTTACGACCCCACGAGAAACAATTACCGTCTGAATAGGGCTAAAGTCTATATACTATAGCTAAAACAAACAATCAAGGCAAAAATGAACACTTATTAAACCAGCATACAATATTCAGATGCACTCACTCCTGGGATTATACATAGCTTTACAAAATATGCAAAACATTACCTTCACATATTCTTTGATGAAGCTAGCAGCTTTGATGCCCGTCTCCACGTTGAAACTGATGTCTACTTTCACCTCGGTCTCCTGATCTGTCAGCTTAATGATTGGTACCTTCAAAATTCAAAGACATACATAAAATAATGTACCAAGAAACCCCCCAAATGCGTTACAAAGAAGCAACAACCAGTGCATATGAAACCATTAAACAGAGTTGAGCAAATGTTAAATCAACAGTAGAGGGAAAAATGCATACCGTAGCTTTGTCGAGAACTTTGATGGAATAGGGTTCTGCCACACTGTGCTTTCTGAGGGCCTGCTCCAACTGCTGCAGGGGAGGTTTCTCCCATTTCCCAAACACCACCAGGTCAATGTCACTACAGTATAAAGAATCAGCCAGATTCTTTCATATAGCTCTACACATAAATACCTTGCAATTTCAGTTTAGGCATTTTGTTCAAATCAACACTTTTCAATAAGCCTAAGGGAGGCCCAGATCTCCACATGAAAACAAAACCACCTTACAGCAAACTGTTTTTGCTGTGAAATAAACTCACATTCATTGTTTTCTCAGCAGTGTTCAACCAAATACATGGGGCCTAATGACTTAAGGAAAATCTTTCAGGTTTCAGAGACATACAAACCTAAACCAATTTTGGGACTGAACAAGTTTTAGAAAGCTACAGACTTTAGCCCTATTCGGACGGTAATTGTTTCTCGCATAGACGTCCGTAAAAATAAATTTGCATGACACCTCAGTGATAAAACTCATGCACTCGAATGGCGATTTATTCACGGTGGAGGAGCGAGTTTTGTGATCCTGCGCACCTGGGAATGCTCTGCTCACGTGGTCAGTCGAATGATTGTCTGCTGTAAAAAATGTCATATGCTTGGAATAAGAATAAAATCATATTTAATAATAGGAAATTATTAATTAATTATTTAAAGCTCCCGTTTAAAAATAGGAAGCTGTAATTTTAGCGGCTCATTTCAAATGTTTATGTGTTTTTCTTCTCTTGAGCGGTGATGAAAGATTATTCTTGTAAATACTTTCCAGCATTTCACTAATAAAAGTGTAGGCTAGATTTTTAAAATGCATCCAAATTACAGCGAAGCGCAACCGTACGGTGCTCCGCAGTGGTCAAAAAGAAAATATTTTAAGAGGTCGCTTCAAAAATTATCTATAATTTATCTTAAAATAAATATTTAAAAAAAAAAAAAAAAAACACAGATAAATGATGTAAATGATAAAAATACCTTATGACCCCACGAGAAACAATTACCATCCGAATATGGCCAGTCACATTTAGAGTAAACTATTTGCAATTGATCATAAAATGTCTGTTCAGTTACTAAAAGAAAGCTCAGACACAAAAAAAAAAAAAAAAAGGCTAGCACGCTATGATTGTGTTGCACATGTTCACATCTCATCCTTCTGTGAGAGTCATCTTACTGAGAATAGTGTTATGACTACAGCAACAACCGCGTGTTGAAAACTGCTTGGGGTTCTGTTCCAAATCTCACCGTTGTGTTAATGTGCAAGATCAAACACACTGCTGCACATGTTCATTTACCTGGTTGGGAGAAAGAGTCCAGTGCTAAAGCTGCCAAAAATCTGGACCTAAGTACATAAAAGAAAAAACTATTACATTTGCATATTTGAACTTATAATGCCAAAAGCCAATTTGTTATATACATCAGCTCAAGCTTACTTACATCAGCGGTTGGCCACAACTCCTTGATGACCGACTCTATCCTGTCCACCACCTCTTGTCTCATGGTGGCCTCCTCAGGACGAGGAGACATGAAATTGTAAAAGTCCAGGATTTCTTCATGCAACCTTGGAAAAATTAAGGAAGGAAATTAGGGAAATGCAGTAGGTTCAATTTAAAAAGTCATTCATGCAGATCTATCACATAAGCAAATCATGAAGCAAAATAAATCCATTAACAACCTGTACAATAAGGATACTTGAGCCAGAGGGCTAAGAACTTGAATGGTTAAGTTAACCAATAGGCGTTTAGTCATTTTTAGCAAACTCACATTCAGAACCGACTCCATTTTGGTATGGAAACAGCCACGTTTCACAATCCAATCAATTCCCGATGGATAAAATCAACTGCCAGAAGTATTTAATGTTTGCAACATGGAAAAGATACCCCAGTACAATATAACAGAGTACAAATTATGATGTGCTGACAAATTCATTTGTAAATTCAAAACGTAAAGCCTAATCATTGAAAAATTAACCAAAGAGAAAATTATTATATTTGGTGAGCTGACTAGAATTTAATTAGGATTTTGTTTTAAAACTTTTTTTTTTTTTAATTCTCATGCAGTCATATTCAAAACTTGTAGTCCGTCCTAAACCAAAGTCTCTGAATTTAAACTTTAAGCTAACTTACAGAATTTAGAGTTCCTATTTCCTCAGAAATAACATAACTGGAATAAACAAAGACGGTTACCAATTTTAAAACGCAGCCTATACCTAGATAGGCCACTCACAAGGTTGAAACAGTCAGTGTCTCATTTAGTTCCAGATTCTTTTGTGGAAAAATTCCAGAGGTCTCCAACCATCTGCCATAAATATAACAAGTTCATGCAACAGATTCAACCCTTCTTATACAAGCCTACAATTGCTGGGTTGCTAAAGATTTAAACATGCATTGTATTATGTGCCCAGGGCTATATTCATAAATCAGCAGACACAAATCCTGATGACAATAAATGCAAGAAAATTAAGAAATCGCAATTCTCCCACGATTCTGAACAGGCAACTAAACAAAATAGCATGCAAGATACTAGAGGTTGAGACAATATTAACTGGTGCAGTCTTTAAAATGTTTAATTAATTTGAGTGAATTAAATAAATTGGTTTGAATGACTCACTCAAAGACTTGTTTCATTACTGGATGAATCATCATTTTTGAACAAATCTCTTGAATCAATCATTCAATGACTCATTCATAAATACTTCACTTGTTTCATAACTGGACCAATAAGCGTTTTTCAACAAATCTCTTGAATTGATGATTCAAAGACAAAATACATTTTTAACAGTCACTTGTAACAATGTAATCGTTACAATCATTATTTAAAAGCACCAAGTTACTTTCAAAAGGTGATTTGCACTATTTTGTGCTACCGTTGACATCAGTTTTTATATTGAACTATAAACTTTTAGTTACTTTTACAGTCCTGTTCTGCATATACATACTATGTACTTCTTAAAGCAAGGACAGTAACTGGGTTATAACTAGGTACTAAGCCTGAACTTATGTGATCAATGTAAATTAGGGCGTGGCAATATATGGCACAAAAAAACAAAACAAAAAAAACTACATCGAGAATTAATCATGACAAATGTCAACGCTTTATCTCTGTCAATTTTAAATGAAGAATTTTGCTCCTGAGTGAAAATTGTAGTTCTTTTGTATGCCTAAACCAGACAGTTAATTCATAGTGTTCATGTGACGTCACCACAGAAGTGGAAGAAGTACACAACTCTACTAGAGTAAAAGTACTACTGGTCAAAAATTACATACGACTACCTTAAACTCATTTCAATACTTCATTACAAAGCTGTTGTCATTTTGAGGCTGAATGCACGGACCCTATACTCTGATACACATCTGATATTCTCCCAACTGTTTATTCTTCTTTCTCCCAGACGTTTATATTTTTTTACATTTTATGAGACATACATCAAGTGTACAAGCCAAATTAACTAATCTTTAATCTTTTCAGAAAACTGCTTTCGAAGTATGGCCATGGGTTGACACACTGTGCCGAGGAACCGTCTTCTTCCATTTTGCTATAAACTGATCAGTGTTCAAAAATTGTTGGGAAACTTCACATGACCCTACAAGAGTGATTACTGATAGGCTGTCTGCAAAAAAATAAATAAAAAAATACTTTTTAAAGAAAAAAATAAATCATCCACTGACTTTCAAAGCTGCTACAGAAACAGCTTTCCACGTTGAGGACCTTGATAGAAATGTAGTGGAGTAAAAAGTACAATACTTGCCTTTCAAATGTAGCGAAGTTAAAGTAATAAGTTTCCAGAAAAAAAATAAATAAATACTCAAGTAAAGTACAGATACTCAAAGTATACTTAATTACAGTACTCAAGTAAATTTACTTAGGTACTGTCCACCTCTGCCGTTATAGGAACATCCACCTGGAGGGAAAAACAAGGCATTCCTCTGCTGCCCAACAGTCATTTTTACCAGGTTTGTTTGTAGTCAGTATTAATGCAGGAAGACGGTGATATTAAAAGACCAAATTCACTATACACCTTATTGATGATGCATACTTGGTACAAGCAGATGAACAGGCAAGCGAGAGGTTTCTTGTGAAGTGTTTTTTTCCCCATCGAAAACCATTATAACCATTATAAAACTTTATTTTTTTATTAAAAAACTTTATTATAATTTAAAAAAAATTATAAACACGTTGAAATATACTATATAAATATTCTGGACTCATCTGCTCGCCTGTATACATAGTAAGCATCATCAAAAGGTGTAAACTGAATTTGAGCTTTTGATAATCACTGATTTAGTACATTAAAGCACTTTAAGGGTGGGTTGTTGCACCAATAACGATTAAGCATCTCCTTAGCCTGGCGTCAGTTCACCCTCCACATATGCTGCTTGACCAGTTGGGGTCCTCTGATGATGCATTGGGTTTACGGTTATTATTGCATTGTCAATTCATAATAAAAGAGCCATGTTTGCCAGATGTGCCACCCTGACATTTGAGAATATACAAATTGCTGGACAAAAGCTCCTCTCAACAGCTTAACAACTACTGAGATAGATAAACTGACAGACAGACAGACAGACAGACAGAGTTTTCTTAGTCTTAATTTGTTCAGATAGTTGAACCATCTGACATTAAGATAACAAAATAAATAATATGCATTTAAATGTACCAAAAATGAAATCCAAATTACATGGGTTTTGTAGAATAAAGTGTGATGTGTCTTGAATTTATCTGAATGAAACATTTGGACACAAAAAGATTTATTTTAATATAATAATAAATAAAAATATATATATATATATATATATATATATATATATATATATATATATATATATATATATATATATATATATATATATATATATTATATATATATATATATATATATATATATATATATATATATATATATATATATATATATATATATATATATATATATATATATATATATATATATATATATATATATATATATATTATATATACATACATACATACATACATACATACATACATACATACATACATACATACATACACACACACATTATTTTTATTTATTTATTTTTAATAAATTCTTATTCTTTTCTTTCTCCTTTTCTGTAATTTCTCAAATGAGAACAATCACGATTATAATGAGCAAAACAAAATAATCGTAATGATCAGTTTAACCATTATCGTGCAGCCTTATTCGTAGCTCACAATATTATTATTTTTTATTTCTGAACCTGTCTCTTGTGATTTGCAACCTAACGTTTCAAAATGCCTATTATTAGCTTTAAGCCTTATTAATAAATATGTTTAGTGTAATTTGAGTGTCCCATTTCAGTTTTTTTCCTGCTATGCTCAAGTGCATTAAATGTAAATTAATCAGCTTAAATAAAAATGTACATACATGGTTCTTAGTTCATGTGAATCATTGAGTGTTGACTCGAAAAAAAAAAATCACTCCGAATGATTCAATCCGATTCGTGAATGAATCGTAAAGCCCGGAAGAGGGCCGACTCAAAAGAGCGAATCGTTGACAAATTTAGGACATCCGCTAGCCTACTACACGTAAACTGCTAACACACGGACACATTCCACAAGTGACCCAACCCACAGACCGCCGCAGCGGCTCATAACCAAACCTAGGACACACGGCTAGCGTGCTAAAGCTAAAGTCCCGGTCCAACACGTCAAAAAAGGCCCAGTGACACTTTATCACACACAAAACACCACAGAAAAATAGCGTAACATTATAACGAGCCATCTCGAGCGCTGCTGATGTTATAAATCAATCTCATCTCACCCGTCAACCCCTGGGTTATATTTCCTCGTCTTCCATGGCGTACCGGAGTTCTCATAATTGCCGTTAGTCCAGTTAGAGAGCAAGTAGTTTATCCCATAGGTGCTGGCCTTATTATCGCTTTTCCTCCGGCCCGGATGATGGTGGTGGTAATGGTGGTTGTGAATCGCTGCCGGATGGGACGGGTGGCGCTTCATGCAACTCTGCTGCTGCTGCTCTTGATGGAAATGCCGTAGATGAGGAGGATGATGATGATGGTTGACATTATTCAGCACGTTCTCGCTGCAAATAAAAAATGGATGGCCCTTGTTCATATTCCCAGCGATCACATTAGGGCTTGTAGTCCTTATTTTAGAGCAGCTGGACGCCAAATCCGCCACCGAGCAGGTCTTTTGGGTCATTTCGCCGTCTCCCGTGTTTCCATTTAACGGATGAGCCACAGAGCCGCTGCCCGGGATCGCAGTGCCGTTGTTTTTAATGTTAGTGCTGTTATTTGCATTGGGCGCTACAGTCTTATAAACGTCAAACGCAGGAGAATTGACACAGAGGTTGTTGTGGTGATGGTGGTTCTGGTGCTGACCTGTGTTAGTCCGGTTTACCTGAGACGTTTCCCACACACGCATCCATAAAGCGTTCGCAGGACCTTTCTGTTCCGGCTGAATCCAAGCGACCCTCGGATCCATTCAACTTGTCTTTCTAACAGCCCTGTCAAACAAACAAACGCCTTTCCCCCCTGTTCAGCGGATAAGTTTGAGTCCGGACTGCGAGAATGTGCCTGTAAACTGGGTTACGCGAAACGACAGGGAAAATAACGACGTGCCAAACGCCACAGCCGACCAACGGGAATCAATTAGAGGACCGTTTCCCCCGCTAGCTATAAACTGTTAGCTAAACTATACAGTGTTTCCAATATGGCGTATTCCCTTGAACCCCGAAATCCAGTACGCATGTGTAAGGATTTAAACCATTGGGGCAGCACACACCCCCAGACTCCACACCGAGCAGGCGCAATCGGCGCAACCCCACCCTTCTAACCGGCATCAAAGCGAGGACACGTTTGAATTCACAACCCTGGTTTAGCTAAAATCAATATACACCACGACGCGATATAACTATAAGCGGCGCGCGCTCGATGAGCAGTGACGGCAGCTTCATGATTATAATGGCCGCGTTCTTGTTGATGTGCGCCAGTAATAGCGAAGTGATGCATCTAGAATCTTATATATATATATATATATATATATATATATATATATATATATATATATATATATATATATATATATATATATATAGTGTGTGTGTATATATAGTCAAAAGGTTGCATTATATGCATTGGATGTATAATATAATATAAAATGTTCCATTATCAAATATTGTGAAAAAGTCAAAAAATAAGTGGATCTTTCTAAATTTAATTTGAGATTAAAAATAAAATCTGCTTTTGTGGTTAACCTTTGTTACGTCATACCAAGGCTGATAAATAAAAAGAGAATTTTTATCAACAGAAACTATGGCCTGGGAAAATCTTGAGATTAATCCTGATTCATCGTTTGGACGTATTAACAATATATCAAAATAATGAATCATTATGATTAATAAATAAAATAAAAAATAAAAATAAAAACACACACAAAAAAAGCTATTTTCCCACGCTGCAGAAGGTCTCCAAATGCCAGTCTGATAAAACTATGAAAAATATGTAGGGCTGTCAAACGATTAATTGTGATTAATCACATCCAAAATAAAAGTTTGTTTACATGTGTATGTGTACTGTGTATAATTATGTACATTTGAATACACACACACACACACATACACATACGTGTATATATTTAAGAATATTTGCATATATATATATATATATATATATATATATATATATATATATATATATATATATATATATATATAAATGTAAAACGTTTATGCATGTATATGTATTATATATACATAATAACTGTACACAATACACACATATATTATGTAAACAAACTTTTATTTTGGATGTGATTAATCACAATTAATCGTTTGACAGCCCTAAAATATGCAGTAATTTCAAGGAAAACAATTCCATGCTTCAATTTAAAATAGTTTTACTGTTATTGCAAAGGACTCAAAAAAAAAAAAAAAAACATCCTAATAAGAAAGACTGGTAGAAAAAAGGAAAACTGTGTTAAATTGCCATCATGCTTTCTAGGAAAGTACAGGCTTTCTGTTGATAATAATGAATCATAATCTGGCATGTTGAAGAGAGCAGCAGATAAGTTCCTCCCACGGTGATTACGCAAGGAGTGCTTTGCCTTCAGCTCACGTGCAGCATGTGTGTACGGTGGGGGAAGCCTCTCATGGTCAGAACAGACATCTTGTGTGCTCATTGTTGTCACAGAACATGCAGAAACGCATGCGGGGATGGTTAATCCATACAGCAGATTGTGCATGCTGCTGCTCTTTAGTGTTACAAGTCTTTTGTATTCTCCTACATTACTCAAAGCCCTCAAGCCCAAGCGAGGGGGTTGCTTAGTGTTGCAAAAGGTCATGTATGTGTGCAGTGTAGTTTGCAGGGGGATTTCATCATTGCTTTGCCTGAGGCTGGGGTTATTTCTCTAAAGAACGGTCAGACAGATTGCTCACTGCCCGACCTGACACTTCCAACAGCTCCAGATTGACCACATACATCTGAGGGGAATAAACTAGAAGGATACTTTGAACTTCAATGTCAATCAATTAAGCCAGTAGTATGTCTGCATATACTGCAAATACTTAAAAAACACAGAAGACTGAGCTATAAAAGGATGGACATTTATACAAGAAGGTACTGTAAAATACTTATTTCATAGTAAAGTACAGACAACGGGATGTTTATAAGAAATTTATATAACCTTCCACATTGCATAGCAAATTAACACACTTTCCCTGATGACATACAACACATAACTCATGTTTCATACATTATGCCTGAAGGTATTATCAGAGCCCACCTGCATCATGTCAAAACATGTCAGCGATGGTAAATGATGACATTACAAGCATAACTTATATACAAAACAGTTGTAATGTTGAATGAAGTATCCATGAGTTTGTGTCAATGTTGTTGTACATTCAATGTAGTAAAGATAGTAGTATTATGGTCATTTTACCATGACGTGCATGCATCTCTGTAAACATAAATATGTATCTTACAACGATATAAAAACCCTGACATCATCCCATAGATTTAGGCAGTTTGAAAAATAAATACCTATAGCTGTCCTTTTAAGGCAAGGTATGCAGTTCTTTTTCTTTGAGAGAAGCATTTGGTCTTGGGACATTTCTGGTTATTGATCTTAATACTTCATTTTGACAGCTTCATGTACTGACCCTACTTTGCCATCTGTTGCCTGAAAGTTCTTGGTAAACGTCAAGGAAAAAACTATTTGACAGAAGGTGCATTTAATTGTGTTAAGATTTGCTAATACAGTCAAATCCATTCATTGTTATGACGGTATACATTTACACAACGAGCCCCTGTTGGAATTCATTAAATGTAATTTCTTAAACCTTCTAAAGTGTGCATCCAATGGACATTTTACTATCCCATGAGGCCACAGGAGAGGAGTTGTCAATAACAGTGAAGCGATGCAACTGACGCTGGTAGGTCACGTGACAAAGACAACATGACGAATGTAGTACGTATTACATTCATACTATACAGAATGTACTTTTTTTAATGGTAATAAAATAACTACTTATTCAAAAAAGAAGTACCTACTCAGAGAGTAAGTGATTTCGGACGCAACCTAGACATGTAAAATGATAAATTGTTCTGCTATTGTCACACCTGCAGTACTAAATCTACCAACAGATAAATCATGCACCTTCACCTTTTCTGAAGCCAGATAGGCTCGGATCCAACATGATCAGGAGCACAGTTCAAAAAGTCCATATTTTGCTGACACAGGGTTACAGTTTTGAAAAAGTGACTGAGTGGTTAACCCTTAAACGCATACCCCTGGTCTTTATTGACCCAGGACATCACTATATACCCTCCTCATTCATTTTTTAAAGTTAGATATCAACTTTCTGAGTATTCCTCAATCTAATCATTATAAACAATACAACAAAAAATTCGAATACATTTTTTGTACAAAGTGTACAGGGTCACTAGCGACCATGGTATGTAATAGTGTTTTTTTTTTTCTGCACAACAATAGTTAAAGCGCTGATGATTAAAGGTGCACTATGTAACATTTTTTCAGTAAAATATCCAAAAACCACTAGGCCAGTGTTATATATTTTGTTCAGTTGAGTACTTACAGTATCCCAAATGTTTCCAACTATTTATAAATCGTGAGGAAATTGCTATTTTAACCAAGGAACCGGGACATGTGAGGAAGTCGCCTGTCAATTGCGTCATATCTGTGTTACCCTCGGTTTTATTTTTGCAGAAACGCTTTACTCTTACTGCAGTGTGCAACAAGTGTCATAGCAGCCGCCGAGCGAACGCACAGAGTAACGTCATAACATCATTTTCAACACACTCAGAAGTATCTAATATGATAATCAGAGCTGCGTTACCTCATACTCATGACTGATAAAGCGGAAATGGTGCCACCGACTGTGGCATAATAAAAGTCCCGCTGCTTGCAAGGCGCGTGTTGTGTTCATCTTATTAACAATCGTTCCAGTGGCCTTGCTCAGCTCCCTCAACACTCGGTCCTGCTCTGTTTCATACTACATCCATGAACATGATTTCTGCCCGAGTCCTATCCTGATTCTTTTCCACCGGCTGTGAGGTGAAGACCACATGACCACATGAAGACCCAAGATTCTGCGCTCAAGCTTGGCGTCATCAAACAATGCTTTTGTTTTGAATAGGCGACCTCTAGTGGAAGTTACATAGTGCACCTTTAAGTGCAATTCACCTTTATTCCTTAAGGTGGCCCTGTCTGATACACAACGATGATAATGTTTCACTCATAATTACCACATTCATAAAACTAAATAACACACAAGTATATTCAGCAAAACTTGAAATGGCTCAGCAATTTACGGCAGAGCAAATATTACTGTCACTGTCACTTGGTGGATCTGGTGAAGAAGCTGCCAGCAATCAAAATATTGATTTTGAAGACATTGAAAACGATAGATTTGAGAATATGGTTGAGATTGCGAATATGAGCCAGATGCTGAATGAACTGGTGAAATGAGCTCTGACAATGACAGTGACACTGACATCTGCTCAAATTGAACCCTTTCAAGTTCCAAAAGTAATAAAATATCCTTTAGTTTACTCTTTTATAATTGTCATTAAAATATCAGGAGAGTTTTATACTATTGCAGCAGTTAGAGATCCATTCGTGTTAGATATGCAAGACCCGAATAAATAATAATTAGCGATTGATGAAACATTCATGCATTTAAGGGTTAATAGGGATGATCTAGATTATGGTAAGTCATGTGGATCTCTTCTGATCTCTCCATTGAGATGTTGAGTGCTCTCGCACAGTAATGCTGTTTTTGCACTTCATAAATGTACATGCTATACAATTGTCTTGTAAAATTGAGTTTATGTAATGCTCAATGCATTTTTCCCAGTCTCTATAACACCACTTCCTTTGAAACACTGTGGGAGTGTGGCGGCTGGGCTTACCAGAGGATCAGAGCACAAACGGTATTAAAGCTTTCCTTGATTTTGGATAGTCTTCAAATTTTGTTAGATACCACCTGTAAAATGAAATGGCACATTAAACAACAATCTGTGATACTGATCAAAATATTTATTTTTATAGAACAAGTTTAGGTCATATTTCACCCTAAAATATAAATAATGAAAAAGGAAATAATAATATATATATGATTTAATTAATGCTGGGGAAAATTAATCGTGATTAATCCAAAATAAAAGTTTGTGTTTACATAATATATGTGTGTGTATAATATAATTATTATGTATATATGTATATATATATATATATATATATATATATATATATATATATATATATATATATATATATATATATATATATATATATATATATATATATACACACACACACACACACACACACACACACACACATGCATGTAAATATTTAAGAAAAATATGTTATATTTTTTATACAAAAATTGTATTTATGCAAGATAAATTATATACAGTATATACATGCAAACATTTCTTAAATGCATGTGTGTGTATTATTTATATATACAAAATAATTATACACAGTACACACACATATATTATGTAAACATAAACTTTTATTTTGGATGCGATTAATCAGGATTCATTTTTCCCCAGCACTAGATGGAATATATTATTGCAGAGGTGAAAGCACTTAAAAAAAAAGTGTAAAAATCTTATACAAGTTTATTGTAAAGAAAATATACTGAACTAAATTTTTTTATTTGATATATATATATATATAGGGTGTGTAGCACCAAATGTTGGGCCCGGTCACAGAACCAAGGGGTGGGCCCCTAACAACTACGAGAAATTTTGTCATTTTAATATTATGGATTATCATATATACATTGTGTAATATATATACATATATACATATATATATATATATATATATATATATTTTTACAATTTCAAAATGTTTCCCACAGGATGATTTTTGAGTGTTTAAGCTTCAGAATTATATCTAATTTATGATTATTACTAAAATATGTGATACTGATAGGGAAAAAAATGTATAGGTCATGGAAGTAGCGGTTGAAATTCCTTTATGCTTATTTAAGTTATTTATTATAACTTATTTATTATAATATCATTATATAACAGTAATGATAATCTAATGAGAATAATCATTGGGAAAATGAGAACAACAACAAAATCATTAGAATTTGTGGGGAAAATGCGCTTCATTGTGATGAAAATTTCACAATGCAAAATAATATTTGACTGTCCTAAAATAAGTTTCATCTTTTTAATATTTTATATAATTCGTATGGTTCTGGAATGAAACCAGACATATGAGAATTGATAAATGAGAACTGACAGTATACTATTTTTTTTTTTTTTTTTTTGATAATTGCAGTCACATTGAGAAAGAATCCATTGTTTCAGACTGTTTTGACTTACTTGTGATGGGCCATTCCTCTGCTGGACAACACAATAAGAGTGAAGAGAGCAAAAGCTGCACTATGGGCCGAGTGACTGGCCAGAGCAAATCCAGCCCATTCCACAATCTCACCTAAGAAGTTTGCTCCTGATACATACTCAAACATGCCCCCTATGAACAGAAAATAGTTATGAAGAGACACTTAAATGGAAGGTGTCTCAATCTCAAATCTCTAGTCAGTTTCAAAGCAATGAAAGTGCATTGCACGCGTCTTGTTATTTGTGAAGCCATCTGACCAGTATGCTGTAAAGCATGTCTGATTCATCATGTCAGTCATCACTTACGCATCAAATAAAACATGAACAAGCTTTTGGATCTTAAACAACTTTGACATATCAAAATAATTTAAAATCCATTTGTTTTTGCTAAACAATGTCATCTATCAGTCAATTCATTTTTGTTGAAGGCTTACTGACTTGCTGAAAAAGCAAAATATTTTGGATAATACCATCTGAAGTTGTGATGTCAGACAGCTTTAAAATACTTTTAATAAAAAAAGAAAACAGTAAGAGAAATAAGAGATGATTTACATATTGCGTGGACATTGAGTGTGTGGGAAAAGAGATAGAAGTGCATGTCACAAAGGATTAGGATCTCTGGAGCAGGGTGGTCCTGAAAATTTGCTGAGGCAATGAGTCATGACCAGAAAGAGCATCTATTTTTATTTTCTTTCAGAGTCAAAGCCAGACCAAAAGATTTTTTAGCATTGCATCAACACTCAAACCAGCACTGAAGAGGACTCCCTAGCGCTGACCAACCATTTGAGCTGAATGCATGTGGTATGGTTCAAATTATGTGTTGTTCTGTTCTGAATACTCTTGAATATGGGTGTATATCGGCACTGCGTGTTTATGACAATTTGATGAATTTTGAGTATTTTAATATTGTGATAGAGTCAAAAGAGTCTATTCCTGAAATCCAAAGTTACATGCCATGTTCCTAAGCGGTCACTCAAAATGCTGTGATTGTTTTATGTGGATCATGGTAAAGATGCTAAGCACAAACATTTTAGTCCATTTCAATATAACATTTTAGGCCACATTCATAAATGGCGCTTTCAGTCTGACAATTGTTGCCTTACCTCTAGGTATCTTATAGCCTGTCTCTCCAGGCTTGCGGAGGTTCCTGAGGATATGATCAGAGTGAATGTTTATGATCCATCCCAGGAACCACATACAAGACCCTGAAAAAACAAAAAAACAATACATTTTTAACAACGATAACAATCAGAAATGAGTAGCAAATCAGCATATTAGAATGATTTCTGAAGGATCATGTGACACTGAAGACTGGAGTAATGATGCTGAGAATACAGCTTCGCCATCAGAGGAATCTAATTTAGGAATTTAATTTTACAATATATTCATATGGATATATATATATATATTTATTTATTTATTTATTTTTTACTGTAATTGTACATTGGTATGTAATGTTTAAAAATAAGTCTCTTCTGCTCACCCAGGCTGCATTTATTTGCAAAACAAATAGTAATATTGTGAAATATTAATACAATTTAAAATAACCGCTTTTAATTGGAGTAATTTATTCCTGTGATGGCAAAGCTGTATTCTCAGCATCATTACTCCAGTCTTCAGCGTCACATGATCCTTCAGAAATCATTCTAATATGCTGATTTGCTGCTCAAGAAACATTTCTGATTATTCTCAATGCTGAAAACGGCTGTGCACATTTTTTTAGGATTCTTTGATGAATAGAAAAAAACAAAAACAAAACAGCATTTATTTGAAATCAAATATTTTGTAACATTATAAATGTCTTTACTGTCACTTTTGATCAATTTAATACACCTTTCTGAATAAAAGTATTGATTTCTTTAAAAACTTACTAAGCCCAAGCCTTTAAAACTTAGTGTATAATGTTACAAAAGCTTTCAATTTCAGATAAACGCTGTTCTTTTAACTTTTTATTCATAAGAAATACTGTTTTCAACATTGATAATAGTAATAAATAAATGTTTATTGAGCCGCAAATCATCATAGTAGAATAATTTCTGAAGGATCATGTGACACTGAAGACTGGAGTAATAATGCTGAAAATTAAAATACTAAATACTAAAATGATTTTGTCCAAGTTATATATTTGAACTATACTGGAACAAAATAATAGCTACAAAAGCACGTAAGGAATACAGTGAATGACAGCTAATGTTCGGTCAACCATGACAGGTCAGCTAGAGTTCAGAGTGGTCAATGTTAAAGTAACCAGGTCAGGTGACCTAAGGTTTGGAGAAAAGATCTAGAACCTGAGAGTAACAAGAATTCTAACAAGTGACTATACATGTCTGTTCCTTGACGAACAGGGATGCGCCATGCTCTCTCATATCCATACTGATGGTGGAGATGGATGAATTCTAGTGTCTGCTCTTAAAGCATTGCAGTATTTATTATGAATGATTAATCTGTGAAAATCATATATTTAAAAAAAAAAAAATCATTTTAATCTCTTTTCTTCTCTGATGGCGCGTTTACCGGTGCGAGGGCAGGACAACC
Source organism: Paracanthobrama guichenoti (assembly GCA_018749465.1). Taxonomy (NCBI): domain Eukaryota; kingdom Metazoa; phylum Chordata; class Actinopteri; order Cypriniformes; family Gobionidae; genus Paracanthobrama; species Paracanthobrama guichenoti. Next base: position 36,418,478 of record CM031961.1, on the reverse strand, counting down.
TGTCACTCACGAGTTCACAGCAAAAGCAAACAACACCGATCCAACACTTTAAAAGTAAACACTAGATTCTATAATACATGAAAGAGAATAAAATACTAATATGATGGAAAATGACACTGAATAATTACTCACTGTCACCTACCTGTGATGAAACAGGGATGTGTAACCCAATCAGGTGGGTAATCTGCATAGTGACTCAGGTATCTTGCCTGCAAGTACCCATTATAGATGCAGAAGACAAAGGCCATAGCAAACGAGATGAATGGTGTTGATTTCCCTCCTCGAATTAAAAATGGGTAGATGAAGGACCTAGGAGAAATACATGGTTCATGTTTAATATAAAGTAGCCACTTGCAAGACAATGTGAGATTGTTTACTGACACATATATGGACTTTCCCCATTTTATATGTTGTGTAACAAATCCTACCTTTGCCCATAATGGCAAAGGAACATGAGCAGAAGTAGTTGGTTGGGCAGGTGCATGATCTTTGCACATGGACTCCATAGCACCAAACTCAAAGGCACCAGAAAAGACGGCACTTCTTGAACGAACCAGGCGAACTTGACATTTACAGGGAATCCATACCTGCTGGAAGCATATCTGCCATAGGGCACGTGCTCAAAGAGCAAAGTCACAAAAGTTACGAAGGCCATAACCATCATCAAGTAAGATAAACAATCCAAAACGTACAGTTCTTCCTCCTCCGAAGAAAATAATATCTTCAGAATAGCGTCCATATTTGCTAATGGAACTACCACTTAGAAGCAGAAGAAAATAAAGATTTAGGTAGGTAATGTTTGTATGTATCTCATGCACGAAACAAAACTGACACCATGGAGAAAACTGGAAGACCCGCCCATCACTACCACAAGGAGAGGCGATGGGCGGGGAATGCGTCAAAACACGCCTTAATACATGCAAATTATAAATTATAACCAATAGTACTGCATAAAAACGATAGTACTGCATAAAACAACTCATTAAGTAAATCCAAATAAATTAGTATTTTGTTCATCTTTTACTGTTAAAAGCCAGATTCCAATTTTAGCCAAAACGTAGTTTAGTATTGTTTTTACAGAAAAAAAATAATACAGAAAAATAATTCTAATTATCTAAAGATTTCAAGACGGGTGGTTTTTGGAATATGCTGAAACCGCATATTTTAATTACGTAGTTAAAATATGAGTTGACATTTTTTTATTTAGATTTTTTAATATATTGATATCATAGTATTATAGTATAGTAGTGTTATTTCTATCTGGCACAAAGTTTATGTCGAATGAAGGTCAAAGGTTTAGATTAAATACTACTGTATCTGAAATTGTGATTTTTCAAAAGAAAATATTTTGCATATAAGTCAGGCAATACTGCGGACACCAAAGAAGGGGTCTTTCAGTCGAATGTGCGCTTGTTTGGTTTGGACTGCGTCACATACACGACACGTGAGTTCAGGAGGAGCCGAGAAGTGCAGTTATTTAGACATTATTAAGACACTTAGTCAACACGCAACGCAGGTTTATATCAAGAGTTTTATGCGTCTGCAACATGGGCAGGAGAAATAGAAACAGACAAAAACCTCAGCAGTACAGAGATGGAAGACCAGAGGCGAAAAGAAGCAGAGATGATGCTGTGAGTTTGCTAACTGCTCTAGCTTTTTACTTTCCTGCTCTTCACTGCACGCTGCACATTCATTTATGAATTTAACGTATGCTATACTGTGAATATACACCTCATATAGTAACATCAAAATGATCGTGTATATGTAACAAAGTAATTACGTGATAAATGACATGTAGGTACTAGGTAGTAATACTGGAAGTAATTGGTGTACTCACAAGGGTTCTTCTGGCAGGGTTGGGGAGCTGGATACTCTGAGATCATCAAGGAAAATAAACTCTTTGAGCATTACTACAAAGAGCTGAAGATTGTCCCAGACGGCGAGTTTGAGGAGTTCATGGAGGCCATGAGGGAGCCACTGCCAGCTACAATACGGATCACCGGATACAAGAGGTGATCTGACATTTTCTGCAGTTCCTAAAGTTTCACATTACATGAGTGTTTTGTTTTGAATTATGAGTTAACTGTCAGTCTCCTAATAGCAGGACACATGGCAGCTTTTTTGTTGCCTCCCCCAAATGCATCTAATATTATAAAACAGTGCTGCATTACCCCACATATGCATGACCGGAAGAAGCAGAAGCGGTCGTGGCATAATAAAGGTGTGTCGCGCTTGTCTCTCATTAGCAGTCGCCTCGGAGGCCTCATTCCGCTCTGAGAGCTTTCAGCTCCACCCTGCTTCATACTACAGTAACGTTACATCTTTAATACATTAGCTCATTCATGAATATAATTTCTGCCCGTGTCCCGTCGGATTCTTTTCCACTGGCTGTAGAGGTAAAGACAAATACTCCCATGAGTCTGTGAAATCAAGATGTCATCAAGCTACACCTTTGTTTTGAATAAACAACATCTAGCGGTGAAGATTACATATTGTGCCTTTAAAGTCACCATTAAAACAAAATATACCTTTTGTTTTTGTGAATATTGCAGTATTTATTATAAATGATTTATCCATGCACGTTGTTGTTTTTTTTTTAAACAAAAATATTCACATATATATATATATATATATATATGTATATATGAATGAATGAATAATAAAATATTATATATATATATATATGTCCTTGTAATCTTTAATCAACTTCCCCCTCCTCTCGAACATCTCTTCTCTTTCTTGATGGTGCGAGGGCAGTAAAACATTTGTCTTAAGAAACCATTTCACTCGGATATGTCACAATGAGAAGATAAGACTATCACATCTTCTGTTTCATGCCAACTCTAAAGACTCAAATTTCATCCCTTGAAAACCATTTTGAAATTGGACATTGCTTTACTATGGACTTTTTACTTTTTTAAATTGGGCGATGTCATGTTTCAAATATATATATTTTTTTAATCTAATGTTGACAAAATGCATTGATGGATCTGAGACTGATCTGAGACGCAAGCTTCCGTATTGGCCACTGATTTCTAGCGATACTGTGACAGAACTGTATTAATTTGTGACAGGAGATTGCTATGACAATAGCCAGGAGGTGGCTATTTTTGGAATAGTGCCTAAATAAATTCTTGCAGGAACCTCTTTTTTTATTTTTTTTTTATATCAATTTAAAATTTGGAACACAAATTTGTTAAACGTATGACTTTTGATTATCTAGCAATTTTAGAGTCCAATTTATTGTATGTTTTGTTTAATACATAAAATGTTTAGTTTTGCTTTACAGTTAACGCTCTAATTTTTTGAAGTGTTCACTTCTGCAATAATCTCCTGAGGGTCTTCATTTAAAAAAAAAAAAAAAAAAAAAGGCTAACCATCAGTCTGTATTTGAAAACATTCATGAATTCCAACAGTTTAAGTTCAGATCTATGCTCAAAATTAGGGGTCATTTTTTTTTATTGGCCATCAGCCTCCCTGCTTTTAGATATCAGCACTGGCCATTGACATGGCTATATTGGTTAACAACTTTCTTGGATGGTTCAGAGGCGATGCAGTTATACAATAATGTTTTTCCTTTTCTCACTTCCTGTAATCAGTCATGCCAAAGAAATCCTTCATACTCTTAAAGAGAAATACTTCAAAGAGTTACAAGATCTTGAGGTGGATGGGCAGAAGATCGAGGCTCCTCAGCCCCTAAGTTGGTAAGCTAGAAAACAATTTGTTTGTGTTTTTCTTGTGAATTAGTTTTACCTGGAAATCTGTAGAACATAGTACTTCAGATCTGATCTTTACTCTCATCATGCTGTTGTAGGTATCCTGATGAACTGGCATGGCACACTAATCTGAGCAGAAAGATCCTACGCAAGTCTCCACTCCTGGAGAAATTCCACCAGTTCTTGGTCAGCGAAACTGAATCGGTAAGTTAAAAAAAAAAACACGTAAAAATCAGACCGTTGTTGGTGCACTTCTCCAAGGTGTGTATCTGCAGATAATCATTGGTGTTTAGTGTTGTTTTTTTTTTTTTTTTTTTAAACAATCATTAGGACACATTTCTCCATATTTGGGTACATTGCTGTTTTGCTGTGTGAACGGTTTAAAAAAAAAGAGTATGTGGGTTAAACTGTGGCTCTTTTATCATTGCTTTGGCACAAAATGCATTCATTGACTACATTGTTCAAATTACATGAATACATTTCTCACTTAGACACAAACGTTTACATACTCTTTTCAAAACTGTTAAACTTGAGTTCAAAACCTAACGTAATACACAAATTGAATAAGACATGAATTTGCTGTACAGTAATACCATATTGAAGTATATTCTGAATCTAAACAATGAAATTCTATCAGAACAGATAGTTTATAGCATTTCATTGTTTAGATTAAGTACAGCATATACTTCAATATGGTATTACTGTAGAAATATAGCAAATTACTTAAACCCTATTCGAACGGCAATTGTTTCTCATGGGGTCGTAAGGTATTTTCATCATTAACGGACTAATCTGTGTTAATTGTTTTTTTTCTGGCGTCCGAATCCAGAATGTCAGTGTTTCTCTTCCACCACCCACGTAAAAATCCCCGGCCGAATGACCTACTGTTTTTGTTTTTTCTGACAAACACCAAGGTCGTGTGGTAATTTTATTGCTGTCTGAATCCACATCTCTGAGTTTAAGAATATATCACTTAAAATCACTGTTTATATCCTTTTTGACCACTGCAGCGCACCGTATGATTGCGCTTCGCTGTAATTTTGAAGAATTTTAAAGATCTAGCCTTTTATTACTGAAAAAAACAAATCACTGCTCAAAAAATAAAAGCACGTAAACGTTTGAAATGGGCCATTATTACGGCAGCAATTATCCAATGTTAAAATAACCAAGCGGCATTGTTTACCTCATGAAAATAAGAAGCTGTATTAACTTATTTCGGCTCATTTCCATGTGGAATAAAATGACATCCTTTATTTTAAGATAAAATACAAGACAGAAAACCATTTTAACTATAATGCGTGTCTATATATCTTCCTATTTTTAAACGGATTTAAATAAATAATAATTAGGATATTATTTTCCTATTATTAAATTAAATATGCATTTATTCTTTTACCTAGCATATGGCATTTTATTTACAGCCTACAATCCATTATTGACCACGTGAGCAGCGTGTTCCCAGGTGCGCAGGATCACAAAACTCGCTTCTCCACTGTGAATTAATCCCCATCCAAATGCACGAGTTTTATCACTGAGGTGGCATGCAAATTTACTTTTATGGATGTCCACTTGAGAAACAATTACCGTCCAATTGGTCTTTAGTCAACATTTAGATGTAGCTGAACACCTACGTAGTTGTTAGTCTTTTAATTTTTGAATGAATGACTAAATTAATATAGAGCTTTACCGTGTAAAGCACTGTGGGTGTACAGTCGTATCAGGGTCTCACCTCAACCACCACCAGTGTGCAGCATCCACAGTACAACGGCACCAGTGTGCTCCCCACAAACCAGCTATAGGTGGAGAGGAGAGGGAGTGATAGAGCCAATTTCAGTGGGGATTATTAGGAGGCCATGATTGATAAAGGCCAGTGGAGGGAACACCAAGGTTTCACTCCTGCTCTTTACGAGAAGTACCATGGGATTTTGAATGACGGCAGAGAGCCATCGGTTTAGCGTCTCATCCGAAGGACAGTGTTTTTTATTTTTATTTTTTATAAACAGTGTAGTGTCCCTGTCACTATACTGGGGCATTAGTACCCATACAGACCACAGGGTGAGCACCCTGCTGGCCTCACTAACACCCCCTCCAGCAGCAACCTGGTTTTCTCTGGAGGTCTCCCATCCAGGTACTGACCAGGCTCAACCCTGCTTAGCTTCAGTGGGTAACCAGTTTTGGTCTAAAGGATGATATGGCTGTGGCTCCACCCCAATTTTATTACCATCTATACAAAAGGGAAAAAATGTAGGAATCATTTTGTACTGTAATGTATACATGGACCATATAACACACTGTATTTAATGCTAAACCGAGAGTGTCATTCTTGTTTTGTGAAGAAACTTACTACAAAAGAGAGCGTATAATGTTACCGGATGTTAGTGTTTTTTTTAGGTCATTGTTTTATGCATGACAAAGTGTGTTTATTTGGCAACCTTTGCTGGTGTTATGGAAGAATGAGTTGATTTGAGATGTAAATGAAGTGCTTTGGTAGTTTGTGTATTTTTAATGTGAATTTATCTGCTGTGCTGAGCTGAAATTTGATTAGGAGAACTGTATGAAGAGTTTTGGAAAAGTGACCAAGTATTGAGAAAATGCATATAATATATAATACAATTTGAGTGTTGTTTTTTTTTTTGTTTTTTTCTTAATGTTATTTACTTCATCAGGGTAATATTAGCAGACAGGAAGCAGTCAGTATGATTCCTCCTCTTCTACTGAAAATCGAGCCTCAACATAAGGTACATCTTCAACAACCTCATGAGTTTCCTTGAATATCAACTGAATGTTTTCTGCATTTTTTTTTTTTTTTTTTTTTTTTTTTTTCATTTGTCTTTTGTCGTCTTTCTGAATTTTTATATCCAGATTCTGGACATGTGTGCTGCTCCAGGATCAAAAACTGCCCAACTAATAGAGATGCTTCACTCTGATATGGATGTGCCTTTCCCTGGTAAACCGTTGCTCACTATTATGGGTTCATATATTACAAATCCAGTATAGATTTAGGATTATCATATCTTATAGTTGTCCTCTGTCTCTCCTGTGTCTCCAGAGGGATTTGTAATTGCCAATGATGTGGATAATAAGCGCTGTTACCTGTTGGTCCACCAGGCCAAGAGATTAAACAGTCCATGTATTATGGTGGTAAACCATGATGCATCTTGCATTCCACGTCTGCACTTTGATCAGGACGGGAAGAAGGAAGTCCTGCTTTATGACCGGATCCTGTGTGATGTACCCTGCAGGTGAGGAATTTTATTGTGAGGGTAGGGGTGTGCGATATTGACAAATTATATTTCGATATTTGCTCTGATGATAATTAGACAATATTTTGCTGAGTGTGTTATTGTGCTGGTACCTTGGCAGGTTTAGGACTGTCATGGATGGCTGACTTCTGAAGTTTTTGATATTCTTCATATTCTGTGTGGTGGTATTTTTACCTTTTTTAAATTAATTTTTTAAACCTAATTATTCACATGCATCTTTTGTCAAAATCATAAATGTAATCAAATTGAATTATTATTATCATTATAAGACAATAGGGTTGTTACCATTCCAATTAAATGTCAACAAAATTCATCTTTGCAAAGGAGAGGAAACGTAGAAGCTGCATCTGAAGAGGCATTTAGATGCATTTACACTGTTTGGTGCAGCTCAGAGGTGATAAATTAATAACCTGCAGTTACAAATGCATAAATGTTTTTTTGTTTAACAAAACATTGAATATTGACATTTGAAATTATTTAAAACCTAAAGATACTTTAACTGTGAAATTAAAACCGGCAGTAGGTGGCAGCAAGTGAACTGATTCATTCAAGCATTTGACTATCTTTGGTCATTGACTCATTGATTCAACTGATTCATTCAAAAAGCTGATTCATTCAGTAAGGAAACATTAAGTGTTGCTCAGAGAGACGAAATTACAGTTCTGTGGCGTTGTTTTGAACTATTTTTGTTGGCGAAACAGCAAAAACAGACTATATGGAGTCTAAAATGTAAGTCACTTAACTTCTTGTTTAGTAAACTTGTATAAAAATCTGTATCACATTTGTTATGCTGATGCCTGGATAAAAACTGCACTCTTCGTGTGATTATTTATGAACTATATTGAACTAACACGCAGTGAAAGCGTGCACTCTAATCTACCAGACTACATCATGTAGTGCATGTGTGCGCTCTCTGGGTGTGTGAGGATATACTCGATAATTTCAGATTGCACATCGTTAAAACGACAATTACGATATTATCACAGACGATACATATCGCACATCCGTATGAGAGGGTCTCCGCTTAGACCTAGAGATGCTACTTGAGTTGTTTTTATTAACCTTCATGAAAATGATCAAGTCAAAGTCAGCTTTATTGTCAATTCTGCCATACGTACAGTACATGCATACAGAGAATTGAAATTCTATGACTCTCAGACCCTAGGTGGCTAACAACAACAAAACAATAACAACAAAAGTTTAACAGTAACAACAACAGAAGAAAGATTAAAAAAAGGTGGATCAAGTGAATTATAGAGGTAAAGTGGCGATGGCAAATAGTGCAATTTCAGATTTAAGTCAGTGCAGGTATAAAATAAGATTATAAGAGTATGTGCAAAAAAAGAGTGTGTAAAAGTCTGTGCAAAAAGAGTCTGTGTGCAAAAAAAAGTTAAATCTAGTTAAAAAAATGGATAGATATAAAATTAGAAATGTTACCTTGGCCTGTAACTGAAATTAAATAAGTTATTTCAACTTTATGTATTAAAATTTACCAAAACTGAAATAATAAATAAATTCAAGCTTTTTTTAACAAAAGGAAAAAAATAAATATGAAAATCACATATCAAAATGACTTAAACTACAATTAAAATGTAAAACATAGAAATAAAGCTAATTATACTAAAATAACACTGCACAAACCCATCCAACCCAACTTAATATAGTTATTAAGGTTTGAGCTGATCATCTGAGCTATAAATGCCAGACAGAAAAATACAAGTCTGTTTACTTTTTAAGAGTTTGGGGGGAAAAAAACAAAACGGGATTTTCTGAACAACATGAACAGAACAGAACAACATGTGGACCAAATGTGTTCATCTTTCTGCAAACTTCGCTGAACCTAATAGGCTTTCTATGTAATTATTGGTTGCTTTAAATAATTGGTCATAGGTCATTTAGTCTAGGTTCTTTTAATGTGGGTTATTAAAGGATTACTTCACTTTAAAGTGAAAATTACCCCATGATTTACTCACCCTCAAGCAATCCTAGGTGTATATGACTTTCTTCTTTCTGAGTTCTCGGGAACACAGAGTTATATTAATAAATATCCTGATGCTGTATAATGGTAGTGGATGGGGGGGCCAACGAGTTTGAGGCTCAAAAAGTGCATCCATCCATCATCAACATGCTCAATGTATTTTCTTTTTGTAAGAAAAATACAGTACATTTATGATGGATGGAGGCACTTTTTTGAGCTTCAAACTCAATGGACCCCTTCACTGCCATTTACAATGCTTGGAAGCATCAGGATATTTATTGATATAACTCTGATTGTGTTCATCAGATAGAAGAAAGTCATATACACCTAGGATGGCTTGAGGGTGAGTAAATCATGGGATAATTTTCATTTTAAAGTGAACTAATCCTTTGAAAAGGGCATAAAAAGGTACACTTTTAAAGTCTTGATTTTTGTTCTACTAGAATAGATTTTCATGCTTGAATGTTCAAACACATTTTAAATTATTGTAGCACCTAGTATGTCACTATGAAGCTCTTTCCACTAAATACTAAAGAAAGTTGAAAATGTAAAAGAGCATAATAGAACCCCTGTAAAACCACGAAAACTGTAGATTTTCTTATGTTCGATTTGTCTAGAGCCATTGTGTGTTGTCATACCGAAAGCAGAATGCTGCTTTCTTGTATAGAGATACAAAGTTATGATTATGTAAATATAGGATTCGCAATAATAGAGGCACACATACACGCCAGGGCTCTGTGTTTTCGGTTGAGCAGTGAACCCCTTCCCAGCATGTAACATCATATAGCAGAGTTTATAATTGGTGGAGTCTATACTTGGCCTGCAGCAGAATCAGATGCCAAGCAAAATACAATCTGCTCTGCCGAACATCTTATACATACACAGTGTGGTTTTGCTGTCTAAACTTTTTCTCTGTTGATGAAATTATTTGAAGTTGACTTTAAAGTGTAATTATGGTTTGTGTTTTTGCCCATATAGGACTGTAGTTTCCTTGATTCAAAGTTTGAAGCCTTAACCAAACACTGATGTAATTGATTTAAAAAAAATTAAAAAATGTGAATGGCAACCCAAAATTTGAAGACCAAAAAAAGTGCATCCACACGGCTCTGGGGGGTTAATAAAGGCCTTCTGGAGTGAATTGATGGGTTTTTGTAAGAAAAATATCCATATTAACACTATAAATTAAAATATTTAGCTTCAGGCAGACCGTCTTCCGTATTCAACTTCCAAAGAAAGTGTAGTGCCTCTCGCAGTTCGAATGCTTACGCTACGTCTGACGTCATCTTTTTCCGTGAGTTGAATATGGAAGGCGGTCCACTGGAAGCTACAAGCCTGATTCCAAAAAGGCGGTCCGCTGGAAGCTACAAGCCTGATTCCAAAAAAGTTGGGACACTGTACAAATTGTGAATAAAAAAGAATGCAATTATTTACAAATCTCATAAACTTATATTTTATTCACAATAGAATATAGATAACATATCAAATGTTGAAAGTGAGACATTTTGAAATGTCATGCCAAATATTGGCTCATTTTGGATTTCACAAGAGCTACACATTCCAAAAAAGTTGGGACAGGTAGCAATAAGAGGCCGGAAAAGTTAAATGTACATATAAGGAACAGCTGGAGGACCAATTTGCAACTTATTAGGGCAATTGGCAACATGATTGGGTATAAAAAGAGCCTCTCAGAGTGGCAGTGTCTCTCAGAAGTCAAGATGGGCAGAGGATCACCAATTCCCCCAATGCTGCGGCCAAAAATAGTGGAGCAATATCAGAAAGGAGTTTCTCAGAGAAAAATTGCAAAGAGTTTGAAGTTATCATCATCTACAGTGCATAATATCATCCAAAGATTCAGAGAATCTGGAACAATCTCTGTGCGTAAGGGTCAAGGCCGGAAAACCATACTGGATGCCCGTGATCTTCGGGCCCTTAGACGGCACTGCACCACATACAGGAATGCTACTGTAATGGAAATCACAACATGGGCTCAGGAATACTTCCAGAAAACATTGTTGTGAACACAATCCACCGTGCCATTCGCCGTTGCCGGTTAAAACTCTATAGGTCAAAAAAGAAGCCATATCTAAACATGATCCAGTAGCGTAGGCGTTTTCTTTGAGCCAAGGCTCATTAAAAATGGACTGTGGCAAAGTGGTAAACTGTTCTTTTTGGAAAACTGGGACGCCATGTCATCCGGCTAAAGAGGACAAGGACAACCCAAGTTGTTCTCAGCGCTCAGTTCAGAAGCCTGCATCTCTGATGGTATGGGGTTGCATGAGTGTGTGTGGCACGGGCAGCTTACACATCTGGAAAGGCACCATCAATGCTGAAAGGTATATCCAAGTTCTAGAACAACATATGCTCCCATCCAGACGTCGTCTCTTTCAGGGAAGACCTTGCATTTTCCAACATGACAATGCCAGACCACATACTGCATCAATTACAACATCATGGCTGCGTAGAAGAAGGATCCGGGTACTGAAATGGCCAGCCTGCTGTCCAGATCTTTCACCCATAGAAAACATTTGGCGCATCATAAAGAGGAGACAACTCAAGACAGTTGAGCAACTAGAAGCCTGTATTAGACAAGAATGGGACAACATTCTTATTCCTAAACTTGAGCAACTTGTCTCCTCAGTCCCCAGACGTTTGCAGACTGTTATAAAAAGAAGAGGGGATGCCACACAGTGGGAAACATGGCCTTGTCCCAACTTGTTTGAGACAAGATTTGATGTTGATGCCATGAAATTTAAAATCAACTTATTTTTCCCTTAAAATTATACATTTTCTCAGTTTAAACATTTTAAATGTCATCTATGTTGTATTCTGAATAAAATAGACATTTGAAACTTCCACATCATTGCATTCTGTTTTTATTCACAATTTGTGTCCCAACTTTTTTGGAATCAGGTTTGTAGATATTTTACTTTATAACTTATTAAATATGGATATTTTTCTTGCAAAAACCCATCAATTAACTTCAGAAGGCCTTTATTAACCCCCCAGAGCCGTGTGGATTACTTTTATAATGGATGGTTGCACTTTTTTGGGGGGCTTCAAATTTTGGGTGTACTATCCCTTTAAGTTAGGGTGTCCAGGATATAAAGCTGGTGATTTAACAAAAATCTTTAATCTTCATTTTATTGTGAAGAGCCACTTATTTTAAGTCTGCTTTATGCCTGACAGACACATGTAATGATCTGATATGGAGTTACAATTAAACTGCGAACAATAAAATCAGCACCTTTATCTATACAGTGGAGATGGAACGATGAGGAAAAACATTGACGTGTGGAAAAAATGGACGACCAGTAACAGCCTGCAGCTTCACGGGTAAGACCAGTAAAGGTAACTTGGGCCATGTTCAGAACAGCGTAGCATTGCTATTTATACAGTAACGGTAGAAGATATGGCAAAAAAATCTTATTTCACAATATAGGTTCTTTTTTTTTTTTTTTTTTTTTTTTTTTTTTTTTTTTCTCCACCTGTGACTGGTATGTTTTGGCTCATCTGTGTGTTAATTGTTTTAATTGGTCTGGAGAAGACGTTCTAAAAAGAATAGAGATTTTTAGATTCTTGGGTAATTGTTGTATATACAAATGTATTGAAGTCCTGTGACAACGTATTATACTTATGTAAAACAGAGTATACTGTTCTGTTAGCAGTATACTAGTACGCCATTCTGAGCACGTCCTAGAGCCTTCATGCTCTCAGATAAACCCAAGTCTCGATGTATGATTATCATTGTGTCTGGAGCTTTAGCTATTTGGCAGTGAATGTGTTTGCTGGAGGAGTGTTTTCTGTACCTGATTACTGAAATGGGATGTTGCATCTCATTTGTGTGTGTGTGTGTGTGTGTGTTTGCTGCCTCTCCATTCTGAGGTTGCAGTGATTGCAGAACAGAGCGGTTTGTTATGCTCTAAGTGTGTGTATTTTCAATTTATCTCATTGTCTGTCAGACTGCAGATAAGGATCGCAGTGAGAGGTGTGGAGCAGCTGGCAGTAGGGGGCAGGATGGTGTATTCCACCTGCTCTCTGAATCCCATCGAGAATGAAGCAGTCATCGTTGCCCTGCTGGAGAAGAGTGAAGGTACGTCTGCTTTATTAGTTTATTTATTAGTTTCAGTTATTTTAGTACTTCATGTTAAACAAAACAGTGATAAATGTTTTTTTTTTTTTTTTTTTTTTTTTTCAGTTTATCGTTTATTTAATTTGTAGAATTTAAAGTGTATTTGGTTGTCGTGTATTTGTTCCAAGTAATGGAAATGTGTTTTTTTTTTTTTTTTTTTTAGGGATGCACAATACATCAGCCACCATATCAGTATTGGCCGATATATGTTCATTTTTAATGTTATCGTTATTGGCCCAATAAGTAAATTTGGCTGATATATTAAAGCAGATAATGGATTATTTCCTTCAGCTGAGACTCTTCAGATGTCCCATGATGGTTTTGATTTGCTTGAAATATGATTGGAATCACTTGAAAAGGAAAATACAGTTCAGTGCAACGTGCAGTACAAGTCTGTCATATAGGCTACATAAAATTGTAATGAGAACATCATTATAATTGTGTGCTTGGGACTTGTTTTTGTAATCGGGCTCTCAAAAATAATATAAAAATTGTGTTTTAGATTTATTGGCCAATATATTGGTTATCAAAGAATTATCGGTATTGGACAATTTTCATATCGGTGCATCCCCAGTATTTTATTTATTTTTTTGTTAACTATTGCTGAGATTTATCAAAGACTAGATATAGAAAGACGGTTCACTCCTATTACTTATTACTTATTTATGGGTAAAACTGCAACGTGTAATATGGCAGAATAGTCCCACCTTCTAAAGTAAAAGAGCCAATCTTTGATTGGTAAAGTCATTGCGTCACTGCAGCTGCTGCTAGAAATTCCGGCTCGTCTAGTCTGAAAAATACGCTTTTTTAAAAAAAGTTTGAGATTACAAAATTCCCCCATTCAAATAGATAGGACTTGGAGTATGTCCAAAATATCTGCCCGGAGGAGTTGCAAATACGGTCACCGAGTTAACAGACTTTCCTTGAAAGGGACTTTGGATTTACCCTTACATAGATTTCAACCATTTTGTTTGCGTTATGTGTATCTTTAATGATACAAAATACAAAACCTGTGGGAAATGCAATTTTGGGTTAAGCATTACATTTACAAGCATTAAATACATGATAGGGTATATTTAGCTTTCCATGTCACTCAACTATGTTCTGCTTTTTCTGATCTCTCACTGTCATGTGGTTTCTTCTTCACTCTTCTGTGTATTTCTCAGGTGCTTTAGAGTTAGCAGATGCCTCTGCAGATCTCACAGGACTCAAATATATGCCTGGAATAACATCTTGGAAAGTAATGAACTGTTGGCCTCCACTGACATAAATTTTTATCCATGCTGTTTCTGCTTATGAATGTTGCACAGCAATTTCTCTTTATTCACTGCAGCAGGGACATAAGACTGTAGGTAACTGGTGCCACAGTAATGTTGTTTTGATAATCCAAGATCTCTTGGTAACATTATATCAATATAACACGATAGCCCCTGTAACCAAATTTAATATACTTCTCATTTGATCAAAAGAGAAAATATGACATGTAGGACTGCAGCTATCGATTATTTTAGTAATCGAGTATTCTACCAATTAATTATTCCGTCGATTAATCGAGTAATTGGATAAGAATTACTTTTCCTTTATTAAAGATTAATACTAAAAATATAAGAGAAATAAGACGGGTATCTTAAAATGAACAACTAATTTGTTTCCTTTTAGAAAAATTAAGTTTTATTGCTGAAATTGCATACATTTAATATGTCAACTAAACCAATTTAGTGCATTCAATTGCAATATTATATTCAAAATGCAAATACAATTATGTAAATAAAATTAAATCATAAATAAACAAAATATGAAAATAAAATTACTTTAAAAGGGCAAACAAAGTACAACCTAAAACTAAACCTACAACCTATAAATCGAAATAATAGTAATATAAAAAATAATAATGGCTAAAACATTGCATTTATGTTGTGCAACTTCAAGTTTGAGCTTCAGCTCAAGCATGACTTAAGCCTTTGCTGTCTTTTGAAGGCTTTGTGGCTTTTGTAAGAAGCAAAAAATATTGGACTGGAAGGAAGCTTGGAACAAGAGTAGAGGTGGGCATACTAGAGATGCGCGGATCAGCTCTAACGTCACCGAATCCGCTGTTAAAAACGAACCAGCACACGATTTTTGGTGCGGATATGTAAATCAGTGTTAAGCGGAAACGTGAGTAAAAGCAAAAGATGTATTTGTATTTAATTCAGATAAAGTACATCGCACATACATATCTACGTTTTAAGCTAATCATTCATAGTAACACGGCTTGTTTTATTAAGTTAGGAGCTATAAATATGATTAAAGTATGAGATTTAAATTACGCAAATCAATGAAAGCACGCAGCTCTGAAAGCTGGAGCGCCGCACATCACGCGCACACAACAGTTACAGCTTGTTCTGCTATTTGTTGCGCATGGCTTTGAGAAAATTTTAATGGTGTATTTCAGTGATATTAAGTATATAAATTCCCATTTCACATACACATCACAATGACGGTGACGTATGTGCAAACTCCATTCATGCTCTAGTTCGAGTTGCTTGTATCTCTTCAGCTGCCGCGCAAACTGCCGCAAATGAAACTTAAATGTTCAGCGTCGCATCCTGAAGCTTAGCACACAGTTGTCTTCATTTAAAAATAGCGAGACTCCATTATATTACCAGTGCTGATGCCGCTCTCTCTCGCATTTCAGTCTTTGATCTTGAAATTAGCTAAAGAATGTTAAAGGTGCTGGCAAAGTTAAAGAATGACACACATTCATTGCGTTTTGCTGTGAAATGAGAGTTCCGCGTCTTTATTAAAATCAATACAGTAATGATTTATATCTCATCCACCGGCAAGTTTTGTTCTTTTTTCATTACTTTACCTACCTGACCAGCGGATCTAATGCATACTCGGAGTCCTTACACAAAAATTGCCTTCTGCATCATGACCATGTGTAATTAAATGGACTATAAACGGAGCTTTGCTTTTTTTTTCTTTTTTTTTGAATTCGAGTAACTTGAGTTACTTGAGGAATCGTTTCAGCTCAAATGACATGCGATTATCAACTTAGTGAAGCTGGTCCAAAATTGTATTTCTGCCACACATACTGCCATAAATATAAATGAAACTGCATTATTGTTTTAATGTATTAGATATAATTATTTTATTTATTTTGATCTCTGTCTCTGTAAAACTCTGCAAGACCAATTGTGATTTTGATCCTTTTTGTTTTCATTTTGGTGGCTTATGAGTGTGAAATTCCTGTCAAAGTTTATTAAAAGTTTTTTTTTTTTCTTCTCTGACTTAGAAGAGCAGGTTAAATATCCATTGTTGAAATGTATACTTTGTAAACTTAACACCATTGGTGGTTGTTTATACAAACAGAAGTTTCCTTTTTTTTTTTTTTTGTGTGCTTGAGAAAAGCTCAACAAGACTGCATTTATTTGATCAAAAATACAGTAAAATGGTCAAATATATTATGATTTTAAAATGCTTTTTTTAATTTATTTTTTTATGATGATGATGATGGCAGTTTGAATTTTTCAGCTGCCATTACTCGATTTTTTGCAAGTCACATGATCCTTATTATTATATATTGTTGTTGAAAACAGTTGCTGCATATTATTATTATTATTATATTAAATAATAATAATAATAATAATAATATTTTATTTATTTATTTATTTTCTCTCAAAAGAGAGTTCAAAAGAGCTGCATCTATTTGAAATAGAATTCTATTGAACCATTATAAATGTCTTTACTGTAATTTTTGTCAATTGTATGCATATTTGCTGAATGGAAATATTAGTTTATTTCCAAAAAACGTTTGAATGGTAATGTAATCTAGCTCTGCTCTTATATAGGTAATGACGAAAGAGGGTCAGTGGTTTTCTGACTGGTCAGAGGTGCCAAAAGTCGACACACCCAGATCAGACCAACCATGTTTCCACCAACAGACCCAGAGAAGCTGGCCAAAATGAGACTGGAGAGATGGCAAGTTTCTTTTGATCATAATATTTCTATGTAATATCTCAAACAAACTTTACCATTTCTTCACAAGTCTCTTGGGGTGTAGTATTTTATCAAAACTCTCCACCAGGTGGTAGTACATCACCACAGTACTAGTGGAGCAATAGCAACATTGAGTAAACTTTCACTGGGTGCATGAACCAAATTCACACAGATTCATTTTTTGTAACGGTGTTATGGTGCTTTGATTTGTTTTTTCAGTATGAGAATACTGCCCCATCACCAGAACACTGGTGGGTTTTTTGTGGCTCTGTTAGTGAAGAAGGCGCCCATGCCATGGAACCGCCGTTACCCAAAGGTATTATAATATGAAATGAGTCTGCATTTTCTATGTAAATGGAGCATTGAAGTTATATAGGAGTAAATTAGTTGTTTGTTTTTTTAGCAATAGCAAGCTAGCTTTGATTTACTGTTACTAACAAGCCCATTTTCTTGGATAAATCCACCCCATTTGTCATTGCATTTTAAATGTGAAGCATTAATATGTACTGCATGTACATAAATACCTTTGTCTCTGTCCTTTCTTTGTCTGTTTCTGTAGCTTTGTAATAATAAGGATGTGAACAGTGATGTGGCTCCCGCGGAGGAGCTGCAGATGGGGGCTTCTCCTGCTGAGGTTCCTCCAGTAGACGGCTCGTCCACTGACACCCCTGTTGAAGCAGTGGAGGGCGAGGCACCTGCAGAGGAAAACCCTTCTGTCCCAGATACCCCTGACCCTTCAGAGGTCAAGAAAGAAAATGTCTGTGGGTGAGTGTCCGGTATATATGTGGGCATACTCCTGTACCTCGTCCAGTTCTGAAAAAAAATTGTGTATGTCCTTAAATGCATTCAGTTATGACTAAAAGTTTCTTAATGATAATGCTGTAAACTATATAGGGAGCCCTTACACATTGCTATAATACTAAGCCCAAACTATTAACCTAAATTCAGTTGCTATTTATTTTTAGGTATAATCAACACCCATAAGCTTCACATAAGGCAGTTTTTGCATTAACTTCTAAATCTAATAATATATTTTTTTTTTCTTTCTCCAATTCGTTGTTGAAATATAATTATTTATACACAGTGTCTGTCATTTTCATGACAGATTTCTTTAAACACACATTAAATAATCCAGACATCACTAACAGGTTAAGTAGAATATAATGAATATATAGTGCATATATTCAGCGAAAGAGTTAATTTAGTGAACTAACAGCTGTGGACACTGAATGACTTCTGAGGTAAATGTAATGCTACGTGACATTGTTTACAAGCTGTTTTATTGTCTTTCCACGGTTGGAACACCAATTGAGCGATTACACGACATATGATACATTTCAGTAAGTTGTAATGTATCCTCAACAACATACCTAAGAGATATTAATTCATGTTTATTCTTTATCAAATCAAATCACCTTTATTTATACAGCGCTTTTAACAAGTCCAATTGTTTCAAAGCAGCTTCACATTGTTAACAGGAAAATAATGCAACAGAATTTGTACAGCCGTTCTGGTGAAACGTTGATGTTATCCAGCTAATTTCAAGTATCATATAGCGTCAATGCGGGCAGATCGGTAATATAGATGAAATTTAGGTGTCCCCAACTGAGCAAGCCAAAAGCCAGAGGCAACGGTGGCAAGGAACCAAAACTCCTTCAGGGTCAGAATGGAGAAAAAAAACCTTGGGAGAAACCAGGCTCAGTCAGGGTGCCAGTTCTCCTCTTTAGGAAGAGATGAACGCGGTCACATTTTAAGTGCCTATACAGTCAGTGATCAGTCCCGTCACATTAAAGAGCGTCAACTGCATTTATCATTTGAATTTCATAATAAAATGGACTTAATAGTTAATATGTTCGTGTAGGAACTCTGATTTGAAGTGTGTTCCATGCTTAAAACAAGACAACATGTTAAAGCCCTGTACCGCCGCTTCATATAATTAATTAGATAACAAAATGTAGTCGCTTAACAGCCCACCTTTTTAGCCCACATCCATAGTTCCCTTAAGCCAGAACACCTGCCCAACACTGTTGAGAAAGTTTGGTCAGCACATTGCAAGCACAGTTCCTTAAACCACACATTATTTATGTGAATTATTATTAATAATATCATCATCATTATTATTATTATTATTATTATTATTATTATTATTATTATATTATTATTATAGTGATTTTATTAGACTAATAATTAAAACGTTTATTAATAACAGTTGTTATTGTATTATTATAATAATAATAATGGCAATAATAAGTTGTTAAATGTTGTTGTAATTAAATTAACAACAGTATTAATTCAAAATATGTGTAAATTTTTTTATTTTTATTTTTTTTTATAACTTGTCTGACTGTCAAATGAAAGATGTTTAGGCACAATTGAATTGAATTCAAAATAATATTTCCAGCTGGAAACTACTTGAGTTACTCTGTCTCCAGGAATCTTATTTTATGGAATATTGCTGTATTTCTACAAAATTATTTATGTGCACATCATGTTTTGTTTTGATTTCATGTGCTCTCGCAATTTTCAATCAAAATAACTTCCCGACATCTTTTCTTCTCTGATGCGTTTACTGGTACGAGGGCGGGACAACCTGTCACTCACATGACATCACAGCAATAGCAAACCACAATGGTTCTATGATCCATTCAATTCCTGATGGACAAAATCAAGTCCTGGCCTACTTTTTTAATTTTTTTTCTTGTTCAAGAAGCCGCTTTGATATACGTCACAGTAGGGAAGAACAAAACAACTTCCGTTTCATCCCAACTTTTAAATGGCTCCTTACTGGGAAAATAATAGGAGTATTTAAGAACAATTTAATGTGAATTATCCTTGTGTTATGTGACCACATGTAGAGGCCTACATCATTGCATAATCTGTTTCACATACTAGGTAGGCATAATAGTAGACTTGCAGCAACTGTGCAGTATTCTTTAATAGTAAGATAGTTTTCCATTCCAAACATAGCCATGTTCAGGCCTTACTTGTAGAGGATTTCGGTGCCCCCTGGTGGACAGTGTTCCAGTTCTTCTGCGCTTACTGTGCTTCCCATTGACATGAAGTGCTCTGTCTGTTCCAGCCCCCCTCCTCCAAAGAAGATGAAACTCTTTGGCTTCAAAGAGGATCCTTTTGTGTTTCTGACAGAGGATGACCCCATCTTTCCTCCCATCCAGTGAGTGCCTCTCCTCTCCATTTACAAAACCTTGCTGCTCAACACACATACGTTTTTTTACAAACGTTCTTATATCTTGCTTGTGGGTTTTTTATGCAGTATTTGTCTGATGCCACTATGGGTTTGCCATGCCTGAAAATATAGACACTGAGTAGGCTGGAGCTTTGTTTATGTGTGTAAAAATGTGAGTGATCTATTATTACGCTATTCTTCCTATGTGACCAATCAAATGAATGGATGGATGATGTGATCATTATCATTCAGTCATTGTGACTCCATCTTTTGTTTGTGATGAATTTTATTTATTTTCTTACACAGATGCACAGTGCCACAGCGCTGGCAACCCGCCATTTTGACTTGTGGGAGACAACGCCTCTGCTCCATATGTCGCAGCGTGTTCAGCGCTGTGCGCATATGTGCAGTTTTTTTTTTTTCCCCTCTGTTTAACCATCATTAATTTTATCCTGTGATTATTTCTTTGTCTGCTCCAGAGCTTTCTACGACCTGTCTCCAGATTTCCCCAAGTTGAACGTGCTGACTCGAACCCACGAAGGAAAGAAGAGGCACCTATACATGGTGTCTAAAGAGCTCCGCAATGTTCTACTCAACAACAGTGATAGAATGAAGGCAAGAACTCACACTCACACACTCACTCTCACTCTGAAGGTCCTTCATCAGTGCTAGTAGTGATTGAAGATGGCGTATAGGCAGATGGGGACAGCAGCCTCGCTATGATCTCATCTCTATCTGTGCTCTAGTGCCTTCACATTCATCAAGTATGAAACAACCATCTGCTGCTAATGTAAACAGACATCACTAGAGTTACGTTAGAACAAAGAACCACACTGTAAACACTTAAACACCTCATCCTTTGTTGCATTATTTGGGTTTTGAGGAATTAACGTTTAATATGGTATTTGGATCTATCCATTTCTCTCTATCTCTATAATAAATGTAATATTAATATTTATTTTTCTATTATCTGTTAATATTTTTTCAGTTTCTGTTGTGTAATAGTTAATAGTACAAAAATATCCCTATTATAACTAGTTGTTTTTACTACTACTACTACTACTAAAATAATAATAATAATAATAATAATAATAATAATAAAATATTATATAATAATAATTACTATTACTACTAATGTAGTCTTTAAAGTGCCCCTATTATAGTTTTTGAATATTCCCTTTCATGCAGTGTGTAATATAACTGTCTGTGAATGTCAACGGTCGGCAAAGATACAAAGTAGAAAGTACACGATAAATAAATGTATTGCTTTTTAAAGATGGGTCAGTACACAGTTTATTTAGACCAGCTTGTTGCACAGAATCACAACCTGTAAGGAGGGATTAAAGTTCTCCGTCGCTACAATGGGTTTCCGTTAATTGCAGGGTTTCTGCCTGTCCTTAATGTCTTAAATTCACTTTTCATAATTTTAAGGCCGTAAATAGGCTTAAGTTTTTCAAATAGTGTAATAAATGTCTTAATTTGAGTTTGAATAGGTCTTAAATTAGGTGGTGTATTTCCCCTGCGGACTGCTGAGGGGGATGTGATCAAAGCCTGGAGTGGAGCGAAAGCGTGTTCCTCTCTCCACTCCAAGTGTTCTGTAATCACTCCGATCAGAATCCACTCTGGGTTTTTCGTTCCCACTCGGGGAAAAACTGCTCTGTGTTCACTCCATTTTAAAAGTTATTGTAAAATGCTTATTTTTTTTATATCATGACGTCTGAACACATTTATAATGCTATATGTAATGGTTTGTAAAGTATTCTACACGTTTAATAAATAGAATTGCAATGTCCAAATGTATACCTGAAGTGTTTGCGTCTCCCTTTAATTTTCTGACTGTAGCGTGTTGAGCTTAGTTTTGGAGAAGTTCATGTCAGGCTACAGCAGAGGTAGAACTATTTCAGCTAGCATGGACACACTTATAATGCAGGAAGGCTCTGATGTATCGGAGATCGATTAAAAAGTAAAAAATAAATGAAGATGGGCTTGGCTCAGCGAAATGGGGGAGAATGGCAAGCCTTTTAGTTTGTGGGTTAAACAAATCAAACAGCCAAAAGAAAGTCGCAGGAATAGGGGGAAACACCTCAAATTTGCCGAGTCGTCTTCGTGACCTTCACCCACTGTTGTATAGCAAACGCAAGGAAAGTTAACTTTGACCTCAATACCTAAACTACGTCTGGGAAATAACTGGACACAAAATGTTTGTTTGAGTTGAAATATTTTATCTCACTCACTTGAAATTAACATGAAGCTTCCGCAAAGAAAAGTTTGCAGCAAGTGGCTTTGAGCCAAAGACAAGACTATTAAAGGCATTTAAGGGATAATGTGTTTTTTTTTTTTTTTTTTTTTTTTAAACCAATAATTATTAAGTTATTAATTATTAATTATAATTACTATGTTTATAAATCCATTTTGTACAGCGTACAAAACAATTATCCAGTCAAGATGATCACAACAATATTATAGTTGTATTAATAGTAAAGTCCTCTGATTTAATTTTCAATAGTCAAAAACGGAGACGCAAGACGGCAAGTTGTATTCGAATGAAACGAGAGAGCGCGTCCGTTGAGATGCGTGGATGTGCGCTGTTATAATGCGTTGCTGTTGACGACGGTCATCAGGAAGGAAATGCCACAGAATAGAATCTTGCTTAAAAAGTGCAGAGCTGCTTGTTTTATTTGTTTGTTGATTTTAAAATATAAAACTTGTTGAATTGTTTTCAGTGTGTGCAGCAATTCTTTTTGAACTCTTTCCTCTCATTTTAACAGAACCGTGATAATATTGATAATCGTACAGGTTTATAATCCTGATATGAAATTTTCACTTTTTTTTTTCTTCTTTTTTCACTTTAATCCACGTGCAAGTATGATTTCACTATTGATGTATACATTTTCTACCGGGTGTTCAAAATACGTAGTTTTGTGTTTAATATGGTGTACATTTCTGGCTAACCGACTAACTTGTTACTGTCTTACTGAAATAATAGTTCTGCAAATCAGCTGTGAGCCCACTATAACCTAAAACTATATCTATTAATGCAGATTGTCTGTTGTTTCTAATACTTTGAGTAAAGATAAAGGATGGAGAAAGATTTGTGTTGCAAACTTTGTTACATCAGTCATTCACGTTTGTGCTCGTCTATCGTATGCTCCGTTATTGATACAGTTCACGCATGTGCACTTCAATAAATTAGAAATATACACATCAGTTTGTTGATGGACATAGACTTGTTGCTGATGGTGAGGAATTACAGCTGCAACATCTCATAATGTACTGAGTAGCGTATCATTGAGAAACGTCCTGCTCAAGTCGTCCTTGCGATGTTGGGTTGAATAACTATTTCTTCCCATGTTTCATCATTGGACTTGCGCTCGGATTGGTATGGTAGAATCAACGTCATCGTCTTTAGAGTGTACCATCGATGAGCTTTAGGTAGCCTCCGGAGCTGAAGTTCAGTTATTGTAATGGCTGTTTAGCTTCCGACACGCGCTGTAAGTGGTAGACCGAGGGATTTAAAGAGACTTATTCACCCGAGTCGTTTGAAAATCATCAAATGTGGTGATGTGCAATGTATATTTTGTGTGTGGTGTTCTTTTTTTTTTTTTTCCTGTTGTATGAAATTATGAACCATTAAAGTAGCATAATGGGGGCACTTTAATGTATATAATTATTAATAATAATAATAATAATAATAATAACCGTTGCTGTTGTAAATGCAGAGTTTTCACATTTTCTGTTTTTCTACAGGTTATAAACACAGGAGTGAAGGTCTGGTCTAGAAATACTGATGGAGAACAGTTTGGCTGTGCTTTCAGACTGGCCCAGGAGGTGGGTGTGTTTTAAAAAATAGTTTGATGTGAATGTTTTATGATGTTGTTGTGTTTGAATCACTTATTGCATACAACCAAAATTGTTGAAAATGTTGTACTATGCATTGATACATGTGATGCCTGTTGTGTAGTAATATTTCATCATGAAAAGATCTTTTTAAATCAATGAATTTTAAAAGTGAAGAAGCAGCAGTCTAATCTCAAAGATATTTTAGCAAGGTATAATGATTGTATTTCACATGCAATTTGAACAAAAAAGGCTTTAGAAATGAAGTCGTACAGCAGTAATCCGTCTATAATTAAAGCAACACTCAGATGTCTCAATGTTTTTTGCTCTCAAACGAGGTTCAGTGGTCTATAGGGAAACAAGTTAATCTCAACATGCCGTTAATAACCTCAGCTTGCCTTTCTGTCTGCTCTAGAGGGAACTTCCATTACCATTTTTCACAACAGCATATTGATTTTTAACTAGAGGAAGATCTGTTTTGTGAATTTGTATATGTGCATTTATTCTATCTTCCCATAGGTGAAGAAATGGATTAAAATGTGTCTGCTACTTTCCAGGGCTGAGTTAATGGGAAAGAGAAGCATTTTGAACTAGACTTGATTATCCTGAGGTTACATGCTTTTCTCAGAGATGGAAAGGCTGTGTGAGTGTGAGTGAAAGAGAAGAAACTTCAATCCTTGACTCTGTACTGATGTCTTTCTCCAGGGTATTTACACGCTGTGCCCCTACATCAGAGCCCGGATCATCAACATCATCGTGGAGGATGTGAAGGTTCTTCTCACGCAGGAAAACCCCTTCCTCAGCAAACTTGGAGATGATGCTCACAGTCAGGCTAAGAAACTTGGTCAGTGCCATTTATGAATTCTTGGCCATGTTAAAATGTATAGGTTTGCTGTTTTGAATGTTGAAAAGATGAGTGAACTTTAAAGAAGTCATTGTGCTATCATAACAGACGCGTGCACTAATTAGAAATATGTAACATTTTAAATGATGCATTTGCTACATTGAAGTAAGCATTATAGCATTTTTATTTATTTATTTATTTTTAAGAAATTAATTTGTAAATGCATGTTATGTATTAATTTGGTGTCATAGTAGTTGCTGTAGTCACTTGTCAATGTGTCCAGAACCATTGGCTTTGAATCCCTTTCATAAAGCTCAGCAGCACGTTACACAGAGTTTAGTCTTAAATAAGACTTTTTATGGCTCAAATTAAATTTATTTATGAGAGGTCTTAAATTTTAGATGACACTGTGATTTTAGTTTTAATTTGGGTAAAGGATTTAGTCAGATATGTCTATCTAATTAGCGTACATATTTTTATTCTTTGTGGATTTGCTTGTTCACATGACAATTTGTGGCATTTATGACAGCGTATTGCTTATCTTACTGTATCCTGCACACGAAAGGAAGATAGAAGAAAATTGGTAAATGTCATTCAATTGTAAGTTCATTATTTGTGTGTAGGGGTGTGCAATATATATATATATATATATATATGTATATGTATGTATATATATAATGTATGTATGTATGTGTCTATGATGATATTGTTTTAACAATGTGTGAGCTGACATCAGGTTTTCACTGTGTGACGTATGCAGTTATATGCCCCAAAAGTCCAGATAAACAGGCATATTTGCCCAGATGAGTTTTTGTCTTGTATCATATGATGTAGTAGTTATTACAATATCACACAAGCAAGAGTGCTGTCTTAACCAAATACGATTACAAATGTGATTTTTATTTATTTATTTATTTTTTATTTTTTTTATTTTATACAACAGTTAAAGGGGTACTTCTGCGCTGGGAAGATGAATGCGTATTTAAACTGGGTCATTTATGTAGTAGAAATGTGAAATTATTTTTGAATTTGGTGCCAGAAAATTTATTTTTGGCTCAATACAACAACTCCCAGAATGCACTTGCTTCGCTGCCCAACGAGGCCACTCCCAAAGCCACAGCTACTGGATCACTTGCCCCTACCGTTGTTTTAATTTTCATAATAAAATCATTTAGTTCAGTTAGAGAACAGACACTACAATTAAAAACTGAACGCGTCTGTTCAATATAATATGAGCGAGCCGAGCGAGTGTCACGGCACAAACGCAGCAGGGGTCAGATTACATTCATCACGAGAGCGACGAGCTGAGGTATGCGCAGGCGCTGTTCAGTCTGCCGCGTTTTCAGATCATGCCCGTTGAAGCTTAACTTTCATAGGAATTCATTTGAAAAGTTGAAACGCTCACTTTGCTCCGCACCGCTCCGCAGAATGCCCGCAGCTGCCCCAGCCTAGCACTGTGAGTGAGATCCCACCCCCCCATGGGCGAGTTGAAAACATGTGGAACTAGCTCCTATTTACTGACTGTAGTCTTTAGCCTCTGGCCAAAAAAATCCTCCAATGACGCAGAATGACGATAATTGCACCATCTGAGGAAATTTTTTTTTTTTTCTTTCCAGAAATAAAACCTCTCGTCTCAGGGGGATATGAGGGGGGAGGGAAGCACGATCATTCGAATATACTACCGGGGTTCTACTGATACAAAGCTTAATGCTAATCGCTGAAGTATCCCTTTAAATTAACAAGTTAATATTGTGACGTACATTTAAGACAATATTGTCAATTGTTTGTTTGTTTTATTTTGCCAACAAAATTTTCAAAATGAAACCACAGCAGAACAGACTTTATTTATTTATTTATTGGACTTACTGACTCCACGTTTTGAACAAATCAATTTAATTAATGAATCAACGACCCATTCAATAAAGACAGTCACTTGCTTTGTTCCTGAATAAATGACTCCCTCATTAAGACAATGACTTGCCGCCACCTACTGGTGCTTTTAGTTTCATATTTAAAGTACCTTTTAATTAAAAAGTTAAAATGGGAAATTTCAAATGTAAATATTGGATTATAAAAAAAAAAATCCCATAGCATTATTTATGGAATTGTAAATGCAGTATAAATGTATTAATGCCACGTCTGTGTCACCTCTGCAATGCAAAATGGATTGTTGATAATGATTTCATTTGATTGGTAACAGCTCTATATTGTGTAATTATTCTAATTGACATAAAAGGTGATGCATACATCTAATAAGTTTAGAAAAAAATGCAGACAAATATTGCCCATTTAAAATAAGTTCATTTCTGTCACTGCTGTGAACTGACCACTGCATAGAATATGAATATGAATGTCTTTGTGAGTCAGCTGTCCACAACAGGCCTGTACCAGCACAAAAACACTCCACAAAGTATCATCTAATTATTGTTATCAGCAAAACTTTGAAAATATCAAGATCATTTTGTCAGCATTGCAGTCCCCTAATGTACAGTATTCATTTTTATTTCCTCAGGTCTTAAAAGGGTCTTAAAAAGCCTTAAATTTAACTTTTAAAAAGTGTGCAGCAACCCTGGTTACAAAGGCGTGACATTTGTCATGGTGCTAACATCACTGTTAAAATATTGCTCTGAAATTCCTATGTTCTCTCTTTCTCCAGAAATGGGCAGCATTGTTTTACGATACTTACCAGATCCAAAGTAAGTACTTATGTTCTTAATCCATATTATTACCATACTTTTGTTCAAAAAAAAAAAAAAAAAAAAAAAAAGAACCTTTTGGACTTTAGTTCTGATCTAGTCTGCAGTCTATGCCTCATTCTTCCATATGACAGACCATAGCTCAGTTTCAAAACAGTGAGGTAGTTTACTTGGTCTACTACCAACATTGGCAGCTAGCTTCGAAGGCAACATCCTAACCAAAATGTAGCCTATAAGTGACTGGTTTGGAATACAAAGGCCGCAGCTCTAAATGAAGCACACAACAGATGTGACACCAATTGATTGCAATAGATTTTCATGTTAGCATGTTGCTAAGCTAACAGCACAATATTATGAGAAATCTCTAAAGAAAAATATTTAAATGCATTTGTGCACACATTGATTTAAAATAAGAATTTCCAGAATGTATTTTGATGCACTCAGTGAAAAGAAGATTCCTGAATGGAAAGGGATTCATATGCGAAGGCTAGAAGGCTATTCTTTTTAATGCAAGAGTGGGCATGGCCTTGTGTAAATTGAATGTGTCTGGGTTCCAGTCATCTGCTTCCAGTTATTTTTAGCTATGCAAAACAGCTCATTATGCTGCTTGATATTGCAAACTGGCATTTCTTACCATATTGTAATTTATTGTCATAATTATAAACGCACTCATTTATAATGCAAATAGTTTTATTGTTTACTGCACTTTAATTTTCTAGTTAATTACCAATAGCAGATAATGAATTGGATGTCTTTCACATTGACAGAAAATAGCTTACTTCCATGATGCAAATATATAAGGTGTATAGATTTGACCAAAAATAGATTTTAGGAAGCAGCTTTGTTTCCTGATTTCTTTATTATTATTTTTTTTAGACTGTCTGCATCAACTGAGGTCTTAAAATGCGTTCTAGGTAGATGGCTCCCTAGGTGGGCAGGAGCTGTCTCCATGTTGTGCGTACACAGTGCTCTGCGATGGCATTCCCACAATTCATCAGCGAGACAGGAGACAAATGAATGGAGATTGAGCGCTTTGTAGCCATTACGCCCCTTGTCTGATAATTAAAGGGCTCAAACTCATGCACCCGGCTTCCTCTTCACAGATAAATAGCTCTTCATTGTCTCTCTCAGCAGAAAGCTCATTGTTTGGCCCACCAGACAGTCATGTTTCACATTGATGGCCCTTACTGTGTAGAAAACTATTCAATCCAGCTGGAAAGTGTGTCCTTTCTCGTTCCCTTTCCTTCCCCATTTGTGTCACACACACAAACACTGCATTTTAACCGGTAGATCTAATCTGCAACCAGCCCCAAATTATCTAACTTGCAACACATGTGAGACATGTAGCAGCTATTGAAATATACCTGGCCAGTTGTGAGTTTAAATCTTGGACATTATCCTCAAATGAGGATAATAGACACTGTATACCATTAATTTATTAAATTGATGTACAACATACTGTTTTGTATGTTGGACAAAAAATGTAATTTATAAAGGTTAACTCCACTGAAAATTAATTCAAGGGGACGAATATTTATCACGGAATATAAATCTGACACGGGCACATTGGGCCTCATTTATCAATCTAACATAGAAACGAGCGCAGAAATAATCTTACGACAGGGTTCAAGCCGCCAATCCCATCGCACGAATAAACTTTGATTAAATATGGTGGCTGAAAACAATCGTTATTATATCACGCCCCTAAAAATTCATTTTAGAGGCCTCGTCCCTAGAGTTTACGACATGGAGAAACGTAACCTGGACAAGAAGTAGTAATCTCATGAAAGAGAAGTTGATCTTACTCCAAAAACCCTGTTAACCTCATAATGCAAACAATTGCATTAATTTAAATTTAATATGTATATTACAAACCCGATTCCAAAAAAGTTGGGACACTGTACAAATTGTGAATAGAAACAGAATGCAATGATGTGGAAGTTTCAAATTTTAAAGAATTTTTCAAAGTTTATGAGATTTGTAAATTATTGCATTCCTTTTTTTGTTCACAATTTGTACAGTGTCCCAACTTTTTTAGAATCGAGTTTGTAAATACCAGCCAATTCATTATAAACAACACATCAAAAATTCAACCGTATTGGGCTAGTCCTACATTTGGCAAGAATCCAAATATGCTTCCATATTTGCCATGAAACGTTAGGTTGTTAAACTATTATTCATTATGCAAAGGCTTTGTTCTTTACTCGTGTTCCAATATCCACATAAACGGCATCTGTCACATGCTCAAAAAATGACTTTGGTTGGGTGCTGGGCATGCTGTTTTTACCCGTGACCATTTAATTTGAGCATTGTAACTTGTTTGTTGGACTGCATTTTTAGTTTGAATAGCTGAAATGTCAAGTTTACAACGCTAGAACTGATAGTTGCGTGTGCCGCCAGATTTGCTACTGCACACAAGTTCACGCTATCTCAAAAACTTGGGTACACGAGCTGAGACCTGACGTGAGATTTGATCGTAGCCACCGCGGACTTCCATATTGATAAATGCGAAGTTTTGCGTGGAAACGACCGTGTCATACATTTGTTTCATAAATGAGGCCCAATGTCTCCATGCAACAGTTATTATAGATGATGATAATAAGCCAAGCCATATGCAACTACAGAATTATTAATGCACTTGTTTCATTAAGCACCAATATGTCAACAAAATGACAGAAAATAACATGTAAATGTGCAGAGGGTAGCAATAGGTTTGTGCTCAGTCTTGCATAAAATGCCTTGGTCTGACCTTTTTCCAGAAATGCTCTGATTTGGACAAGATGATAATTGTGCGCGTACTATATGGTTCATTAATGTTTGCTGCAGAGCATCATTGCTTGAGTTCCTTTTGTGCAATACAATGTCTAAATTAGCCCCACAGCATCAAGGGAATCTGAATGCGTCCTTTTATTTTCTCATTAATACGAGCCCCCATAAAGCACACACTTTCTCATCGACGTGTGCACACTTGTTCTTCCGTTTCATCACAGTGCGTGACCGGAGCGGAGAGCAGCTCTGATGTCACTGTGATTAGCGGCGCGTGAAGTTGTGGTGTCATCATCCTCTGTTGGCAGCGTGCTGCTGGCTCCCCATATGAAAACATGACTGCCTGTTCCAGCACAGTGCGCGCCTGATCAACTTTCACTCTCTTTTTTTCCATCCATCTGATCACAGACACTCTTTAAAAGTGCCCCAACCGCTGTCGCCGTCACTCCACGCCTTTTCCTGGCGCTGTCTGATCAATAATTTGCTAATTTTCCTTCTCCCACCCCCTTCCCCCTCCCCCGTATCAAACTTAACTTTTTGTATCAAGTTTAACTTTTAATTTCTTCATCCCTTCAGGGATCGTGATGCTCCTCAGTGTCCTATAGATTTGTGCGGCTGGAGGGGCAAAACTTCCATAAGGGCTTTCGTCTCACGTAATGAGCGTCTTCATTACCTCCGCATGGTGGGAGTGGAAGTCTTTCGTGACAAACAAGGCAAGAGGAGTGACGGTTCAACAGAAACCCAGGAAGGAAGCACAGAAGATGCTGAGGGCCTGAGCCAAGAGTCTGATCTTGTAGAACAGGAAGGTGCAGAAACGGAGCAAAACGTTTCAGAGTCCAACTCTAATGGCACAGAACCTGTTAGTAGCACTTGTGATGGGCCTGCGAGTTAGTTGTCCAAGTAAGTTAGTATGGGTCCGGAGAGAAATGGATTTATAAAAATAATTCACTGTTTTTCCAGACTACACGCGTTTACAGGAGTACCTTGTTGGCTAACCTCTGAAACTGATTTGGAAACAATTATTTTATCAGAGCTTTTTAATATTGATTAAAGAATTTGTTGTTGCATATGTTTTTTGGTTTTTTTTATTTTTATTATCATTTATGTTTGTTTAAGAGACAAATTGAATGAAGTAACATTTGTTAAACTGTCATTTTGCATTTTATAGTGTTTAAGGGTTGCACACCAGCTCAGTCCTACAGTGCATTTTCACTTGACACTTGTACGCAATTCACAAATTGTACATTATGCCAATTTATTCATTGTTATAATACTTGAAATAAACGGCATTTGTCAATATCTTAATCTAGTTTGGCACCTTTTTTTAAGTGATGTGTGTGTGTGTGTGTGTGTGTGTGTGTGTGTGTGTGTGTGTGTATATATGCCACATTTCAGTGTACTGTCTAGATGTGCTAGCAGTATCAAACTCAGCTCCTGCTTTGCATCTGAATATTCATACCTATATACTATGTAGTAGGTGAAAAACGGTACATTAAAATAGTATGTCTTCATTTGTAGTATTTATAACGATAGATAAGGTACCTGAATTACTTTTCCCAAGATTCTAAACTGCACATCCAATGGATATTTTGACACAAGGAGAAGACCAAATATGGCAACTCATACTTGGAATTTGTCCTCTGCACTTATCCAAGTCAACACACACATTAGGAGCAGTAAGTAGTGAACACGCGCGCACACACAGAGCAGTGGGCCCGGACCCCGGGGAGCGATTGGGGGTTAGGTGATCACCTCAGTCGTTTCCTGCCAGTATTGAAAATCGAATTTGGGACCTTTTGGGTTTCAAGTCTGACTCTATCAGGTGGCAGTTGTGGCCTAATGGTTAATGACAATATGATGAATGTTGTATACCCCAGATTACATTCATACTATATAGAAGTACTTTTTAACAGTTCGATCCTCATCAGATATAATATCTACTCGGTCAGTATGTGATTTTTGGAGGGGCACAGTCCTGCAGAGTTCAACTCCAATCCTAACTAAACCCACTGAAGCAGCTAATCAAGGCCTTGGATCACTTCACCTTGAGAGCTGTAGATCTCTGCCAAAAGTCATGGGTTCCTTAGTTTGAGACCAGCAAGTTTTTGGGGCTGGTTTGGAACCAGGATTTGGGCACCAGTACAGGTGTATATATATATATATATTTTTTTTCTCCCTCTCTTGTGGAAAAGAACTGCTCCGTTCCCAGCTGACCACCAGTCCCACTAGAAAAGTGAAAAATGTATCAGATTTTTTTTTTTTTCCCTCTCTTTAGTCCAGGGCTCTTCAACCATTATCTTGGCTGCATCTGACAACTTAGGCAGCTGACTTGTTGCCTCACTGGCTTATAGGCAATGACTTTGCAGGCTGCGTTTGCACATGTAGGCACCTCACGAAAAACGGATTTCGGACAGACTTCTGAGGCAGTGTAACAGTTTAATGATATACAGCAAAATGGAGAGCGCTTTGGTGAGAATTAAACAAATATTTTATTACTACAGTTGTAATTTCTTGCTATAAATGACATCAGAAATGGGAAACATTGGTCAAAAAATTTACATTTACACACAAACTGACCAGCATCTGCAACTTTCAGATGCACTCTTTATTTTTCTAGCTCAGTAGTCAATTGTAAATCATACAACACAATGGGTAGCAAGCAGGTATTTGTGTTGGAACTAAACTCTGCAGGGCTGTGACCCTTCAGGAACTGAGTTTTGCATGTTGGAAGTCGACTGTTTTGCAGTTGTCTGGTTGCTTACATTAATCTCACATCTTTCTTCAAGCTACAAGATTTGAGGTCTATTTCACTTTCACAGTACAAAATGTGCAAGATGAGTTGTGTGCCAAATTTTAAAGCTCACAGTAAGGGCAGTCCAATCCTGCTCCTGGAAGGCCAATGTCCTGCTGAGTTTAGCTCCAACCTGCTCTAATATTCTTGTCTGGAAGTTTCTAGTGATCCTGAAGACTTCATCTTATCCAATTAGCTGGTTCAGGTGTGTTAGTTAGGATTGGATTTAAACCGCTGGATAGTGTCCCTCCACGAGCAGGAGTGGACACACCTTCCAACAAACCCATAACCCTACGTGTGAACAGAAGTATTAGTAATGTTTCCATCCACCTATTTTTATGTGCATTTTGGGATATTGCATAAAAACACTGGAAATGGAAATGGCAAGATGCGCATAAGTTCTAAAAATCTGTTCTTATGTGCTCAACTGAGTTTTTTTACATATGTGCATAGACTACGATGGAAACGCATTTACCAAATCAATTCCTTGATGCGCATTAAAAAAGAAAAAAAAAAAAGAAAAAAGAAAAAGTGACTGCGCGATGGGACGGCATCTAAAATGCTGAAATGCCTGAGCAAAGTCGGTCATCAAAGTGGTTTGGTCTTGCACGACTGCATTCTCAAACAGCAGGGATCCACCTCTGAAAGCAAGACCGCCTTTATTGCGTTTCATCTGCATGCTCTGAGTTGCAAATAATTTATTATATATGAAAATTATTATATACAGTAGCTTCTACTTTTCTTGGTGATATTTAGCACCAGTTTATCAGGAAGTGATGATTTTGATTGTCTCACTGGATGGAAACGGCATGCTTTGTTCACAAATATTGTATGCGATATTCCAATTTTGCTCAAGTTAAATTCACAACTTTGGATGGAAACATAGCTAGTGATGCTTTCCTTACGATGTTTACAGGTGAGCAAACTCATTTTTTTTTCCAAACTTGAAGATAAACACTGGGTCAGGACCATAGGGGTGCAGGTGTCAGATAAGGGAGACGTACAAAATGTGCAGTACTGGGGGTCCTCCAGGAGAGGTTTGAAAACCCTGGCCCTTGAGATCCACTTTCCTGTAGAGTTTTGCTCCAGCCCTAATCAAACAAACCTGAACAACTTAATCATGGTCTTCAGGATTATTAGAAAGCTACAGGCAGGTTTGTGGGCTTGAGCTAAAAAAAAAAAATTGTGGATCTCGAGGGCCAGAGTTGTCCAGCCCTGATTTAACTGCCAACTTGGTTGGCAAAAAGAATATGATACACTTTATTTACCCCTGCACTGACAGAAACAAGGGTGTGTAAGCTAGACAAAGTGAGGAAGAGAGGGTATTTGGGTTGAGTAGGAGAAATGGCAACATTCTTTGCCTGATCTAAGATGTCTTACCCAGGACACACTGTCCACCCCATCCTCACTGTTGACTTATCTGGCTCTTAAGTATCCATCTTTCTTCTGTCTTTCACACAGATTCGTCAGTGCCAGGATCAGGGTATTGTCTGTCGTGGTCCAAACCCGTTCAGTATTATTTAACTGTCCTTCCCCGACTCAAATTTGTCGGGTTGGGTAATGCATGATCACAATCTTGTCCTTTTTTAGCCTTTAATTCTCTGTCTGTCTTGGGTTGAATGATAGTTGTTTGGTTTATCTTCCTTCGTTAGCTCATGGTGATTATGTTTCCCTACAGCCATCCATCTCACTTCCTGTTTATCGGTTAGTGTTCTTTCTCTCGGACTGACAAGAGCTATCTGGTCTCCTGCTTTGACCGACAGACTCACTCCTTTCTCTTTTCTCTGGCGTGTTGGTTTGTCCTAGAGACAAGGCAGTGAGTCTACAGATCGTGGAGATTGTTACTATGGTCACTGCAGAGAGTTCGAACATAATTAACCACACCGACACAACCAGTACATGCAGGGAATGCCACAGCACATGAAAGAGATCTGATATAACCCTCACTAAAACCTAATGATTTCTCTCAAATGCAGTGTGACCTGTCGTGCAAATAACCAGATGAATTATGTGAGTGGACATTGGGTCTCATTCACTAATAAGTGTGTTCATTATTCGTATTTGTCCGCACATGAATTTGTTCTTAACCTTGTTCTAATGTTGATGAATTCAACTGAGAACTTTCACCAGCCCTTGCAGAACATAACAGCAGATAGGAATGAAGAAGCTGAGGTACAGCTGTCTACTTCCCAAGCATCCACCTTCCAATATGCCCCTTCACAGAGCAACAACAGTACACGAATCTTGACCTACGAGGTTCTCAAAAGTTGCCCCGATTATGACCGTTAGTCCCTCCATAGACCGCCACGCAACTACCACTTCATTGCTTCAAAAAGTTCATAAAGAGATCATAAAAGTAATCCATATGAATTGAGCGGTTTAGTCCAAACTTTCTAAAGAGACTCCTGCTTTGTGACCAGACTGAATTTAGGCTTTTATTCACATATAAACATTGACCAGCAAACATAAACAGAAGCTGAACCGTACTTGTGACGCATAAGAACAAACCTGAGCGTTCTTGCAGAAGCTCAAACGTGCCGCGTAACACACGAGAATAAACCTCATTGGTTCAAGCAAGCATGCTTAGCTTCTGTTTACCATCTGATGTGTGCGTTGATGAATGTTTATATGTGAATAAAAGCCTAAATTTAATCTGTTCAACATATAAAGTAATCGTGTCTCTTCAGAAAATTCGGAAACCGCTCAGTTCATATGGATTAGTTTGATCTCTTTATGAACTTTTTGAAGCGTCAAAGTGGTAGTTGTGTGGACTGTCAGTGGGGGGACAGAAATATATCAGATTTAATTAAAATATTGTTTTTCGAAGATGAACAAAAGTCTTGCTCGTTTGGAACGACATGAGGGTGAGTAAATGATGACCATCCATCCATACATACATACATACATAACATACAATACATACATGCATCATCTAATCTATATCAAGGTTCTTAAACCTTGGCTTGTAACACATCCTGTACCATTTATGCACAAGGTCCTTGAAGTATTAAAGACTTTCCACTGCCCTTTAATACTGAAAACTGATTGAAACATTTTAAGCAGTGTTAAAAAAGTATAGAACACTTTAATCATCCATCTGATATGACTGGAGTCTTCATCTCATGTGAGTGTGCATGATTTTAAACCTTTTTTTTTTTTTTTTTTTTTAGAAAATGGAAAAATATTTAGTGTATCTCCTTTGGGGACCTTATGTATATATTTCGGGAGGGGACAAAATATTATGTATTATGTGTTTCCCTGTTAACATAACTATTTAGCACATTACTATTTATCAGCTTTTGTATTTTTATTGGTGTGTTGTAGAATTAGTCTCAAATTATTTTTGAAATTTGCATTAAAAGTCTTTAAGTCTTAAATTG
This sequence comes from Paracanthobrama guichenoti, assembly GCA_018749465.1. Lineage (NCBI taxonomy): Eukaryota > Metazoa > Chordata > Actinopteri > Cypriniformes > Gobionidae > Paracanthobrama > Paracanthobrama guichenoti. Next base: position 36,381,916 of record CM031961.1, on the reverse strand, counting down.
CATTCCTCAAGGCAGATACCCTTGTGCAATAGACTTGAATGTTATAATACATCAATATGGCAACACAATCTCATGAGAGAACGCAACTACTATATGTTTTGCCCAATTTGTATAATTTGTACAATTTGAGTTTTACAAAAAGTAAGCATAAAGGTCCATCCCAAACCCAACCCCTGAACCTAACCATCAGTTGGCATTTTATGCGAAAAGGTATAAAATGGTTTTGCAATGATGATCTTGACGTCATTGGCTGGTTGTCTAGCTGATCCACCATCTAGAGCAGTCTGGTCCAGTTTAAGACCCTCATTGACCAGTTTTGACTCACTAGAAACCATGCTTTCCCCATTGTTTTCTAGTTTAGAATCTTTAAACACCAGCCCCAGACAAAATGATTTTTGGAAGATAATATATTCTCCAGCTTTAAATGTCTCTATTTCCTGAACCAAACACCCCCACATTCATGCTTGGTTTTACTCTTATTTTAAATTCAAAACAAACCTTGTATGTGGGAAGAGGGTGAAGCATCACTCGAGGGTCCCCCTTATCATGATGCTGCTGCTAAAACAGGACGTTCGGGGGTGTTGGTGGGCCAGTTTTTTTTTCCCTCTCCTCTTCCCCTCCTCTCAGATAGGACACTCCAGGATGCCTCATGCTAAAAAGTGCTAAAGATAAACCTCTGTCATGATTGTACATTTGGGATTATGTAATGAAGGGGTTATGCAATGGCTGCCAGCCACAGAAGGAAAGCATCGGCAGATGTGTTTTCTGTGAGGATTAGACACATTTTTCCTCCATCTTTTCAGTCCTTTAGCAGTTATATCCATGCATATGTCTCATGCTCACTCACATTTCACATTCATTTCTTTCCACCCTTTACTGCTCATATTTAAACAGTAACACCTGCTAATATTCCTAGACATCCCATGTTAACATTGTAAAATGATCAGTATTAATTATTTTTATTGCTCTTTTGACCATCTAAAACGCTAGAAACTACATATCAATGCTTTTTCAACCGTCAGCACATTAGCATTGTGGTACTTAAGTTTTGCTCTGATAAGAACTCACTTCTGCTGTTGGTTAGTTACTGATGGGTTTTTTGTGTTCCCAAAGTTTTTTTTTTTTAGTTTGTTTGTTCTTGCTCATAAATACTGCAGTAAGGAACTTTTGCCTCTCTGTTGTTATCTCTGTTTGAAACATAAAATTGCAAGGTACTTGCAAAGTAATTTTTTTTACATGGGTTGTGCTTTGCACCGCTCCTCTGCGTGGATGAAAGAACCGGTATGTAAAGTCTTTGGAGTGACTCCCATCAGCGCATAACTGTGACGAATGATAATCTAAAATGACGTAAAAGCCACATGAATTCCGACTTTTCGGACTAAGGTTGCATTACAAAACATTAGACCTGTATCTGATTTGGACCACATTATGGAAGTGACCCAAATCAGAATCAATAAAATCAGATTACATGAGGTTTGTGCTGTTTACCCTGTTACGAAAAAAAAAAAAAAAAAAAATCAGATTAGCATATGAGCAAAAAACCCCCCCCCAAAAAAACAGATTTGGCCCACTTTTGCCTGCAGTCTGAATGTAGTTAATAAGTATGTCCTACAGGCATATACATTTTTTTTTAAAGTCATCTGAACAAGCAAGTAACATCTGACACTTTTGTTCTTACCAAATTAAAAATAAATCACTACTAGCATTTACATCTAAAGATTACTCTGTCAGATCAGATCACAAATTAGCTTGCTATCTTTTGACCTACTGAAATGTCTGGGGGAAATCTCTGCATCAGTCTTCAATCCCTTCAGATCTCGTAGTTGTCACCACTTCTCAAAAGCCATGCTGGTATTTACTTTCTTTTTAGCATGCCTCTGTCGCTTTCACTTTTTGACCGCAGGCTCTCCGCAGTTTGAGGTTTCTTGGTTCTGAGAAGAGGTAATGTTTTCTGTTTTCTGGAATCCTCACAAGCAGGGGAATTCAACGTTTGGTTGCCGCTGAACCACGTCATAGCTCATTACCACAAAGTTGAAAGTCCTCGACGCTGGTCTGAAAGTTTACTCTTACTCACATCAAGGGTACGTGTTTCCCTCGTCTACTTGTGATCCGTATCAACCAAAACACATCTTAATACTAGGTGTAAACAGGGCCTTAGACCGTTCTAGATTAAAAGCATCCATCTAGATGACAAGTTTAAACCAAGCCTGTTGCACTCCTCTTAGAAAATGAAGCCTCCGCGCCTCGATCGCCCCCCGGTGGCCGGTCTCAGTATAGGTCATAAACCCCGCCCCTCCGTGTTTTCTAATGGACGCGAGACAAACTAAACTAAACAATCAAATTACACTTCATATAATTTTGTCCCAAAGTTGGTTTCTGTCTTTGTAGACAGCTTCTATCATGATTATTTCACTTCAAGTGTTCGTTTTTTTAATGAGTGTATGTTTTAGTTATGTGATGCTATAAAAATGGGGGGTGTGACGTCATGATTGACGGCTATGATTGAGAGCTTCTCTGAGTGAAGTTGTCACTGAGGCACTAACGGACTTTTTTCAGGATTTTTGGGAGGAGATTTGAGCTTTGGCTTTAATTTCTACATTTCCATAACTGTTTATTTCACATCGACATAATGAATTGTTCTGTATCTGCGAGAGTGTGGGTGGGCTTTTGATATCGCGGCTCTACTTCCTGCTCTCTACTGCGCAGACTCCGGTCCCGAGGTCACTACTGCGCAGACTCAGTCCCAAATCTGCACAAGATGTCAGCGCCATTTTCGGACCTCCGGAGGCTTCAATCATTTCAGCGGAAGAGAATGATGTCGTGTCATCCATATTTTTTTACGGTCTATGGTTTAAACCTGTGGGGTCAACGAACGTGCAGGCTCATTCACTTGGATTTTTTCCTAATAACAGTGGAAAGAACTTAAAAAAAAAAAAAAAAAAAAAAAAAAAGTCAAAATACTTAAATTAAAATTACTGACATTTTTTTTTTGTTTGTTTATTATTATTATTAGTTTTTTTGGTAATACAGATAAGAGTAAGAGATATACAAATGCTTTTGTAAAATAAAGAAAACAAGCAGGCTGTGCTTTCTGCCGTCTTGGTACTTTATGGAGCGTGTCACACAGATTTGATAAGGAATTGAACATTGAAATGTCTTATTTAAAAAAAAAAAAACATTTCAAATCAAAAGCAAATATTCTCTAATTATGTAATTGGCAACTGCATCCTCAGCACACGCGATATAGTAGCCTGGTTTTCTTCATGTTTACAGACGTAATGGAACCGTGCAAAGATGAATGACATCAAACTGACATTTACCGCAAAATCGGACCTGACAGCTCAAATTATAAATAATTTTTATAAGCTTAGCATTGCGAATCAAGTTAAGGTAGGGAAACAGTTTTGAACACTGATGTCTTATGTAGGCCTACTTGCCATATATGCTGGATAAAAATGAAAATTGCATGTCTGGTCTTACTTGCTATTTTCCTCAGGAACTAGAACATGTGCTTTTGGCTGTTAATCTGTAATTTTAAGAAAGAGACTGTGAGGTGGACGTTGGAAGTTGTAAAAAAAAAAAAAAAAAAACAGGACCTGTGCTTTTGTGTCTCTTAGAAGCCTTTACATCGCTGCCAGGCGGTTTGCTTGGTGCTAATCTTTATTTAGCACATGCCAGCAGGTGTTGCCTAGTAACAGAGGAGTAACAGGTTGGGGGTGGAGGCCCGAGGGGACGTACATCTAGCTTCACAACCCCACAAACCTGCAGTCTCCCCCAGACTGATCACCCTTTTGACAAACTCCAATAGTGGCACGAAAGCCGCATGAGAGAAATGAGGAGTGTGTTCATTTTCACAGATATTGGTGATATTTCAATGGGCCTTAGAGAAGGGATCTTTTACAAAAAGAGAAAAGTGGAGTGGGAGTTACAAAGAAATCTTTTGTCGTACACATATCAGAGATGATAAACGACGGAGGGTTGCCATGGTTTTTCTTCTGCACTTCTGTCTGGACTCTGGAGTTCAGTTCGCATGCTGTCATGTCCTGATGATGTATTGCTGCATTCATATCTCACCTGAACTAACATAGGAAAATTTGAAACTGACATTCTCTTTGCATTATGTCTGCATGTTGAGACAGTTTTGCATGTCTGGGAACAAATTCAATCTTGATTCTCTGAGGAGGGTGTTTCTTAAAAAAAAAAAAAAAAAAAAAAAAGTTAAATAGTAATAAATAGTAATAACATCAAAATAATATATACACTTCTGTTGAAAAGTTTGAGATTATTACTACTTTCATTCAGCAAGGATGCATTGAATTAATCAATAGTGGCAGTGAATAATCGTGAACAAAAAAATGTTTAAAAGCAATACAACTGTTGATAATATTAAGACATTTTTTTTTTTTTTTTTTTTTTTTTTTCTGCAGCAAATCAACACACACACACACACACACACACACACGATGCTGATTTGCTGCAGAATGTTTTTTTCTTCTTCTTATTAAGAATAAATTAAGTATTATATAATTGAATTACTTATTACTAATTACTTTCCAAATCCTATATCAACCTCGAGTTAAGCGATTCAAGGATAGACATGAAATGGCTCTTTTAATTAATTCAAATACATAATATAAAACTACATCAATTATTCTTATTAACTGACCAAAGTATCACAAATGTGAGAAGGATACATAAAAACATGCATTTTAAAGTTAGACTTTACATTTTTATGTTAATTCCACTATTGTATTATATATATAATTGTTCTACAGTCTATACACAGTGTTTAGTTCAATTACATCAGAACTAACTGTAATTAAATTACACAAAAAAAATAAGAGCAATCCCTTACTTTACTTTTTCACGGAAAAGTAATTAAATTACAGTAACTAATTACACCCAACACTGTATATATATTTAAAATTTAGTTTAATTAATTTAAAATATAATTTTTTTATTAGAAAAAAAAAATATATATATATATATATATATATATATATACACACACACACTATATTACTATACACTCACCTAAAGGATTATTAGGAACAGCTGTTCAATTTCTCATTAATGCAATTATCTAATCAACCAATCACATGGCAGTTGCTTCAATGCATTTAGGGGTGTGGTCCTGGTCAAGACAATCTCCTGAACTCCAAACTGAATGTCAGAATGGGAAAGAAAGGTGATTTAAGCAATTTTGAACGAGGCATGGTTGTTGGTGACTTGACTTGATTATTTATAATTCTACATATATATATATATAGTACTTTTTTATCCTATTTCTATTATAATTTCCTCCTTGTGTTTTTAACTGTGAATTTGCACTGTCCGTGGAGCGGACCTGTTTACATTTCACTGCCGGTTGTATATTCTGTATATAACTGTGTATGTGACAAATAAAACTCTTGAATCTTGGTGCCAGATGGGCCGGTCTGAGTATTTCACAATCTGCTCAGTTACTGGGATTTTCATGCACAACCATTTCTAGGGTTTACAAAGAATGATGTGAAAAGGGAAAAACATCCAGTATGCGGCAGTCCTGTGGGTGAAAATGCCTTGTTGATGCTAGAGGTCAGAGGAGAATGGGCCGACTGATTCAAGCTGATAGAAGAGCAACTTTGACTGAAATAACCACTCGTTACAACCGAGGTATGCAGCAAAGCATTTGTGAAGCCACAACACGCACAACCTTGAGGCGGATGGGCTACAACAGCAGAAGACCCCACCGGGTACCACTCATCTCCACTACAAATAGGAAAAAGAGGCTACAATTTGCACAAGCTCACCAAAATTGGACAGTTGAAGACTGGAAAAATGTTGCCTGGTCTGATGAGTCTCGATTTCTGTTGAGACATTCAGATGGTAGAGTCAGAATTTGGCGTAAACAGAATGAGAACATGGATCCATCATGCCTTGTTACCACTGTGCAGGCTGGTGGTGGTGTTGTAATGGAATAATAGGCCCCTTAGTGCCAATTGGGCATTGTTTAAATAGTTTTAAATAGTTAAATTGTTTCTGACCATGTCCATCCCTTTATGACCACCATGTACCCATTCTCTGATGGCTACTTCCAGCAGGATAATGCACCATGTCACAAATCTCAAATCATTTCAAATTGGTTTCTTGAACATGACAATGAGTTCACTGTACTAAAATGGCCCCCACAGTCACCAGATCTCAACCCAATAGAGCATCTTTGGGATGTGGTGGGAGGGGAGCTTCGTGCCCTGGATGTGCATCCCACAAATCTCCATCAACTGCAAGATGCTATCCTATCAATATGGGCCAACATTTCTAAAGAATGCTTTCAGCACCTTGTTGAATCAATGCCACGTAGAATTAAGGCAGCTCTGAAGGCGAAAGGGGGTCAAACACAGTATTAGTATGGTGTTCCTAATAATCCTTTAGGTGAGTGTATATGAAGCCCCCAACCCCTGGGACATGCTTATTGCTCATCCGTGGTGCTGTCGATGACCTAAAAGGTGAGGTTTTTTTTTTGTTTATTTTAACATCCTGATCAAATGTGCAATGTGAGCATTTGCAGCGCTTTCTGTATTTGGTTGAGTTGTGAGTATTTGCAGTACACGTGGTCAAACTGATGATGTTTTTTTTTTTTTATATATATTTTCTTCAGTTGCAGTGTGTTGAGCTTTCTTGGCCACCTTAATAGACCCATATAAAATCCATGATAAAAAATATTACTGCATGTTTAATCATATTATAATCTAAACAAAGTAAAATAAATGGTACTTTTTGTAAAGCATTTTATCAAGCATATAAGCCTCAAATTATTTCTAAGGTCATCAGAAACAGTCAAGTGTGCCCACTATTGTTTGAGTGTTCATTTGTGTTTTCCAAAGCATATGAATATTAATGTACCTTAATGACTGATGGTCGCCCTATGACCCTCTGCATATACCTGTAAGGCTGTTACATATGGAAATGAGCTCTTGAATTTATCCTTGGTGAGAACTGCATTGACCTTATACTTTCCAGCTGTACTTTGGGTTTGATGAAACTTAATGAAGGACTTTATTTGTAACTTCCTTAAAGAAACATGCCGACTTTTGGAGACTTCAGCTTATTCACCGTATCCCCCAGAGTTAGATAAGTCCATACATACAATTCTCATCTCTGTGTGTGCTATAACTCTGTCTGATGCACCCACCACTAGCCTAGCTTAGCACTGGAGGTAAATGTCTCCAGCTAGCCTACTGCTCAATAAGTGACATAAGTGTTGTGATGTGTATAGTTTCATTGTGTACTAAGACAGACGGAAAATTAAAGTAGCAATTTTCTAGGTCGATATGGCTAGGAACTACACTCTCATTCCTGCGTAATAATCCAGGAACTTTTCTGCCTTACCATGGGTGCAGCGGCGCAATGATATTACACAGCGCCTGAAAATAGTCCCCAGCACACTCCCTGTGCAAGCAGGTTGTCACATTGGATATGTTGATGGAAGTTAGCCTATTTTCAGGCGCTGCGTAATATACAAACCCGATTCCAAAAAAGTTGGGACACTGTACAAATTGTGAATAAAAAAGGAATGCAATAATTTACAAATCTCATAAACTTATATTTTATTCACAATAGAAAATAGATAACATATCAAATGTTGAAAGTAAGACATTTTGAAATGTCATGTCAAATATTGGCTCATTTTGGATTTCATGAGAGCTACACCAAAAAGTTGGGACAGGTAGCAATAAGAGGTCGAAAAAGTTAAATGTACATATAAGGAGCAGCTGGAGGACCAATTTGCAACTTATTAGGTCAATTGGCAACACGATTGGGTATAAAAAGAGCCTCTCAGAGTGGCAGTGTCTCTCAGAAGTCAAGATGGGCAGAGGATCACCAATTCCCCCAATGCTGTGGCCAAAAATAGTGGAGCAATATCAGAAAGGAGTTTCTCAGAGAAAAATTGCAAAGAGTTTGAAGTTATCATCATCTACAGTGCATAATATCATCCAAAGATTCAGAGAATCTGGAACAATCTCTGTGCGTAAGGGTCAAGGCTGGAAAACCATACTTGATGCCCGTGATCTTCGGGCCCTTAGACGGCACTGCATCACATACAGGAATGCTACTGTAATGGAAATCACAACATGGGCTCAGGAATACTTTCAGAAAACATTGTCGGTGAAAACAATCCACCGTGCCATTCGCCGTTGCCGGCTAAAACTCTATAGGTCAAAAAAGAAGCCATATCTAAACATGATCCAGAAACGCAGGCGTTTTCTCTGGGCCAAGGCTCATTTAAAATGGACTGTGGCAAAGTGGAAAACTGTTCTGTGGTCAGACCAATCAAAATTTGAAGTTCTTTTGGAAAACTGGGACGCCATGTCATCCGGACTAAAGAGGACAAGGACAACCCAAGTTGTTCTCAGCGCTCAGTTCAGAAGCCTGCATCTCTGATGGTATGGGGTTGCATGAGTGCGTGTGGCATGGGCAGCTTACACATCTGGAAAGGCACCATCAATGCTGAAAGGTATATCCAAGTTCTAGAACAAAATATGCTCCCATCCAGACATTGTCTCTTTCAGGGAAGACCTTGCATTTTCCAACATGACAATGCCAGACCACATACCGCATCAATTACAACATCATGGCTGCGTAGAAGAAGGATCCGGGTACTGAAATGGCCAGCCTGCAGTCCAGATCTTTCACCCATAGAAAACATTTGGCGCATCATAAAGAGGAAGATGCGACAAAGAAGACCTAAGACAGTTGAGCAACTAGAAGCCTGTATCAACCTCTTGAATCTTGAATCTATTAGACAAGAATGGGACAACATCCCTATTCCTAAACTTGAGCAACTTGTCTCCTCAGTCCCCAGACGTTTGCAGACTGTTATAAAAAGAAGAGGGGATGCCACACAGTGGGAAACATGGCCTTGTCCCAACTTTTTTGAGATGTGTTGATGCCATGAAATTTAAAATCAATATTTATTTTCCCCTTAAAATGATACATTTTCTCAGTTTAAACATTTGATATGTCATCTATGTTGTATTCTGAATAAAATATTGAAATTTGAAACTCTATACATAAATCTATACATATCCCAACATGTAAATAGGAAAATGTTGGCGTTATTTTCTCACTTGTTGAGCAGTAGGCTAGCTGGAGCCGTTTACCTCCAGTCTTTGTGCAAAACTAGGCTAGCGGTGGGTGTGTCAGACAGAGTTATGGCACACACAGAGATGAGAATGGTATGTATGGACTTATCTAACTCTAGGGGATACGATGAATAAGCTAAAGTCCCAAAAAGTCGGCGTGTTTCTTTAACTGTTTTATTTGATGCAGGAGATGTTTCTTCACATTTTTAATAATGATAGCAAAAGCATTATTTATCAGTTTGACATCCTCATTTTGTTGATTGCTTTAATCTATAAAATATATTGATGGAAAACTCCCACATAAGCCTATACCATTTCTCAGAGCTCCATTTGAATCAACTCATTGAAGATTACAGAGCAGAATCATTTGGGTTTACTCAGCACATTGATGCGGTGAGATTATTTGCCCAATATAACCACCCCAGATTATCCTGACCTGCATTACCCTGGATTATTTCCTTCACATGCACAGATTATTCAACTAAACGACAGCGGCCTTATAGCAACCTCAATATCAACAGGTGCAATGTGGATGATCTCCTTTGCCTATGTTGAACCACAGTGCATTTCTCATATACGGTGTAAAGATTACTGAGATTGGCAGCTCAATATGTGCGTTCATGCGTTTTACACATAGTGAACTGAGCATGTGTGGATTCTTTGGATGGGTGGATCCTTACATAATAATATTGATTCTAAGGGTTAATAATTATTTTGTATTATTATTACACTGAAAATTAAGGCATATCAAAAAAGTTTGATGTGAAGAAAATGTTGTTTCCTCCTTCCATTCTTTTGGACTGAATTAATAGTTACTGAATGGAAAGCAATCAAAACATCTGATAATTTGCAGTTTAGACTTATATAAAGGCATAATTCACCCCAAAATGAAAATTGTGTCATCATTGATTCACTTATCATTTTGAACCTGTATTGCCAAATTTATGCTGAAAGGCTGGCACAGAAGCACTTCTGAAGTGGCATTTAGGTGTCTTGACATAGACTGTTTAATGCTGCATAGAGTAGTACTTGCCTGACTGCATTGTGCCAAGTGTAAAGTTTGGTGGAGGGAGATTATGGTGTGGGGTTGTTTTTCAGGAGTTGTGAAAGGAACTCTTTTTTCCTTATTTCCTGTGAAAGGAACTCTTAATGCTTCAGCATGCCAAGACATTTTGGACAATTTCATGCTCTCAACTTTGTGGGAACAGTTTGAGGATGGCCCCTTCCTGTTCCAACATGACTGCACACCAGTGCACAAAGCAAGGGCCATAATGACATAGATGAGCGAGTTTGGTGTGGAGGAGCTTGACTGGCTTGCACAGAGTCTTGACCTCAACCCGATAGAACATCTTTGGTATGAATTAGAGTGGAGAGTGCGAGCCAGGCCTTCTCGTCCAACATCAGCGCCTGATCTCACAAATGCGCTTCTAGAAGAATGGTGAAAAATTCCCATAAACACACTCCTAAACCTTGTGGAAAGCCTTCCCAGAAGAGTCGAAGCTGTTAGAACTGCAAAGGGTGGGCTAACTCCATATTAAACCTTACGGATTAAGAATGGGATGCATTAAATTTCATGTGCATGAAGCTAAAGGAAGGCGTCCCAAAACATTTGCCAATATAGTGTATTTTGTTGATCCAGGAACAATATTCCTGTCTGAACATTTAATCCTAACCATATCCCTAATACTAAACCTAGCAATAAGTTATCCCTAAAATCAAAGGGAAATATAGATGAATAACACTGAAGTAGAAACACCTAACCCTGTTTGTAAGCCTAAACTTGACTTGATAAACTGTAAACTTGGCCCTCATATCCGATTGGTTGATTGGATTGTTGCGCCATGATCAACAAAGATGTTGATCCAGGAACACATTGTGTTTTTTGTGCTGAATTTTGAGCAGGCACAGAGCAGCATTAACTCGGCTGTGTAAAAATGCTTTATGACTGTATTCTGTGAAACACAAAAGGTGATATAGTTTATTTATAATGTTCAAGCTTCTCTTTTTGGACCAAAAGCAGCTTTGGTTCCACAAAAGAAAAGTCATAGAGCTTTGAAGCAACATTATGGTAGCTAAACGATGACAGATTTAATATTAATAATGGCTTTAATCGCCCATTTTTCTGTTTAACATAGATATCAGTACTGATATTAAAATTGGTCTTGAAAGTACTTGGTTGGTATCAGATTGAAAAGAAAAGAAATGTTATCACTCATCGCTAGATCATAGTGTTCTAGCCCTGCCTATGTGATGTCATTATAAGCCCCCTCCTTCCTGTCCTCTGTGTCCTTTTCCTACTCGGACTGGAATGTTTCATAAATCACGGAAATCCTACTGGAGAGCAGAAAACTGAAGAATCGTGGAATCACCTTGAGCGAGACTTCCTGCATGATGCAGTGGGACAGCGGCTCATTTATTACTGTCCTCATCCTGGCTGAAAAAAAGAGAGACGTACAGAGTTACAGTACGTCCACGGTTTCAAAAAGGCTCTAAAAATACATTTTCCCACATGCACTGTGCCATAAAACATTTACAGTCCACCACAATCTGCTTCACTGGCGTTGACGCAACAGTCTTGAAATATTCACAAGGTTGCTAGCTTGTTGGCTCAGAGAGAACACTGGAAAAAAAGGTAGAAGAGAGAGAGAGAGAGACAGAGGGAGAGAGACGATGCGCTTACATAACACGCCAGCCGCAGTCTGAGATGAGGGCGCAGGTTTAGACACGCGTCTCCTCAGCCAATATCAACAGCCAGTCTCTCCTCCCGCTGCAGTGCATGGTGACATTAGCACTCTTCATCCCTGCCCTGCTGTCGATCTCTTTCCCCCTCTGCAGTCTTACACAACCAGGGAATTCTCACACGTTCACATTGATATAGTATCGTGTAGGAGACAGAGGTCATGTCCAGACAATGACTAAAATGCACATTCACTTCTTACAGGTGGGTGCTGTTTGGTGACAAGAGAGCAAAATATATTGCTTCATATAGTTATCAAGTCTGTATATCAAGCTATTTTGATATATTAGTCTTATTATGAATGATTCATCTGTGAACATTATTCCAAAACAATTGTATGTAAATTGTATACCGTTCAAAAGTTTGGGGTAATATTTTTGAGTATTTCATGCTCACCAAAGCTGCAATTATTTGATCAAAAATACAGTAAAAACTGTAATATTGTGAAATATTATTACAATTTAAAAGAACTGTTATAATATTGAATATAAGAACTGAATATAATTTATTCCTGTGATGGCAAAGCTGAATTTTCAGCAACATACTCCAGTGTTCAGTGTCATGGTCCTTCAGAAATCATTCTAATTGCTGCTCAGGAATTTTTTATTTATTATTATCAATGTTAGAAACAGTTGTGCTGCTTAATATTTATATGGAAACCGTGACTTATTCAGGATTCTTTGGTAAATAGAAAGTTTAAAAGAAATAGAAATATTTTGTTGCATTATAAATGTTTTACTGTCACTTGAATTGAATGCATCTTTTTGAATAAAAGTATGAATTCTTACATTTTTTTTTAAAAGCCCAAACTTTTAAATGGAAGTGTACGTGGCAAAATGTGTAATCAAATATTTGAAGGATTAAATAATAGAGATCATGTATTCCCTCTTCCTTCCGGAACAAGCATGCAAATTGAACAATTAACATGATTAAATGTTAGATGAACCCGAGCTACAATAGCATTATCTAGATCTGTTAATCTGATATAGCGAAAAACCATATCGGTATGATTTCAGTCAGAATAAAGAGTTTACATGACATTTTAAAAAAGGTGAATTATTAGCATCTTGGTACTGCACCAAAACAAACAAGCAAACTTCGAAATATACACTGTTTTGAAAGTACACTCCAAAAATATTTCGGCCTAAATTTATGTAGCCTATTTGAATTCCATATAAGATTTCCAATCAATGTTCAATAGTTAAATGTATAAGAGTGAAAGAAATTTGATTGACTGATATATAATATATGAATATATAAACTTGTGTATATTTAAAACATTCAGTTTTTTTAGTACTATTACAGACATTCAACCTGCTTCTTACCTGTTTCATGTATGACTAACACTTATGAAATTGTATTATTATTTATGTTAAAATGTGTAATCCAAATGGATGAATATTTTATATGCTATTTAAATACATCAATCTTTTTTTTTTTTTGAGTGTATCGTTATATATAGTTATATAATGTAACTTTATACTAGACAAAAAAAAAAATCACTTGGTAATCTTGTCTATGCAAAGCCATATCCAATTTCAATTAATGACCACATAAAGTCAATAAATGCTGTAACATGATATACGCAAGGATACAAAAATTGACTTTTACATCCAGCCACATAAATGACATAAGACATTCCAGAAACCAGACATTTATTTGTCTAGAACAGCAGCTCCACTGCTAAAAGGACAATTTAGACGACTTTAAAGCTAAAATAAACACATTTTAATTAATATAATTAATGTAAGTGCTTTAAAAAATGAGCTTCACATTTTTGCTTTTAAACCCAATGAAATGGCTTTGCTCAAATTTACATTATGTGCATTAATGAAAAAAAATGTTCTGAGTGCCTAAATCATTTTCTATGCTAATTAATCACACGCCATATCAATTTTTAAAGAGTTTAAACTGTGTTGAACCTGGTATTCCTGAAAGAGATTTACATGGACGCTGCTATTGCAGAAACTGCTGCAGTGCATTTGCTTACTTGAAGTCCAAAGCTTGAATAAAAGAGCAAAATGAAAAATATTTCACTTCACTACATTCCGGAGCTTTATGTCTTTGCTCGCCTCCGAGATGTAAATGTATGGACGCCTTTTTCATTAATAATGTAACTTATGTCTTCACTATGAGCAGCGATTACTCGGTGGGGGACGCACAGATCTTCTGGTCTGCTTCTAGAATTTTTTGAAGGCTTAATGTGAATATTAAAGAGCGGTGTGATTTGAAACATGCTGTGTTGCTCATAACGCCTCACCGACCGTGACACAGTCGTCATAGCCCAAAGGTCAGAAGGAAATCAGAATTGTGTCTGTCTTCTGGGATGTGCAGCAGCACTGCAAACCATATTAGCGCCACCCAGCAGCATTCAAATGGAAATATACCCACTCCTTTATCTCAACCAACTGCTTGTCTGCTCTTTGAAGAAGTAACCTTCAGAGGGCTGGAAAATCAGGCTGGAGCTGTATTGTTTGCTACCTATCTGCTGTTTGCCGTCCAGCAGTGTTTGTTTACTGCATTTTAAAGTGAATTTCGCTATCTAGTCTGGTCTGCATTGCGGTCTGGGAGTAGACCAGGGGGGCTTTAATGCTGTATATGAAATGTTTTCTTTCATATCGATTATCTGTTCTCATTCAGAGTAAACAGTTTTAGTCTTTGAGAGGGAGCAGTATGCAGAGTGGCTTTTTATCTATGTTTATCGTGAACGCATAGAGACATGGTCTTAAAGGAATTGCTAGTGGGCAAGTTATTAAAAAAATTTAGTTATAAGCTACAAATTCTTTTCTTTAGAGAAAAATTGTTAAGCTGAATAACACCCTTCAAATAAAGTAGGCAATTGAACTACATTTGAGCTGACTACATTTAAAATAGGCATTAAATGGAAGCTGAGATAGTCTTTTCTTCTCTATTGTGACATACACTCACCTAAAGGATTATTAGGAACACCATACTAATACTGTGTTTGACCCCCTTTTGCCTTCAGAGCTGCCTTAATTCTACGTGGCATTGATTCAACAAGGTGCTGAAAGCATTCTTTAGAAATGTTGGCCCATATTGATAGGATAGCATCTTGCAGTTGATGGAGATTTGTGGGATGCACATCCAGGGCACGAAGCTCCCGTTCCACCACATCCCAAAGATGCTCTATTGGGTTGAGATCTGGTGACTGTGGGAACCATTTTAGTACAGTGAACTCATTGTCATGTTTAAGAAACCAATTTGAAATGATTTGAGATTTGTGACATGGTGCATTATCCTGCTGGAAGTAGCCATCAGAGAATGGGTACATGGTGGTCATAAAGGGATGGACATGGTCAGAAACAATCGCATTTAAACAATGTCCAATTGGCACTAAGGGGCCTAAAGTGTGCCAAGAAAATCATCAGACCAGGCAACGTTTTTCCAGTCTTCAACTGTCCAATTTTGGTGAGCTCATGCAAATTGTAGCCTTTTTCCTATTTGTAGTGGAGATGAGTGGTACCCGGTGGGGTCTTCTGCTTTTGTAGCCCATCCGCCTCAAGGTTGTGCGTGTTGTGGCTTCACAAATGCTTTGCTGCATACCTCGGTTGTAACGAGTGGTTATTTCAGTCAAAGTTGCTCTTCTATCAGCTTGAATCAGTCGGCCCATTCTCCTCTGACCTCTAGCATCAACAAGGCATTTTCGCCCACAGGACTGCTGCATACTGGATGTTTTTCCCTTTTCACACCATTCTTTGTAAAACCTAGAAATGGTTGTGCGTGAAAATCCCAGTAACTGAGCAGATTGTGAAATACTCAGACCGGCCCGTCTGGCACCAACAACCATGCCACGCTCAAAATTGCTTTCCCATTCTGACATTCAGTTTGGAGTTCAGGAGATTGTCTTGACCAGGACCACACCCCTAAATGCATTGAAGCAACTGCCATGTGATTGGTTGATTAGATAATTGCATTAATGAGAAATTGAACAGGTGTTCCTAATAATCCTTTAGGTGAGTGTATATCCGATGTAGAGTGGGACTTGATTTTGTTCATTGGGAGAGAATCAGAGAAGATATGTCGTTGCAAGAGGGAGGAAAAGATATTTTGATCAAAGATTACAAGGGCATGATGTGCACGGATAAATCCTTTATAATAAATACTGCAATTTTCCATACAAAAACAAACAAAAAAGAATTGTCCGTTTTGATTTCATGGTGACTTTAAAAGTACTTAATTTTTCATGTGATATATTTAAAAAAATTTAAGCTTTAATTTCTTCAGGTATATAAGCCATATATATATATATCCCTTTATTGTGTATGTTTGTTTGCTGAGGAAATGTGTCAGCTTGTTCCTCATTAGCACATACACCGATCAGGCATAACATTATGACAGGTGACGTGAATAACACTGATTATCTCTTCATCACGGCACCTGTTAGTGGGTGGGATATATTAGGCAGCAAGTGAACATTTTGTCCTCAAAGTTGATGTGTTAGAAGCAGGAAAAATGGGCAAGCGTAAGGATTTGACAAGGGCCAAATTGTGATGGCTAGATGACTGATGGCCAGATGATCTCCAAAACTGCAGCTCTTGTGGGGTGTTCCTGGTCTACAGTGGTGAACCGGCGACAGGGTCATGGGCGGCCAAGGCTCATTGATGCATGTGGGGAGCGAAGGCTGGCCCGTGTGGTCCGATCAAACAGATGAGCTACTGTAGCTCAAATTGCTCAAGAAATTAATGCTGGTTCTGATAGAAAGTTGTCAGAATACTTTCTGCAGTTTGTTGTGTATGGGGCTGCATAGCCACAGACCAGTCAGCGAGCGCGACATTGACATGTACCACCTAAGCATTGTTGCATGTACACCCTTTCATGGTAACGGTATACCCTGGTAGCTATGGCCTCTTTCAGCAGGCTAATGCGCCCTGCCACACAGCAAAAATGGTTCAGGAATGGTTTGAGGAGCACAACAACGCGTTTGAGGTGTTGACTTGGCCTCCAAATTCCCCAGATCTCAATCCAATCGAGCATCTGTGGGATGAGCTAAACAAACAAGTCCAATCCATGGAGGCCCAACCTCGCAACTTACAGGACTTAAAGGATCTGCTGCAAACATCTAGGTGCCAGATACCACAGCACTCCTTCAGGGGTATAGTGGAGTCCATGCCTCGAGGGGTCAGGGTTGTTTTGGCAGCAAAAGGGGGACCAACACAATAGTAGGAAGGTGGTCATAATGTTATGCCTGATCGGTGTGTATCATAATGTTTCCCCCCAAAATGTATTTTGGGATCCAGTTTGTCGAGTTAGTTTTCACCTGGATATTTGATTGCAGTCAGATGATGCTAAGATTCATCCATGTTGAAGATTTGCAGCATAAATGTACATGTAAAGATTTCAGTGTCAGTCAAGCAAAACATTTATGCAGGAATTTCTCTGATCGATTTAAACTCAAGCAGATAATCTTAATGATTCCGATTCCTTTGTTCATATGATTCGTTGAAAAGGACCGACTCAAAAAAGTCATTTATGAATCAGACATTGCTTGTTCATTATAACTAGCTGACTGAGATACAGTACAAACGTCTTTATTGCTGAAAATATTGTCAATAAAAATGTAACTTTGTAGTGTTTCATGCTACTCTGTTATGAAATAGCTTTGCTGAATCGCTAATGAAAAACTGCCACCTCACTACCGAGAAATGGATTGTGGACTAGTTTAACTAAGCTTCATTTGCAATTTTCTGTCAAAACTATAATAAATAAAGCATTATCCTGCTTATTTATTAAATTCAAGCATGCAAATATATTTATTTTACATAAGACAGCGCACTAGCTTGTGACCAGACTCTCTCTCTCTTTCGGGTATGGTTAGAACTGAGAAAACCTCTTTGTGCTCTGGGATCAATTAGAGGTGCTTTCAGCACAGACAGACTGTGACTGAGGCAGGATCATGTGAGATGTGTGTTTTGTTTGGGTGAGAAATGTGTTTGGACCTCATGACCTGCCCACACGTACTTAGTGTCCTTGTGAGCCCCAGGGCAAAGCATACTGGGGACAAGACCTGTCCTTCCTAGTCTTGCGTAGCCAGACCTTCAGATTGACTACAGAAGGTCTGGACTCCATACCGGACTTTATTGGCCAAGGACCACTCAGAAGCCGTCTGACTGACATGTAAAGCAACCAATCATAGTTCGTTTTGTTCTGCATCATGTTTAGGTGCGTGAAAATGTAACACTAATGTCCTTACAATAACAGACCGGTGTGTAAAACTCTTGAATGTATTTTAAAGTCTATGCCGCAAACTTTACACACTTCACATACTTTCAGCAGAAAATCCAGCGTTTAGTTCATCCTGATAAGCACTCATTGTCACAGCTGTGAACACAATGGCTTGCTTTTTCCATAAAGGCGTTTGGCATTACTGCATTTTTGTTTCCAGGCGGACCGTTTAAGAACGTGACACACATGTCCCCCACGGAAATCCTGTAGAATTCAACCAATCAGATGACTACTTTGACGAAGTGTGCCGTGTGCACAGTGTTCAGCCAATGGTCCGTAGGCTTGACGTCTGAGGCTGAGACTATGTCCTTCCTTCCTGTACAGACTGGGCAAATTCCAATCGGAAGTGAGCAGCATCTCTATGCCCTACTCACTCTGAAGGGCAGAGCATAACCATAAATGATTAAATTACTTTCTTGAATTGACCATCGCCTGTTCCTTTCACTAACAGACCTGTGGAAGGTCCCTTCGCTCCTACAAATTACATCCCCTTCTTTCAAGGGTGCAAAAAACGTTGGAATTCACCCACTGTTCCTGGATCTTGCAACCCAACTGCTGTATTCCATCTAACCTGGGGCTAATTCCATTTTCTAATTTACAAATTTTCTGAAGGAAATGTGAGTGGTGCTGCCCATGCAACACTTGCAACCATGTTTCTGGGGCCCTCCAAAGAGCCCTCCTCCACCAAGTCTGTTATTTTGGTTTCAATTGTATGTTGAAGCATTTATATTGATCATCCATGCAAATAAGTAGGGGTGAATTCAGGTTGATTGGGACTGTTTTTCCAAGTCATCTCAATGGCAAAAGTGTCCAAATCACCCTGAATTTATCCTACATCTTAACACCAGGGTTATGTACCTGGTGGGTCAGGGTCATATGTTTATGGAAACTTGTTTCCGCCACATAATTGTGTATAAATTGTGACTTTTTATCTCAAAGTTTGCCTTTTTCCGGCAATTGCAAGTTTATACCTCGCAATTCTGACATTTTCTGACAAAATTGCAGAATTGTGAGATATAAATTCTGATCGCAACTACTTATTTATTTTTTATTCCGTGGCAGAAACAAGCTTCCATACAGTATTTTCCATACAGTTTTTAAAATTATATTTTGTCATTATCTTTTTTTACATTCTCTAGTAATTGTCATTAATCTAATACAAATGTCATTCTCACGATGAGATATACATTATTATATATAATATATATATATATATATATATATATATATATATATATATATATATATATATATATATATATATATATATATATATTATAAGAATTATTATGTTATATTAATATACCAGATATTACTATGTATAATGTAGTATTATAAAACATAGTTGCAATCCTGGTTTCTGATTGGTCGACACAACAGCCAGGAATTGGGCTACTTTTACACTGTTTTTTAGTTGAAGCGACCCCCGCGAAACGCAAAATTTTAACCCCCTGGAATGCGATTGGGCTATTTTTGGCCAGGTTCTGAATAGCAATTGGCTGGGTTATGCGACGCAAACCTGGCAACCCTGATAGCAGCCGTGCTAAAACCCAGAATATAGTAACAGTTGTTCATTTGGTAAACGTATCATTGTGCAGAACCCATTGCAGATCATTATTTTTGTTGCAAAGCAATAAGCTGTTTTGTCAGGGCTTTTTTTTAACATAAACATATAAATGAACAGTTGTTATATCGCAATATTATTACTGTGAAAACAAATGAGTGTAATTCTAGATATGTACATGTGGTCTTAATGAGGGGAAATGTGGACTAGCGCACAATGCATTGAGGTTTCTGGTGAGAAGCTGGTGTTATCATTCACCGTCATGGGTGATTTGATATCCTCGAACCCACTGGGCAGAACAAAATCGCATGTTCCTAACCACAGTGACTGCAGAGATCCTAGAGAGCAAGGAAGACAAACACAAAATTGTTCCAGGGTGGAATCAGCCTACAGCCTTTATTGCACATTCCTGTTTGGTTTTGCTCTGACCACATCCTGGCATGATGTTTATGCAGTGCAGAAAACACATTGTCTTGTAGTTTTACCTTTCACCCTGTGAAAGCCTGAGATCACTACATATACCAGACTCCTTTCAATTCAGGTACATATATTATATTTTTTTCATTTATTTTTCTTTCTCTTTTTATCATCAGTGACAATGCCTGCAACATGCTTCAAAATCTTCATTTTGGCAAACTACAAATAAATTAAAACACATTCATAGAACACAATTTGACATTTAAGGACATTAAGAAAGAAAATTAGGACAAACTGAACAAACGGGAAAAAAATACAAAGAAGCGGCTTCGGCTCTTTTTCATTACTTTCTTGCTTTTTTTTGAAAAAGAAAAGAAAAAAGAAAACAAGTTAGCTAGCTAACAATCACAGACCACATGCAGATATAATACAACAGAATCATCTCACTCGTTTGGACGATTAACTCTGTTAGTTAGTTTCTGCAAACTACTGATCTAAACTATATCACAAAATTATGCTTTAAACCGGAAAACATCCAATTTCGTGATATTTTTTACTGATTATAATAAGTCCTTGGTATAGTATCTCCTCTCGCTAAATAGGAAAACACACGACCACTTCTCAATAATGTCCAAACAGAGTCTGGAGAAGACCAAATGCACTTCAGTAGTGATAAGAGATACCATCTGCAACTAGACATAGAAATCTGCAATAAGCCACCCACGAGGGTTTACGCATGTTTTTACAATCACTGCAGTGATACAAACATGAATTATAGGTTGTCCGGTGATCAGCGTGTTTTTAATTTCGATGACCAGGATAAAATGATCATTGTATACAGCAAAATGTAGTGCTTTCAACCCGAGTGAAGCACTGGACACTCACCATTCTTTGTACTGGATAACCTTAATATCAATAACACAGAAAGCTACTAGACAGAAATAAATATCAGTAACGGATCATCAGTGTTGTTTTGCCTCCATCCTTCTTCAGGGCATCAGCTTTTGCTGTTTTATCATTTATACATCAGTGTCTTCGTCCTTTTTAAAAATGAATTAGCAGCTTCTCATCTGACATTTGAAATCGTCAGTAGTAGCAGAGAGTCTTTCTACTGAGAGCACAGCAGTTACACACAGGAAAACACACAAGGAAATGGTGACAAAGTACATTAAGCATTTGGCACATGCTGTTTCCATGTCTGGAAAAGACTACCCTCAAAATATCATATGAAACAGCATCTCACAACAAGGAAATATGATTTTTCCAACCTTGAAGCATCATTTTAAGGGAATATTTTTCACCCAATAATGACAACTCGTTTACACACCCTAATGCCATTCCAAACCAGTATGACTGATATTCTTATGTGGTACATAAAAGGAGACATTTTGAAGAATGTAATAGTTGTTCTTTATATACGTCATTCTATTTTATGGTTGTCCTCCATAGTGGATAGTGGATATGGATTGGGGCTGTCAAGCTCCAAAAAAGACAAGTACCATAAAATGCACCATAAAGTATAACAATATTAGTCAACAGTTGTGTATGCTATATTCTAGTCTTCTGAAACCATGATAACTTTGGGTGGCCAACAAAACCCAAAATCCCACAATAAGTGGAATCTTGTATAATCTTTCCATTCGCCATTGCTCTCATGCTGTATTTCACTGGCATTTCCACATATTCAAATTTCAAAATCAGGATTTATCACGTCAATGACTTTATTGGCGTCAAAACACCACTGACATCAAATCTGACTTGTGAAGTTTAAATGCGCCATATTTGAATGGACACGGACAGTTCTTTACTTAAATTTAGGCCTTTACTCACAAAGAAGTATTGTATGGCTTCGAAAGGCTATTTTCGAGGTTGACAATTTAATGGAAAAGAGCAGCTAGTACACACTTCAGCATTTTTCCTTTAGTGTTTTACTAAAGAAAGAACATCATATAGGTTTGAAACAACATGAAGGTGAGAAAATGACAGAATTTTCATTTCTGGGTGAATTACTCCTTTTACACCCAATATGTCAACAACACCCATGATTTCGCCTTCTCGACTATTGTGTCATTTGTATTTCACACACCGTGTGGAGGGCGCCATGGCTAGGGAGGGGTCTAAAATAAACAAAGCTCTTCTACATCTCATCACTCACAAGATGCAGTCTGAGCTGTTCCGGATTCACGCTGACATTTGAAGGAGAAGTCAATAAACATCAAGGCGCCGAGCTGCAGCTCTCTCGGAGCATCAATCAGGCAACTAAACGAGCCGCCTTCATTCCTCAAGGTTTCTGAACAAAGGAGTCACCCCCTCAGTGTCTCTCTCTCTCTCTCTCCACCTCTGTCCTTCTTCATCTGGCTCTTGTCAACAGTGGCGGCACCAGCTACCAGAGTCCAGGTTTGAAGTCATAACAGATGTGTGCGTTGATTTACGCTGTTCGAGCGCGATGAGAACTTATATCCTGGGCTCAGTGGGCTGTCGGCCATTTTGTCCTGTTTGCTGTTGTTCTAGTCTAGTATTGATCAAGTACACAGCACAGTGATGCAGAGTCAGTGCAAGGTGGAGGAATCGGGCCCACAACCACGAGCGTATCGATCAGTGAGCCAAAATAGTACAAGCGAATCAGCACAATTAATGTTTGATCGTGTTCGGGGCATCAGCTGTGGCATCGGCATGTGAAGGTGCCAAGTTACAGCAATATCCTTATGTTGTCGCTCACAACGGGTCAGGTCTGCTCAGTCGCCATTGTCCTGTCGCTCGGTGCTCCATGGGGACAGATGCCACGATGAACACTCAACATCTCACGTGCAAACATCACCATGTCTGTCACATGTCTCTCTCTTTCTCTCGCCAATACTAAGATCCCATTGGGACGTCGACATTCGTTAATGCCATCTGGTATCTAAATCATGAGAATTAAGAGCTTTTGGTCTTCTCCAAAAACAAATAATAGAATGACCAACAGAGGTGGTTCACATTTTTTTTCTTTGACCTCTGCATAAGCAACGAAGGCTTTGTTCACACTAAGAATCTATCCAATTTTTGGAAGTGATGAAATCTGGTGTGTTTGTTCAGACTATGTTGTCCAAATCAAGTGCATCTACATTGGTTGCCATTGTAGTGTTGTAAGCATTAGCATGGTGCCAGACTTCCTCATATAACGACCAAGAGCAGCTGTCAATTTAGCCTCTGCTCATGTCTATCTTGACAGTGCTGGACTCATAAGGGACATTTTTATGCATTCATGTAAAAACTGCTGACTCATGCACTATTCATAACAGTGAGAGTCACATAGTTTGCTATATGAGGAAAAAGTAAGCGAAAATTATCTATTCAGATCTTAAAATTGATTGGATTTCAAACCACATATATATGTGAACACATATGGGTTTGTAAACTGAGTTTCATGTCTTTTTTCTGTTCTGAATTTTAAAAAACAATTGAATTTGAGTTGGATAAAAAAAATCAGATATTTGCTGCCTGTCTGAACAAAGCCCTAGAGTATTTTTTCTCCATTGGAAATCAATGACCATCTACGCAACACAGTGATGTCTAAATTTTGCCACGCGTACAGAGGAAAAGAAAGAGCACAGCTCTACATAAATTACAATCATCATGTTGCATCCAACCGTGAAAAACAGCACAGCCGATGAGGAGGAAACCAGAAAAACTGAACCTCAAATGTAGTGTAATGATCTGCTTATCTATTAAGTGTTAACAAAGTCATTTGCATGTAAATGAGGGCAAGTCTGATGCTGTTCAGTGCAATGCATTGTCAGCTATAAAAGGAAAGAAGGATGGATGGATGGACGGATGGTGAAGAAAAGAAGCAAAACAGATGGATAGACAAGGATATAGAGTGAGGATGTGGGATTGGTGCACATTTAACTTTGATTGGAGCCTCAATCATATCCAGAGTCCTTAGCTGTATGTAGCTGCAGTGACGCGCACTCATGGGTAATTGTGATGTCGCAGCGAGTGTTCGGTCCATGGCACCTCGATGAAGAAGAGTGAAGGACGGGGTGATGGTGAATGTGCCACGTTGATGTGTAAGATATGATGCGCTAGCTTTTGTTTTTTTCGTAGTTAAGTTTGATGATGAAAAAGAAGAAAACCCAACTGAAAAAAGCCATGTCGGGATCGCCATCGAAGATGCTGACATCAGCCGTCGGACACGGGAGGGGACACCCAGCCATACTTCTCGTGGGTCTTGACAAGGCTCTTGAAGGTCGCCTCAGCTTCCTTGCGACTAAAGGCCTTCTTAGACTTGCCTGCTTTCCTGCAGATACGACCCTAAAGAGAAAACACAGCATGTGCAGAAATCAAGATTTTCTTCCTCCAAAAACAAGCAAACAAGTGAAACATACTTCATTTAATGATCTTCAAAAGGAATAATCAAAATGGAACTGTCGGATTATGTTGAAAATAATATTCAAAAATAAAATATAAATAATAAAAATAATATTTTAATACTTCATATCAGTGTACATATTGCTAAATATACAACAAATATATTATGCATATAATAAAAATGATATAATAAGCTGCATACATTTATAAATATATGCAATAAAATAGAAAATATTTGTAGAGTTGGATATGAATTTTGTTACAAATATTAAATGTTATTTAAATTAAATTTGAATACTTTAAATATTTGATTAGGAAGATTTTGAATACTTCCTAATCATATCAGCGTATAACAATGCTGAATATTTAATTACTATTATATATATATATATATATATATATATATATATATATATATATATATATATATATATATATATATATATATATATATATGAACATGCAATAGTAATTGTATCTAAACTTCAGAGATCAATTTTGCAATGAATATTATATTACAGCGTTGGTGGATATTATTTAATATTCTTAAATATTTGAAAGATTTTTAAGTGCTTATGAAGATATTGAGATTCTTGAGCACACCTAAATATATGTACCTCTTTATAGAAATAACATCACAACATTTATTTCCATCAAGAGGTGCATAAATTTTTGGCCAATATCTTGTACTGACAATGCAAGAGTCCAGCACTCTGTAAAGTCTACTCCTGCACATCCCAAAGACTTTCAATGATTTTAAGGCATGGACTCAGAGGTGCCGATTCATGTGTGAAAATGATTCTTCATGCTCCCTCCCAACCATTCTTTCACAATTTTGAGCCTTATGTATCTTGGCTTTGTCATCCTGGAATATGGCCATGATGTGTCTTCCTTCATGGTTGTTTAAAAAATGAAAAGCACACTCCATCAATTAGGATTAAAAGAACTGTCCCCAAACATATAACATGCTAGAAACATAATAATCACAGCAATGATGATCCAGTCACTGAGTCTTAAGTATTTGCCTATTTAAATCCAAACAGCGACTCTTTTTTTTTTTTGCCAGGCAGTGTACTTCAAGAGATGAGAAGCAGAAAAGCATCATACTTCACCATCCTATTGACTTAAACACAGGCCAGTATGGAGTGTGTGTCCAAGAGAAAAATTACACATGATCAGTGATAATAATGTATTGCGATATTTCCTACACAACATTAACTTTCAAATATAATTTAGGCCAACAATTTAAAGGTGAAGTGTAATTTCATTATGTTACATTGGTTTCTATGCCAAT
This sequence comes from Paracanthobrama guichenoti, assembly GCA_018749465.1. Lineage (NCBI taxonomy): Eukaryota > Metazoa > Chordata > Actinopteri > Cypriniformes > Gobionidae > Paracanthobrama > Paracanthobrama guichenoti. Next base: position 36,356,186 of record CM031961.1, on the reverse strand, counting down.
TTAATATGCAAATAACTATAAGTATGACATTCATACATCCTATAGTGTAAACCCTGTGGTCCTTTCCAAATATTGAGCAGGTAAGCATATCATATTGTAGGTTGACCAATGCTAAATTTGGAGCTAAGTCATTTGCAATTGCACTCTTCCATGTGATGTGCAAAGAAATGTAGCCATAAAACTGATTCAACCCTTTAAATATGATTATGCTTATGGATAAATCCTTTAGTCGCAAAAGAAGCCATTTGAGGTCTGCTATAAAGAATCAAAGAAGCTTGAATCAGATCTGTCTAGTCTGTCAAAGTCAACCTCTATGAAATCAAAGTTGAGGTAAAGTATGTAGGTGTTTGTAGTCTTATGCCAGATTTATTTACCTGTATTTTTATATATTACGTAACTGACATGCAGAAGCAGATGTGTGAATGACAGGTGTGATTAAATGGTCCTGGTGCAACATTTTCAGAGGTTTTCCAATTTCAAAGCCGACTGCTCTGAGCTTTGAAGACACAGTAAATCAAGAGGCTGTGCTTGATAAAACCTCAGGCTGAATTATTTAAACAAGCTTCAAGAGCATTTTAACACCAGGTTCAGCCATTTTGATCACTGGTCAAGGATAATGGGAATATAAATGATGCAATGGTGCATCCATGATTGTAGCATCCCACAGTAAAACATCCAGCTGTCATAGTATGACATTCCTCCCTGAAGTGATCGTTTCAAAGTATAAAAAACAAGTTTTTTAATGCTGCACAGGCAAAGAAATAGGATACCCCTTACTTATGTCTCAAGATGTCTGCCTGTTTGTAATTGTAACTCTTGTAAATGAGACAGACAGACAGATAGATAGACAGACAGACAAATAGACCGATAGACAGACAGATAGACGGATGGATGGATGGATATAATTCACAATAAGACCGGGTACTTGTATAGTGAAGGAAAAAAAGGTATTCATCAAACTCTAAAGACTGTTCTGCATCCTGCCAGTGTGTTATGGTCAGGAAAAACTTTTTATTTTTTGTCTGGCATCCTCAAAATACCAGCCAACAACCTGGTATGACCTAAGAAATTATTTCATAATGGGATAGACATTTTAAACAAGCCAAACACTGTGTCTACACTGGGCACGACCAATGACGCGTCGCATCATGCTGCAACACCTAGAAGCTACACTACACTAGACAAAGCAACCATTGCCAATCCATTTGTTCTTTCTATGACAAATATCGCAAGTGCTTGGATTACATCATAAATAGAACGAGGCATTAGGGGATTTGTGTCGTGTCGCACCGCATCCAGTGTAGACAGCATCACTGATTATAATGGGTTATATTGTCTTTTGTCGTGTAGTATCGTGCTGCTCGTGTCCAGTGTTGACATGGTAAGGCGGAACAAATGCCATATTTAAAAAATAAAATAAGACCAAATAGGGACTGTAAATCGTTTCTTTTAAAGGAATAGTTCAGCCAAAAATAAATTTAGTCACATTGTTCAAACAATGTTTTTCTTCCGTGAAACAGAAAACAATGACCAAATTTTGTAATTTTGGGGTGAACTCCTTTAAGGCCAGTTGAAGAATTAGGTTCTGCATGCAAAACACAACAATAATGCCACTACAGGCTACGTATGAGATCTCACAGACCCAACATCCACTAAATGAGCAAAAAGGATGTGCTTTCAGATGCCCCTGGACTAAGGTCAGTCTAGTGCCAGTGCTGATGTAAGACAGCAGGGACAGTGAGACAGAAATAGCCAGCTCTTCCCTCAGGCTCTATCAGTCAGGATGAGATCTAATGGCCCAGAAGTAACCGCCTGTGCTCAATCGAGAAGAGGCTGCCCTATCCCCTCAGAAAAGCCTGTGATTTTTGGATTAAAAGGAGCCAATGGAGTCTTAATTAAGCTTTATTGTGTTTACGGTCTCTCTTGGAAATCGCTTCTCTCACGCTTGAGAGGCAACGGTGGAGAGCGCTAGGGAGGGAAGCGAGAATGCGTGGGGAGTCGTGCCGATGTTAATCCAGGTTATTTGCATCAGCATTTTCGCTGCAGCATGCTAACGGCATCACCAACGTCTCCCTGAACTATTTTGGTTTGGTGTGTATAGAGTGCAACGCAGTACCCGTGTGAAGTGCCTGATGGGTAATCCTGTGAATGGAGATCAGTCAATGGTCGCACTCGGGCTCTGTGCATTCTGGGACAACACAGACGTTAGGGATTATGTAACCAGCATGTGCTAGATAAGGGTAAACAGTGTTGCTCTTTGCATCATAACATCACATGAAGCGTACACTTGTTTGATACTGCTTACAGTCCCATGTCAAAAAGGAAGTTGACTGTAAATTTAACTTTAAGGCAGCTCAGGAATTTTGTTGATCACTTAAACTAAGGCAGAATAGAGTCTTGATAAGAGACAAATGATGGGTCTTTTAATTTTCAATCTATAACCTTATGGTCTTAAGCATTAAGAAGTAGTGTAAAAACGTGTATGTATGCATTGTACCAAATTGATGTTATGTGCTGTAAATGATTCTGATTTAGTCTTAAAATACACAAATGTCTGAGCTTTGGTATGCAGAAATATCTCCCAAAACCAAAGAATTACAAAAAAAGGTAACATTTAAATGACTGTCAAAGCACATCATATCCTTAAGTTAGAAGTGAATGAATGAATGATTCAGTAAAGCTGGGGGAAATGATTCACTTAAATTCCAAATTATTATTTCCAAAGGCGATAAACGAATGCTCTGCAGCAAAAGGCAAAATGTGGCCTGTCGTTTCCTTTTATAATACAATAGCTGCATGTTAATTGGGGGTCTGTTGTGTCAGTGGCAGCTAAAATGGTAATTACCCTTGAGTGCTTTGGGTCATTTGGGGAAAATGGTTATCTAGCCACCGCTGCCTCAGACCCATCATGAATTTGGAATTTTAGAGCTCTTGACAGGTTGACGTAAAGGTAGATGAACAGGTCTTTCCTCTCAGATTTACAGCAGAGGGTTAATGGCCAGTCTCTAGCTTCATTATGGATTCTCATCCATTTTGATGACCCACGCTGGTCTTTGCTATCATCCTTAGAACAGGACTGTCTAATGACCAATGCGATCCATCTATGGAGCCCATCTAATCACATTACTAGTTAAGATCCAGGCTACGCTGGTTCGAAATTATGATTCTGTTGGCAAAATCATTTTTGGTGCAAAATAACCTGTAATTGCAGACTTGCAGATAATATATGGTTATAGAAACTGATTTACACAACCTGAAGATTTAACTTAAAATGTATAAAAAATAAATAAAAATCCAGGTGTAGCATTTTAAATGTAGTAGGAAATACCCTATAACCAGAAGAGCAACCAATGTAAAGTGTGGTCAGAAAACCCATATTTTGATTACACTTCAGCCTACAGTTAAAAATAAAGGTGCCTAAATAGGTTTTATAGCCTGATGACATAACCCTGACCCTTTTTAAAGTTCCTACAGTGCAACGTGATTATCTTTTTATGGTACTTCAGAAAATCTCCAATAAACCATATACAGCCAAATTAAGCACCATATAAAGTGGGCCAAATTAGGTTCTTGATAACAATGGTTCTTCGATGCAGATATAATTCATTCAACAAAAAAAAAAAAAAAAAAAAAAATCTGCCTTATGTTGTTCCAAACTCATCTGACGTTTTTCTTCTCAGCTTCAGTCACCATTTACTTTCATTCACTCTTAAAAATAAAGGTTCCAAAAGGTTTATTATTATTATTATTAATTTAAAGAACCATTTTCCACCAATGAACCTTCTGTACAATTCAAAGTTCGCATATGTTCTTTATTGAACCATTCTTCATAGAACCATTGATGGCAATAAATAACCTTTATTTATAAGACTGATGTATGGAAAAAGATGCAATGAAAGTGAATGAAGACTGGGGTATCTTTTATGTAGAAATAAAACCATACTGGTCTGGAACGGTCTGTGTGTTACATTCACGCGCAATATATGTAACAGCGCATTGAATGGACGTTGCATGTTTCACGCTTTTCACCTGAGCGCCGATGCCAAAATGGAGGATGGCGTCAAGAAACATGAGATGAGAAGAAATCAACGCTGCTATGGCAATAACCCATCCTCACCTGTCCTTTCACCAGACTGGCAGCGAACTGCCTCATCACGGCCTCAACGGTGTACGCGCTCGACCAGCCTCGGGGCGTTAATAACTCCATGCAGATCGCGCCGCCGTCCAGCACGTATCCGTTCTCCAGCCGCGGCGTGAGGACGCGCATGAACGGCGGAGAGAAGGGGAAATTGTCGGGGAAGGTGACATTCAGCAGTATGTACTCGGTGTTGGTCTCCTTCATGTCCTGCCACAGCGCGGAGTCCTTGTCCACCTGGTGCAGCTTGACATTCCAGTCAAACAGGTTATCGTCCGCCAGCTCCACCGTGATGAAGTTGTCGCCGAGCCGCCGGATCTCCTGCAGCTCCTTCATCAGCCTCCGCGTCCGCACCTGGGTGCAGTGCTGTCGGTTCGCCGCCGGCGGGGGCATCACGGAGCCGCTCGTCGCCTTGCTGCCAGCCGTTTGCTGCTTCTCTTTCGTGTCCTTGCTCGGTTTGTCCTGTTTGACGACTGGCTTGTCCTTGCCGGACACGTCGAAGCGCCTGGCTTTGATTTCGGGCGTGCTGAGGATGTTGTTGGTCTCGTTGCTGGTGTTGCAGTGCTTCGTGTTGTTGTTTTTCTGGTTGCCTTTGGTCCCTTTCAATGAGCCCTGGTGGTGATGCTTCGGGTCCTCCGTGTCTCGGTCGTGCAGTCGAATGAGCCCGATTTTTCGCAAAAGAGTAGCCATTGTGATGGTTCGCCGTTCGAGGAGAGTGTAATGGAGCTCGGAAAAAAGACGCCCGCAAAGCAGCTCTCCCTCAATGCATCATTTCCCCCCACGAGTGCACTGAAACACAAGAGCGCTCATTTAATACGCATTCCTACTCCTATAATTCCCTATGAGGCTGCACACCCGCGGCTACTGCAGGAGGCGCGATAACGTTGCTAGAAAATGAAGCGATAATCTGGCGCACACATACGAGAATTAGAATAGCGGGAGCGGAGCACCTCAGGTCGGTTGGCTTCCGCTGTACCTGGACGGAATGAGTAATCAAGGGTCCTGCACGAGTTATTTTTTTTCTTCACACCAGTATTCCAACAAATCCCGCCCTTGACCTGATCACTGTTTGCTGGAGATGCCACAGCTATGTGATTGACTTCTAAACTGTCCAATCACAGACCGCCAGTAGCTGTGCGGGCTCATACTAGCCAATCTTGACGTTGGATGCGGGACTTGTCTAGATGATGGTGGATTAAATAAATAACGCGTTGCTCGACATCTGTATTATTAACGCTTTTATTGTTAGTACATTCTTCTGTTATAAGACCATTCATATTCGGCGTATTGTTCATTTGTTTATTATTTTTCTTGGTATTTTAACTTGTCATTTCTATATAACATTCTACTCTTCTCGTATTTTAAACGATTCATGCTTTGCATGTGTGTTGGACACACAGAATCTCATAAACCATATTTAGCTTCATTGTACATGTGTATTTTTCTACAGTCATTGTAATGTATATAAGATGCCATCAGCATTAATAAAACATATAAATAAATAATGCGTCTTTGTCCTAATGTTTGGGTTGGGAAGAGGTCGAACTTAAGATTCACCAGCTTCCAATGAATCAATACACACTCTTCATTTAAAACTCACATTGAAAATGTGAGTGCACCAGCAGTTGCATGAATCTTTTGTGTTTGAACGAACCAATTGCTGGCCATGAACCAATGCATTATATGTCATACATATGTTGTTTCTTAATCATATTTAGCGTAATATAGTAAAACTGTTCAATAAAATGGTTTTAGAGTAAATCCAAAATATTTCAGAATTATATTTTATCGAACCTTTTTTTCAACAGTGACTTTGCAGCAATTCGAAACGCTTTACAACACAACCAAGTGTTCTGTTACCAGGGTAACAGTCCATTCTCACACGCTATTGGATGAAACGCAGCCGGAAAGCAGTTCGCTGTCATGGAAGCTAAGTTGTGTGAACAGATGTCCGTCTTTTGTCGATAGTTCTATAGTTTTACCTTGATTAAATTAATCGCACGTTTACCTTTATGTAAAATACAGCACGTGATGGCCGAAAAGTTTGATAATCTCGAGGAACACCTCGAGAAATTCGTCGAAAACATACGACAGCTTGGAATTATTGTCAGCGATTTTCAGCCCAGCAGTCAAACAGGACTCAATCAGAAACTGTGAGTTGTAATCTTTTTATTTTAACACGAATCCAAAGCATTATGTTGGTTCAAACAAATAGCATCTAGAAAATATCAACAATGCTTGCGCTGGGGGCTTTCTTGGCTCATTATCTGTAATGTTGCCTCATTCAGTCACGAGTAAATGCTAAAAATGATTAGGTTATTTATTTCCTTAGGAATTTTATGATCACAGGACTGCAGGACATTGAGAAATGCCGACAGCAGCTTCATGATATCAACGTACCGTTGGAAGTGTTTGAGTGAGTATTACATTTCATAATGGAGATACATTGAGCATATTTCTTGAATCTTGAAAAAAAATTGTGATTTGATTTGTTTTTAAATGATATAACCCTTCTTTTACACTCATTCCTTCTGTGTACCAATTTAATGACCACACATGTTATATTCAAGAAAGTTGAGATATCACATCTGCATAAAAACACAAATTTCTATAATTGATTATTGATGTTTTGCACTGTGCCTACAGGTATATTGATCAGGGTCGTAACCCTCAACTCTACACCAAGGAGTGCTTAGAGAGAGCTTTAGCTAAAAATGAGCAGGTCAAAGGAAAGATTGACACCTTGACTGTGAGTATTGGTCCGACTAACACAATGAATGACTAATGTGGGAGTGCCAGCAGGTTTTTGTTATATAAGGACATAAGTATTTTATAATTATGCTACCTCTCCTGCTTCTAGTTATTATCATTATAGTCGTCATTCTTGTTCTGAACAGGCCTTCTTAATTTTCATTTCCTTTTATCAGTGTTAGCTGAATCTTAAAGCTGCAATACTGACATATTTTATGAGTGTATAGATTAAAAGTAATATATGTACTTGGAGAGTGTGTGTGTATATATATATATATATAGCTAGACAGGTCAGCTTTATACATTTCTGCTGTAGTTGGATGATTTCCTGGTATGTTTTGAATAATACAAACAAAGGCACTTCATCTTAACCTCTTACAATATTTTATGTTTCTTTTTTTTTCTTTTTTTCTCCAGAAATTTAAAAGCCTCCTCATTTCTGAGCTGGGAAGGTTTTTCCTGAAGAGATGGCTAAATATAAGGCCATTCATGGAGATGACCCTCCTTCGTGATTTGCCAGTGCCACAACACTTCAAACGCAAGATGTACATATGTTGATATTAATATAACATGTTTTTTAAGGTTCAATTCATCAAATATGCAAATTTTTTACAGCTTTTTCATCTTTGTATTTCCTTTGTAATTCACAAGAATACTAACTGAAAACGGAGGGATATTTTGGAATATCCTTAAAACCGTGAAAAGCTTTTTTCCTCCATGCATTGTAATTTTTGCAGCATAATTTTTTATTTTTAGTTGAATAAATGATTATTTTGTGTAATCACAACAACCAGTCTTTTTGGTTATACCAATCACGTTGTTTTTTTATATGAATATATACACGTATATCAACAAGCTGTTTATACAACCCAGTGTTTATTCGGTTGCATTGGTTCCAGTGGTCTCATTTTACTTTCTGGCATGCTCTCTTTCGCCATGCGTGTAATCTCACACTGCTTGTCTGGTGCCGTGGTGATGGAATTGATTCGTACGTGCCCTCCTTTTCGCCTACTTATACTACACCCTAAAAGTATGTACTCTTTATGAAGAAAAAAAAACATACTTTTGAGTGTGTACCAGAAGAGTAGGCAAGATTTGGGACGTGCTAGTTCGTCATAACTGTGTCTTTAATGGACAGCTCTGTGACTTAGTTTCATGCATCCTGTCACTGTAAACTGCCCTTTCAATCATTTTGTCACAGTTAAAATCACCCACATTCAATTTTAATTTCCTACCGTTTCAGTGAGAAATGTAGTAGCATGTTGATCTGCCAGTCATGGGTCTTTTCATGCGGAGAGCAATTTGCATAAGGATGTATTTGTATAAGTTAACGAGCAAACTTATTTTTACAAAAGTTGACAATGCTATTGCAGATTAAATATAATGTGGATAACATTTGATAAATATATCTTTGTCAGGTTATATACTGGTTATTAATCACTCGTAACCCCTTTATCTAAACCTCTCTGCTTAACCGTCGGGACTCATCTACCATATTTGTAGTTTTTTAACACATTTTATTTGTGTTTGTAGTTCTAATAGAATCCTTGTCCAACGTGCAATTGTTTATGAGCAATATTAGCCATTAAGAGTGTGCATGGATCTGCACTTTGGATTCTAAACGGAAAAAGTAGACCATTTGGGTATACTCATTCAAGTTCAGGTTTGGTTTATTTCTAAAGCACGTTTAAAAAATGGCCTCAGGCCGACCAAAGTGCTGTACAACAGTAAAAATAAGAGAACACGTAAATGAAACAACAGACAGTTTAAGAACGACAAAGACCCAGACAAAACTGCATATTAAAAGTCAAGGAAAAAAGATGAGTTTTAAGACAGGATTTGAACTCAGTTAAAGTGGAAGCCATTCTAATATGATTAGGAAGATTGTTCCAAAGAGTGGGGCCAGCCACTTCAAAGGCTCTATCCCTTTGTCTTTAGTCAGGTTCTCTGGATCTGAAAGAGGAATTTGCCGTCCGATCTTAATCCTCTCGCAGGAGTGTAGGGGTGGAGTAGGTTTGTCAAGAAGGTGCTAGATTACTCAAAGATTTATAGACTAGTAAGATTTTATACTCAATTCTAATGAGTAGGCAGCTAATGTAGGGATCTCAGAAGGGGCATGATCGAAATCTAGCTGCTGCATTTTGAACTACTTGTAGGTGAGAAATTTGGGTCTTTGAAATAATAGAAGGAGTTGCACTAGTCCAGCCGAGATGTAATGAAGGCATGGATAGCAACCTCTAAAGAACCCTTAGAAAGAAATAATTTGATTTTAGAAAGAGACCGACAATAGAAAAAAACTTTAGCCAACAACAGTGCTGATTTGTTTATCAAATTTCAATCAGTTGTCAATTTTTCACACCCAGATTCCAAACTTGGGGAGAGATAAAGGAATTTAAGGACTCAAGTAGTTTTTGTGTCCTAGCATCAGAGGGCCCGAAGACAATAACTTCCATTTTATTGTGTGTTTAGAAAGAGGACATTTTTGATTGATTGAGAGCACCCTTGTTTTTCCTTGTCGCAGGTTGATTTGCATATCATCGGCGTAACAGTGGAAGGAAAACAGTACTCATTCACATACTACTATTTGGGACACTAAATACTAATATACTAATATACTAATACTATTAAGGACGGATAGTATGCAAATTGGCACACAGCAATTCTTCACGAGTCACCACGAGTCACGAACTTACAGTGGGACTTTACCCTAGATGATAAATTAAGCACAGCCTTTGCTGTGACGATAAATCCGAGGCGTTCTTTATGAATGTCTCATTCTGAACAGTGAAAGATGGGTCATTAGCATGGTAAAGCTTTATATTTAGGCAACAAAGATTGGAGATTTAAAAGTCTGAAATACCTTTGGTCCAATCGGTGGTGGTTTTGTAACTCCTTTGTAAGGCTTTAAGTCTTTCAAGACTGTTCAAACTCTGAACATCTGCTGTATGATTAGTCATTCCCCTTCACAAAAGGACTCTCTAAAGGCTTTTAGCCAATGTTTGGACTGGAATACTAGTGGACTGCATACTGCACAGTATGCACTGCCTATTTAAAAAGGAACATAAATGTATAATGCAATGACAAACATAGTATTCTACAATGTAACACATGTAGCAGACTACAGTTGCATGATGTCATCATGTGTATATATTTAATTCAGTGAGAGTCCAACTTTAAACAGCTCAAACTGTTTGCATTTTTAATCCAATTTCGTGTAGTGTTGTAGAGTTTTGTGTCAGACTAAATGAGTCAAGAATATGTTCATCAGCATGCAAAGATTACTTCCGGTAGATTCACAAACAATATGTGCAATCTTTTATTTTAGAGATGGATAAACATTGATCGACAAAAGGTGAGAATAGATGTGTCTCAATGATATGTGTAGAACAAGATCATCACAGAAGAGACTCATCTCTCTTGAGTTCTCCAGTGCTTTTTCATTTTCTGAGCTGCCCTCTTTCTTTTGTAAGCATTCAAACACAAAACCTTTAGTGGGAGGACAGATGTAGTAGTGTTACACACAAACATACAAAAACGTCCAAATATGTCTTTGAGAGCAACCTGCAGGCTTTGTTCAGAGCCTTAACGTTTTTGTGGGTGAATAGTGAACTCATCTTGTGACTCATGAGATGAGTCATGTTTTTTCTGTAGTATGACCTTCATTTCAACAAACACCTCTTCTAACTGGAGAATAGTGACATATACTTAAAACATCCAGAAGAAATTAACAACACATTGCTAACTAAAAAGTTTTGACTTGTGATCATTTTAAAATATCTAAATCATCCTGTCTCGTTCTATTGTTCTATAGCATTCTATCTACAAACCCGATTCCAAAAAAGTTGGGACACTGTACAAATTGTGAATAAAAACAATGCAATGATGTGGAAGTTTCAGAATATAACATAGATGATATATCAAATGTTTAAACTGAGAAAAAATAAGTTGATTTTAATTTTCATGGCTTCAACACATCTCAAAAAAGTTGGGACAAGGCCATGTTTCCCACTGTGTGGCATCCCCTCTTCTTTTTCTAACAGTCTGCAAACGTCTGGGGACTGAGGAGACAAGTTGCTCAAGTTTAGGAATAAGAATGTTGTCCCATTCTTGTCTAATACAGGCTTCTAGTTGCGCAACTGTCTTAGGTCTTCTTTGTTGCATCTTCCTCTTTATGATGCACCAAATGTTTTCTAAGGGTGAAAGATCTGGACTGCAGGCTGGCCATTTCAGTACCCGGATCCTTCTTCTACGCAGCCATGATGTTGTAATTGATGCAGTATGTGGTCTGGCATTGTCATGTTGGAAAATGCAAGGTCTTCCCTGAAAGAGACAACGTCTGGATGGGAGCATATGTTGTTCTAGAACTTGGATATACCTTTCAGCATTGATGGTGCCTTTCCAGATGTGTAAGCTGCCCATGCCACACGCACTCATGCAACCCCATACCATCAGAGATGCAGGCTTCTGAACTGAGCGCTGAGAACAACTTGGGTTGTCCTTGTCCTCTTTAGTCCGGATGACATGGCATCCCAGTTTTCCAAAAAGAACTTAAAATTTTGATTGGTCTGACCACAGAACAGTTTTCCACTTTGCCACAGTCCATTTTTAATGAGCCTTGGCCCGGAGAAAACACCTGCGCTTCTGGATCATGTTTAGATATGGCTTCTTTTTTGACCTATAGAGTTTTAGCCGGCAACGGCGAATGGCACGGTGGATTGTGTTCACTGACAATGTTTTCTGGAAGTATTCCTGAGCCCATGTTGTGATTTCCATTACAGTAGCATTCCTGTATGTGGTGCAGTGCCGTCTAAGGGCCCGAAGATCACGGGCATCCAGTATGGTTTTCTGGCCTTGACCCTTACGCACAGAGATTGTTCCAGATTCTCTGAATCTTTGGATGATATTATGCACTGTAGATAATGATAACTTCAAACTCTTTGCAATTTTTCTCTGAGAAACTCCTTTCTGATATTGCTCCACTATTTTTGGCCGCAGCATTGGGGGAATTGGTGATCCTCTGCCCATCTTGACTTCTGAGAGACACTGCCACTCTGAGAGGCTCTTTTTATACCCAATCATGTTGCCAATTGACCTAATAAGTTGCAAATTGGTCCTCCAGCTGTTCCTTATATGTACATTTAACTTTTCCGGCCTCTTATTGCTACCTGTCCCAACTTTTTTGGAATGTGTAGCTCTCATGAAATCTAAAATGAGCCGATATTTGGCGTGACAGTTCAAAATGTCTCACTTTCAACATTTGATATGTAATCTATATTCTATTGTGAATAAAATATAAGTTTATGAGATTTTTAAATTATTGCATTCCTTTTTTATTCACAATTTGTACAGTCTTTTTTGGAATCGGGTTTGTATACAAAATGTAATAATATGACTTGCTGCCATCATAATATTAGATTTTTTTTTATCCAGTGGAGAAGCCTTTCTCTGAATTAAAACTCTTTTACAGGAGTGTCCTTTCCAAGAGAGGCAGCAAATGAACATATAAACAAAACAATTACTAATAAAAACAAATTAATCAACATTACAAACATTTGCAGTGACTCGTCCTCTAGTTATTTAATAATGGATTTAAAGTGTTTAAAGTGAACTTCAAATTCATGTGGTTTATCTGCAGTAAATTGTTCTATTTAGTAAAATAAGAAATTATATATAATTTCTATGTAATGCTTGTCCTGTATGTTATCATATTCATTTATATTCAATACATTAACCCTCCTGGTTTCACAGACAATGCTTAAAGGGTTAGTTCACCCAAAAATGAAAATAATGTCATTAATTACTTACCCTCATGCCGTTCCAGACCCATAAGACCTCCGTTCATCTTTGGAACACCAATTAAGATATTTTTGTTAAAATCCGATGGCTCAGAAAGGCCTCCATTGGCAGCAATGACATTTCCTCTCTCAAGACCCATAAAAGGTACTAAAGACGTCGTTACAAAGTCCATCTCACTACAGTGGCTCTACAATAATTTTATGAAGTGACAAGAATAGTTTTTGTGTGCAAACCCCCCCCGAAATAATGACTTATATAGTGATGGCCGATTTCAAAACACTGCTTCATGAAGCTTCGGAGCGTTATGAATCAGCGTATCGATTCAGCGGTTCGGATCGCGTGTCAACTGCTGAAATCATGTGACTTTGGCAATCCGAACCGCTGCTTCGCCAAAATGCTTAACAGGTACACAACACACACTGTTTCTGTTATCTTATGTTAATCTTGAGTAGCCTACCTATAGAGTAGTATTGCATCCTTCATATCTCCGAAGAGTCTTCAGTTTTTTCAGATTTATAAAAGACAGATATGCTGTACCGATTTAGCCAAAGTCGTGGAGGCATGCAGTGGGCGGAGCACACACACACACAATACATCATGGCATTATCCCTGGATAACTTTCAAATCACTATACATTCATGTTTTTTACATTATATACACTTATACGCTGATTGCCAACAAAACATTTGATGCAGTTTCACACACCGCCTGCGGTTTCGCCTCATGACTGGGACAAACAAGCACACTTGCACAACTCTGTTGCTGCTCTGGAAAAACAAACTGCATCCACTGTTTCCTTAACGCTGGGTTATTTGGGAAGCTGAACAAGGTTATCTTTCCCTCACAACCAAAAACACACTTCTTTAGTGAAATTGTTGACTTCCTGGTCCAAAAACAAAATGACAGCGCTACTGACAGCCTCCGTACCCCGATCGAAGCTCGTTGATGGGCGTGCGCTTGCTCTTGCTCTAATTGTTGTGCACACATGCTCATCCGGGAGAAGTGCCCATACAAGGAATTCCATCCTTTATGACATCATACAGAGCCATACTCAAAAAAAAAAACATCTTCTGAAAAGACTACTTCTGAAACTTCAAATCTGGCATACGTCCAACTTTTCTTCTTTTTTTTTTTTTGGCCATGTGTAGCATGAGAATCCAACTCTTTAACAGTAAATAAGTCAGAATGCATGAAATAGCATTAGCTTTACATTTTTAGTTGAAAACAGTGTTGTGTAATCAGCCCCTTAGAGTGCTTATGAAAGTATGTTCTTAGTATCAATTATACTTGCCTTATGAAGCCCCACATGTGATGCTCTGATGGCTCTTTCTAAGTATGACATCAAGAAATGTATATGATAAACAAGAAATGTTCTCAATGAATACATGTGTATGGCTCTATTAAGTGAGATGTGAAGGCCAAGTATGGCAACCCATACTCAGAATTTATCCTCTGCATTTAACCCATCCATGTTAGTGCACAAACATTAATATCAGCGAGTTGTGAATACACACACACACACACACACACACACGGAGCAGTGGGCAGCCATTCACTGCGGCATACGGGGAGTGATTGGGGGTTAGGTGCCTTGGCCTAAGCTACTGCAAATATGTTCCTTTGATCCTCATTTTACATGTGACCCCAGCACAAGCAAGTCAGCATACAACTTTCTTGGATAGCGGACAACCCAGTGCTACCTTTGATAATATTATCATAATGGCTTTGTAATGCTAATGAAAGGTGCTGCAGACCGACTGTGATTGCAGTTGCGCATGCAATCCTGAAGAGCTCCGGACAGTTTGATCAGTCATCTTTTCCTCTTAATTTAACACTTTCCACATGAAGGAGAGCATTGGCTCTATTTCAAGGACAATCACCCCCTTCTGTGAAGGTCATGAGGAAGTCAAACCCTTCAGCCTTCTGTTGCAGCAGTCACCATGGCAACATGCCCCGCCTGCCGCTGACGAAGACAAAAGCCACCGTATAGGGGGACGAGAAAGAGGGGTATGTGTCAGAAAAGGAACTGATGCATATTCAGCAGACACACACACATATGTTCTGAGCAAACTGCTCATCCCATGTGTGTTTGAGTTTGTCATTTATTCTTTTGCCCTTTAGGGCCAAAGGTTGCAATAGCTCTGAATTAGCTGAAATGGACCAGGTTTTAGCATGAAAGTGCAGGCGTGCATGCTAATATCAAAGCAGCTGTAGTTCGGTATTACTTAAGGTGCAGAAAAACATCTCAAACCTTAAATTTAACATCACTTGACTCACTTCAAACGTAAATTCTCATGACTCATACAGGATGGAAGTTTCCTTGGTGGGTGTTCAGCTTTTATGATCAGTACGCACGACTTTCCCGTGCCAGGAACGTGGACTCATTTGGAGGTAGAAAGTGTAGCCTTGAGGGTTGCTCAGAGAAAGGGCAAGGCTGTTGATCTCTCTGGTCTCCATGGAGATGGACGTCTTGCTCTCTCAATCCTTTCCTCATTAAATCCCGGCAAGGCACAAAGCCACGGCAGATCATGCGATGCCGTATCTCGCCCTTTCTCTGGAGAAAAACCAACCCTTACATTGCTTACCATTTACATACCCATGCAAATGTTTACTTGTATGGAATAGACCCCATAATGTAAATGCTGTCATATACTCAAACGCCCTCGTGTTGCTTTTAACCCAGATGGCTGTTTCTCCATAAAATACAAAAAAATAGTTTTTGAAGAATCTTCCTGCAGCTCCTTTCCACAGTTCACGTGACCACAAAAAAAATCTAATAAAAAAATAAATAGTTTTGATTTCATGCTGACTTGTGTATTTAAGGATGTATTTAAAGATGCAACTTTTCCAAAAGGATTTTACCATGCAAACTGTGTAACAGCTAAAGCACAATGTGCTATTAGCATGCTAGCTACACCAGTGCTGCTAATAATATAAAAAAAGATTAAAAATGTATAGTTTTCATCTAGTCAGTTGAACTACACTTATCAATTGTAAACAACCATTGTGACCCATTGCCTAATTTGGAATGCCTTGAGGGTAAGTAAACAATAACAAGTTTTCTTTTTAGGTGAACTGTTCCTTTAAGACATTGAAGTGAGGCTTGTTTTTAGAAGCCTCCTTCTCTTTTCCAAGGAGAGGCTTTCATTTGCTTATCCTGCAGCATTCATTTGAATATCACAGGCCCGTTGGGATTCAAACCTAATTTCTTCCCTTCCTCACTGTCTATCTTCCCTCTGCCCCAGGGCTTCTTATTTAATATACAATCAGCATGATTTCCTGATGAGCATCTAGTGCATTGCAAGAGCACTGAGGCTTACGCAGCTCTTTGAGTTCCCACAGGCTTAATTAGTGCTGTTTGTTGACAGCTTTCAGGTTTCAACCACTGTCCTCCTGTAGGAGTAATGATGGTGTCATGTTGGTTGTTGCACCAATGTAAAATCTATCAGTGCCCACCCTTGTTTCACACAGGTACTTAGAGATGAGTGATGTTGGCAGCTGGATAATTAATATGGGGTCTAATGTTTGTGTGCTTGCTGTCCTCCATGCAGCTCTGCTGGGGTTGCGTAGTATTCTCACACTTGCTAGTGTGATCCAAACAAGTGTGATATCATATACATTGAGAGAGGCATTCTCAGGATGTTGTCCTGACTTGTTCTCTTCTCAAGGGATAACTCAATATTCAATTAATTTAGAAAGATTTAAAGGGAGTACAAGGTCACATTGTTCAGCATGTGCAAATAAGCAAGTAATTGGAAGAATATCGAATTTTTCACAATCAAAATCACTTTTTTTTCTTCTGTAGAACACAAAAGAAGATGCTTTGAAGAATGTTTTTTAATTTATTAAGTTTAATTGATATATTGTCCTAACCAACCCCTAGCCCTAAACCTACCCATTGGTAACCCTGTTGAAATAATTTAAGCTAATTTAAGTAATTAAGTTTAAAATGGCTGTGCCTGCTGTTTTATTAAAAATAAGGTGGAAAAAGTTTGAATCAGGTCTCCTGGAGTACAATTGGCGGTCCTAAAAGTGCAGCCTCTGGTATTGCAGGCAGATAATATTGTATAAAACGGCTAGTTCTAGTCCTTGATTCTGATAGCTGTGTTTTATTCACTATAAAACACGGCTATGACCGCTCACCCAACGATTCTGTATATCACTACACAACATCCTTAGCAACCACTTAGCAATGTAAACATGTTTGTTCTCATTGATATTGTGTATTACCTGTATTCAGATTTAGCATTTTCCTTCAGGTCTGTCCTATGTTCATAAAAAAAATATATATATAAAAAAAAAAATCAGTTTGAAAGTCTGCTGCGATATCTTTGTTCTTTGAACAGTTATGGGGTTTTCCCATATCCTGACACTGACTACGTTTACATGCTCCCTCATAATGCGATTATAATGGGATATTGACAATATTTCGATTATATATCTCATAATAATAGTAACCATAGTCGCATTAAACTAGATGGCGTACGCCGATTTTAATCGCAATAAATAGGCATGTAAATGCCTTAATCACATTATTACCGCTCTGACCAAAGTGCACATGTGTGCGGACGTACACGGATACCGTATGTGTTGTTCACACAACTTCATAAATGAACTTGGTGACATTATTCTGAGGTTTTCTCTTCTCCAAATCAATAAACTCTGTCTGTCAACACAACTCGCTGCGCAGTCTCTGCTCCGTATCTTCATCTAGATTGCGCGAAGAACACGACGGCAGCAGGCAAGCCATTGCAATGTTCATCACGGCATCAAATAATATCAAGTAAGCTTTGTCCATAAAAATGTATTATGAATTTGATACGAGTAGATTAAAACAATGGCCAGCAACATGCATACTGTATGCCTATCTGAGTGTGGTATAACCATTCTTATTAGCGAATAATCAGAATAATGAAAATTGCATGTAAACTTGAGTGAAGAGTTCTGCTCATGTCATGTAAACATCTTACTGCAATTAAGACCTTACTCTGATTATTATAAATAGTCGCATTATTGGTGCACATGTAAACGTAGTCACTGACAGCGCTAGTCAAAGCATTTGTCAGTTGCATCTTGCTCAAGTTTCAGTCCTTTCAATATAAAAGTCTATGCTACTGAGTGTCAGGGACTATTTTTTTCCAGCGGAAGGAAGGCTTTTAGTGATTTTACTTCCTTAAAGTTTAATTGATACATATATTTTGACTTTAATATTTGTATTGTGTGGTAACCGTTTTATAAAAGCACTTGAGGCTAGTGCTGTACCATGAATAAGTCACGGCTGACCTCACGCTTGCTTATATATGGCTGTCACAATATCAGATTTTCACTATATTCGTGGCCAAAAGAATTCACAATAAAGTTGATATCTATAAAAAAAAAATAAAAAAAATTGTGTGCAGGTAGAGTATCTGGCTTTCGTCTGTCATTTCCTCCAACATGATTATGTTTAGCAGTAGTAGCTATACACTACTACTACTTTTAGTCTGTTTTGTGACTGGTGACAACCAGCGTTAAGGTGCAATATCGCTAACTACTTTGTTGGAGTGTCAACCAGACAGTTACTGGTGCTGGATTATTTACAATATTAGCCTAATGTAGCCTAATATCAATATTTAATTTTTTAAATATCATTGTTATCGCAATACTAGTACATTGCGACACCTCTACTTATGTATATAATACAAATATGCAAATGTAAATGAAATTAGTTTCAGTGTATGGAAAATCTTCATTAAAACAATTACATTTGTACTCTGAAGAAAATGTATGCCTTTGATTTGATTTAGATGTCTCCAGCAGAAGGGGTCGTAATTAGCATGCTATAAATGCCAAATGGATGCTAATTTATTTTATGTATAACTCTGCAGTGTCGTAAGACAGACGCTTATGTTAGCAGAATGTCCCCTTTGGATCTGGAAGGACGATGCCAGACGTACATCAAGCTCCATAAAACTATACGGCAATACCCTGCCTTTGTCTTGCCATTTGTCCCACACTTCTGTCCCCTTTGTAGACACATGTGTGTTTATGTGTGAATGTGTTTATATATGCACACCTCAAGTGGGACATATACCCCAAAACCTTAAGAATCCTTGAAGACCTGGAGGACAGTGGAGGAGGGGGACACCTAAATATTAAATGTCCATGTGACATGTACCTCATACATTATTTGTACTGAAGACATGAATGATCATGTGGTTCACTGACAAAAGGCATGCTACTATTTTCAAAGCTATCCAATGTAGACTTTACTTGTGTCAAAACATCGGGCAGTGATGTTTTGCATTCGCAAGCACCCTCATGTTTCCTTCCGAAAAAATCTAATTCAAATGATTTGTTTGTAGTTGTTTGGGGGGTTGTGGTTGGCAAGTGGTTTTTTTTTTCACCCATCATGATTCAGGGACCTCTGCATGAGTTGGGGGGGAGGATATGGACGCCTGCATGTCTAATAGTCTGAAACAGGCACATTGTATCCAGCCCGTGCCTTGGGATCTTTAGGTGCAGCAGATGTGAGTTATGCATGGCCATTTGAAGATAATTAATCTCTGTCTCCTCTGCTCTCTGCCCCCCAGATCATCAGTACAGCCCGTCTCTGTGTCTTTGCACACTTGCACACGTGTCCCACAGGGAGGATGTGCAGGGGGGCAACCTCAGTTTAATTCTGTGCAGATCTGAATGTCATCAAGTCTTTATGGCTTCAGCTGGAAGGGAGGAGGGAGCATGAATCTCCTTGTCATTTAAAACTGCTAAAGCAGGGATGTACGTAGATACTGAGGGGGACACGTGCCATCCCATATTCAGATTAATGGGTGATCAATATGGGATCTTTGAATTTTATTATTGTCCAGCTTTTTTAGTGATTTTAGGAATGCATGATGTTAAAATTTAGGCTGGTACCTGACTCTGATAAAAATCAAGCACTAAATTAAATCATTTAAAAAAAAAAATGCTACAAGTGAACTTAGGCATCACAACATTATAATACATTTTAATGAAAAAGGATATTTATTTTGAAATTTGGTAAATATTAGGGGAGAGCGGGTATAGTTGTAACACAGGGAGAGTTGTAACACTACCAATTCCACGAATCACGGATAAGATAGGAGTCATATGACACTTTCAGTTTTCTCTGGCTTCCTTTACGATCCCACATGGAGGTTTTCCAGTCCGTGTTGCTATCTCTCCTGAAGTTACAACAGAAAATCTCATTCTGAGGTAAGAAAGTAAAAAAAAAAAAAAATAACAAGATAATATTTTGTTTAGTACTTCTACCGTTGTAGATAATGTATGAGTTATCAGGTCAAAGTGTAGTTTCTCTAGTAAAGAATGGTGTATCAACCTCCTGCTAATTTCAAAGCACCATGCTAATACAGCTAGCTAAACAATGAGTGACAGTGGCGGGGTAGGTTACAACACGTGTTTTGAAACAACCATCCACTTACATACAACTAAGTACATTTTTGTGATTTTAATAATTTTACAGTGCGCCTATGTTTGTTAATTTGCTCTCTCACACACACACACACACACACACACACACACACACACACACACACACACACACACACACACACACACACACACACACACACACACACTCACTCATGTTGTGTTTTCATGTTTTATGGGGACATTCCATAGACGTAAAGGGTTTTATACTGTACAAACCTTATTTTCTATCCCCCTACACCGCCCCTACCCCTAAACCTACCCATCACAGGAAACATTCAGCATTTTTACATTTTCAAAAAACATCACTTAGTATGATTTATAAGATGTTTTCCTCATGGGGACCGAAAAATGTCCTCACAAGGACAAGGATTTCGGATATTGCCATCTTTGTGGGGACATTTTGTCCCCATAAGGGAGGGTTTACCAGGACACACACACGCACAATATGCATACACTCCTCATATTCACACATATTTTATTGTTGCAGCCATTCATTTAAAATAAAACTGTTGTTGTGGCATATCACTTGGAGTACCCTTAGTTTTTGTGCATTTTGTCTACCTGTTACAACTTACCCCAGTATGTGTTACAAACTACCCCAGTAGTGGGGTAAGTTTAATCAATCATTCAATGTTTATTTATAGAGCACATTTAAACACAACCAAGGTTGACCAAAGTGCTGTACAAAGTATATATAAAAAAACTGAGTAAAACAAGAGAAAAAAAAAAAAGAAGTAAAAGAGCAAAAACAAATACACAAATAAACAATCAACAGTAAACAAGGAGACCCCAGATAACATACTAAGGAGTGTTAAAGGCCAAGGAAAATAAATATGCCTTGAGGTAAGATTTAAAAGTAGTGAGTGATGGGGAAAGTCTAATATAGGGAGGAAGGCTATTCCAAAGTTTGGGTCCAGCAGTAGCAAAAGTCTGGGTACTGTCAGTAGGCCACGGTCACGTGATCTCAAATCTCTGGTCGGGTTATACAGAATTAATAGATCAGTAAGATAACGAGGTGCTAAGTCATTGAGGGCACCAATTTGTATTTGTCATCATCTCACAAAGTCTGTGATATAGTTGAAGATTACAAATTTAAATTGTTGCCATTTGTAGTAAACAAATGTGGGTACTTTGCCTGAAAGTTTCAGACGTGTAGCTAAAAAAAAAGGGTAGTTTAAAAAAATAAGAAAAAAGTGTTACAGCCATACCTGGTCTGTCCTACATTTAACTTTTATTAAATTGTTACTGCTTTTAAAGATTAAGTGAGCTTTAGATGACGGTAAAGGTAATTAAATGTGAAAATAAGGAAAAATGAGCAGTACAATAAAATAAAAAAATATTGACTTAAATAACGATAAATAACTTTTTTTTTTATATATATCACTTGATACACGCTACCAAGTTTGGGGTCAGTAAAATTTTTTTTGTTTGTTTTTTTAAGAGAAATTAATACATTTATTCATCAAAGGTGACAGTACAGGCATTTATAATGTAACAAAAGATTTCAAATAAATGCTGTTCTTTTGAACTGTCTGTTTATCAAAATGCATCACATTTCCGTTTTTTTTTTTTTTTTTACACCAATAATAAATATATTAGAATGATTTCTGAAGGATCACGTGACACTGAAGACTGGAGTAATGATGCAGAAAATTCAGCTTTGCCTTCACAGGAATAAATTACATTTGAAATATATTCAAATAGTAAACAGTCATTTTAAATTGTAGTAATATGTTACAATATATAACTGTACTGATGATCAAATAAATGCAGCATAAGAAACTTTCAAAAACATCTTACCGACCCCAAACTTTTGACCGGTAGTGCATTGTGCATCCCTGGATTGATGTCTAATGTTTGGATCCTGAAGCAAATCCAGTTTAGAACAACTGGGCTAATATCTTTCATTTTTATGGTAATGCTTACAGTTTATGCATACAGCATTTTATTGAATGACGCAGAGGATTTTATGCTTTTTTTTTACTGCACAAACAGGGATTCCTGTTACTATGCCCACATGCACGATTCAAACCCACATCTCTTAAACTCAAGGACTAGTGGTCACAGTTGCCTACACTGTAGGTGTAGGTGTTCAGTAAGATGTCCTAATTCAATTCCTACTCAACAGACCCATCATTGCGCTTCTACACCATGCAGTGATTTTTCCAAACAATTTTGAACCTATGCCGTTTAAAATGGACTGATTAAAATAAGTATAATGTTGCTATAATAACTATTATTGTCCTATTTATATTCATCCTATTGTGAAAGGCTTATTGTATTGAAAGGATGGACATTCTTTGACTCATTCTTTCTCAGTGGTACCCTCCCCAGATTTAATTCTTTCTATCTTCCTATGATTATGCGATTTAATCCTCAATGCCAATTTTCTACGAAATTCCCCAATTCGAGTTTTCCCTTCCAAGTTGCTAATTGCTTTGTAAGATGAGTATGGCTCTTATGGCTTATGGCTCTGCTGATAAGTATTGATTCAGTTCTCATACACGATTTTGCCCATCAATCTTTACTTATTCTGGGCAGGATGTTCTCCAGTGGGCTGATACACCCACATCTCCAGCGGTGCACTCTTGGTCGCGTTTCCGTTGTTTGCCAAATGTATCATGACACACGGGATTCCTCCCCCAGACGGAACAGTCTTGTTCGTGTGGAGAATATACAATGAATGCACGTAGGACTTCCTTCACTATAAGTTCAGAAGAGGATAAAAAGAACAGATAAACGTACCAAATTTTGAAAGCTTTTATGAAATGCTCATAAGGTCAGATGGAAAGCTCTTTAAACCCAGATGCTAGTGTATGAAGGTTGCTTCCAAATGTGCATATCCATTACAGTATGAGAGATTAAGATTAGTGCATCTCAAATCCTAGTACTTAAAAAATATTATGTCAAAGTGTTCAGATGGCGTGCCATTTCCAGCATATATTTGAAGGTGTGCATGGTTTCTGGTCTACTATTGCTCTCAACCCTTTGCACTTTGGAAGATGAGGAGTTCGTGACAGTTGTCTTTCATCATAGAGCATTGCAGCGATAATGTATTTTTGTAGGCTAATCTGGAAGTTAGCATCACACTAGTTGCCTCAGCAAAAACCCAATAGGATTTTTTCCCAGAGGTTTTAAAATAAGATCTGTGACCAGCACGTCAAGATAATCTTCACAAATGAACAAAACTTTTATACGTTTTGAAGCCTAAATTCAATCGACGCGATGAAAACACTAAACATAGGCTATGAACAAACAATACCACAATCGCATGACTTCAATATCACCAATGTCAGACATCTCTTTCAGTCTTGATTTAAAAACATTTCCCCTGAAAGCCCGAGATTGAATAGTTTGCAAGAGCGTGATTATAAACACAGCGAGGCTGTGAAAGCGGTTTAGTGAGTAGATGAATTTACCTGTTTGGCATGATGATGTTAAATGACCCAGACAACCTCTGCAGACTCATTTAGCCACTTGTTAGCAACTGTCTTTTTCAAGACAAGTAAAAGCTTTAAAAAAAAATCATGAGAGGGTATTACTGATGTAGTTTATCATAGAATAAAAGGTGATGTGCGTCATCTTTTACTAAATGTAATTAGTTTCTCCACTTGAAACAAACCACCAAAGCCAAATCATGCGTATTTGACGAGTTGCCCAATTTCGTATGATTTCATACGAATGACCTAACCTCAAAACCGGCCGCTAAACCTACCCGTCACTGCAGTAGACAAATCATACGAATTCGTACGAATTAGCCACCTCGTACAAATACGTACAGATTGCTCGTGAGATAGCGTTGGACAGGCAGTCGATTCATTAAATGATGCTATTTCCTCACAAAAGCGATTTATTCAGTGTGGTGAAGCCTCTTCTCCATTGACATCCATTTAAAAAAAAAAAAAACAGCCTCTTGTCTCCTTTCCTGCGTTTCGACAAAGCCGGAGCATTAGCATTAGCTGTTACGCTTTTTTGGCTAAAGGTTGCAGGCGTGCCTTCCAGTGGCTTTGATGAAGCTCTTTCCCAATGAGCTGATTATCTGAATCAGGTATGTTGAATGTGCAGAGTGGTGCATCCCCAGGACCGGAGTTGAAAACCACTGACTGAAGATAATAATGAATTTTATGTAAATTAATTTAGCTAAACATTAAATGCTTACATCAAACCAAAAGATAAAACCAGCCCGATCTCAAAGCAATTCGTTCATATGTCTAATTCGTATGAATTTGTATGACCTCAATCATATGATTTTTGCTAAATTGTACGTATTTTATGAGTTGATTAGTTGACCAATTGATATGAATTCGTACGAATGACCTCCCCCTAACCCCGCCCCTAAACCTACCCGTCACTGGGGTTTAGACAAATCGTACAAATTCGCAGAGTGTGAACTGTGATGCAGTCTAATGCTACAGTTAGCTGGCTGTTTATAGTTGCTTTATTTGTCGTTCTGCACTGCAGTCAGTGATTGCTGCGAGTTATAAGCCTCTTAAGAATAAAACCAATTAACTCCAGCAATGAGGATGATGCTCTTACTTGCATCCTCCAGCCAGCAGGAGGTCAATGAAACTGTACTTGCTGTTATATAATGTTATATAACCTTTAGCTTCAAACTGCACTAGTGACAGAAATAGGATTTCCTCATGAAGACCTCATCATTTTGAGCTTTCTGATTTAACTGCAGTAATCCAATTAATCCCCATTAAGCTTCTTCCATGTGTGCACATCCCACTCTATTTGCGTTTAAAGTCATTAATGCGCATGAAAAAGACTAAAAATTATGCATACGCCAGATTCAATTAATGTGCTTTTTAAAAAAAAGATAAAGAAGAATTTGACAGTGGGCTGACAATCAATAAAGATAAGACGTAGACAAACAGCATTACCAGAAGCAGCAAAACAGATTATTAAATGTAGGTATGGACCTTTATTCATTCTGATGAGATTTTAAATGCAGTTGATAGATGCCAGACATAAATAACTTACAGCACTGCACTGCAGAGGCCAGGTAAAGCCATAAAGAAAAGCAATACATCCATTTTTTTCACTCCTAGAACAGAGAGTCTGTGCAGCTAGACAGTATTTCAGAGGCCTGGGAGACTGAATAACTGTATGTTATTGAGTGAGACAGACTGAAATAACACCTGCCCTGGAAGCAGTGAAGCATTCTTTGCAGTCTGGAGTGATATAACAAAGTTCCTGTCTGTACCTTGAAGCATTAGCTTATGTAAACTGTGCATACTGTCCTTGTGAAAAAGACGTGTGCTTAATTGTATTGAATGTGCACTTGTACTTTTTTTTTTTTTGAAGAGGAAAACTACTTTCATAATTTAACATTAATGAAATAAAAGTGTACTTAAAGCTGTACTATATGCACATGTTAAATTAAAAGTTTTACTTTAAAGTAGGCTTTAAATCATTGGTTTAATAATATTTTGTCAAGTACACTTAAAGCACATGTGAAGTACTTAACTATAATTGCAACTGTAGTGTATTATTCGATATTACATTTACAAGGTTAATATATTTTCAAAATACTAACTGATTTCATCCTTACAAATCTATTTAAATACATGACATACAAGTTTCAACAAGTATAATTTAGTTTACCAAAAATGCATGCCAGTACATTCGGCAGTACAATTCAACTACATTTCAAAGACAATAGAAGTAATTACATACAGTACTTACATAATAATAATAATTTACATTTATATAGCGCTTTTCTGGGTAATCAAATCGCTTTATATATAGAAGGGGGGAATTTCCTCAACCACCACCAATGTGCAGCATCCACCTGGATGATCCGACGGCAGCCATATTGCGCCGGAACGCCCACCACACACCAGCTGATTGGTAGAGAGGAGACATGAAGCCAATCATTTGGGATGATAAGGAGGTCATGATAGACAAAAGCCAATGGGCAAATCTGTCCAGGATGCTGGGGTTACACCCCTACTCTTTTTCCAAAGGACATCCTGGGATTTTTAATGACTACAGAGAGTCAGGACCTCGGTTTAATGTCTCATACGAAGGACGGAATTACATACTTGCATACTTAAAGGGTTAATTCATAGGGTTAGCCCATGATTTACTCACTCTCAAGTCATCCTAGGTGTACATGACATTCTTCTTTCAGACGAACACAATCAGAGTTATATTAAAAATTCCAAGCTTTATAATGGCAGTTAATTGTGTCGTTTTTGAAGTCCATAAAAGTGCATCCATCCATCATATAACTGCTCCACACGGCTCCGAGGGGTTAATAAAGGCCTTCTGAAGCGAAGCGATGCGTTTGTGTAAGAAAAATATCCATATTTAAAACTTTATAAAGTTAATTATCTAGCTTCCACCAGATCGCCTTCCGTATTCAACTTACGGAAAAAGTATAGTGCCTCTCGCAGTTCAAAATGCTTATGCTACGTCTGATGACATTGCACACCAGTTACATTTTTTTTTCTGATCTGGCAGAAGCTAAATAATTAACTTCATAAAGTTTTAAATATGGATATTTTTCTTACACAACCGCATTGCTTCGCTTCAGAAGGCCTCTATTAACTCCCCGGAGCTGTGTGGAGCAGTTATATGATGGATAGATGCACTTTTATTGACTTCATAAACGAGGCAACAATTCACTGCCATTATAAAGCTTTGAAGAGCCAGGAAATTTTTAATATAACTCTGATTTTATTCGTCTGAAAGAAGAATGCCATATACACCTAGGATGGCTTGAGAGTGAGTAAATCATGGGCTAATTTTCATTTTTGGGTGAAATAACCCTTTAAGTCCTACTTAAGTGTGTCTAAAAGCACTACAGTTCTGCTAACTGCATTTAATATAAATATTTAATAAAAACTATAATATATTTTCATTTAATTGCATGTTTCAAAAAACATTGCATTCAGTTTTAACTGAAGTATATTCTTTCACAGTAGTCTACATTATTTCTTTAATAAGTACTCTTTTTAAAAGTATGCTGAAGTGCGCTTATTTTTCACTACGGTGAGTGTGTGCCAGGATGAAATCAGACACCGACATAAACAAAACAAATCAAAACATTATTTAGGCAGGAAAATAACACTGAATTGTGTGAATAGGATGCATAATAATCAGACTATAATGAGCCTACTTTGCATAGAAACAAGATCTGTTCTAAGAACACTTTTGCTTTTGATTTGATACTGTGAGCCTGGTTAAACTGGACTGCAGATGCTTAACGTATAAGACGCAGCCAGTTACAGATAGCTTAAGCTAAAGTGGCACAACCCTTCAGTGAATTCACCCCTTTGTGTCTGGGGGTGCATGCTTACAGAATCTTTCCACACATGCATCAGATTCATTAATGTGTTACAGGAAGCATGTCGCAGCCAGCCATGTGCTGCAGTGTACAAATTGTCCACATGCATTGAATGTAGCTCTGCACACATCTTATTCATCCCTCCATAATAATACTTGTCCCTCCTCTGTTTGTCCCTGGAGACTGTTAATGCTTTTTTTTACACGTGCAGTGAAGCTGGCCAAATTTAGATTGGTTGAAAGCACCGACTATACTCTAAATCCTCAGTCAGCGAATTGTCCTCTTATGAACAGAAGGGCTGAAATGAGAGAGAGAGAATATTGTGAACCTCCTCTCTGCATTTACTGCTGCAACACGACAAGACCGCCAGTCCCTTGACAATATGATCTACAGAGCTGCGGCAACATTTGTACTCTGTTTTTTATGCTCTCAGGTTTGTGTACTGTATGTATGCATATATATATATATATATATATATATATATATATATATATATATATATATATATATATATATATATATATATATATTTAACAAATCAGTTAATAGTTGAGTGCCCTCTGACATGCAGTGTAAAAGATTTATGCTCTGGTGTACACTGTGAACCTAAGAGAGAAGTGTAGTTTCACTGCACGAGTCATCAGATCTATGTTCACCTGACATGAGGCTTTCAAAACAGGGCTTCAGTCCAGAATAACTCCTCACCACGTGCACCTACAACATGACTCGGCTGACCACCGGCTCCTGATGCTGCTGTACCAGTGGCGCGCAGTGTTGGGTAAAGTTACTTTGAAAAGTAATGGATTACAATATCGTGTTACTCCCTTAAAAAAGTAACTAATTGCATTACTTTTTAAGAAAAGTAATGCGTTACGTTACTTTTGGGTTACTTTTTCTCACCTGGGCTGGGCTTCTTTGTTTTTATTTTTTTTTATAACAAAAAAAATCTATTTTTGTGAAAATGTAAAGACCCTTCCGCACCAAAATTGAAATAAGAGGTAAAAATGCAAATTCACACCTGTACAGTAGAGGGCACAGCTCAAGCAAACCTTTCAGCTGTGCTGCCATTCTGGATAATGGAAAAATAGGACGCAGGAGAAAAAAAAAAAAGTTTAAAACTTACTTATTTTTGCTCATTGTTTAACTGAATCATCGAAGGTCAGCAGCAAGATATTGGTCAATAAAGTCAGATTAAATGCATACAAATATTTGTTTTATTTAACATTTAATTATTGGTGGTTTGCATAGTATTCTGATTTTATTTATTTTGAGGAATACTGAATCTTTTTGTGCAAGTGAGATGAGTAAATGCTTAGTCTAGAACTACAATAATCATCATGTTTAAACAACACCTCTGCACTTACTCACGGTTTAAATCAACATGGGGACAGGTGAGATGTCAGTCAAATAAATTTGAAAAAGTAACTCAGATATTTTGTTGTAAATTTTAAAAGTAATGCGTTACTTTACTAGTTACTTGAAAAAGTAATCTGATTACGTAACTCAAGTTACTTGTAATGCATTACCCCCAACACTGTGGTCTTCTGAAATGAGAAGGCAAAAAAACCATGTATTTATTTATAATATTTACATTAATCTAGTGTATATAACCATATAATTTTATAAATTAAAATGTATGTATACATTTATTTATTTATACAGGCACATATCAACAAGTTACCATTACTGAAACATTTTTGTAATTTTATATTAGCATACTTTTTATTGATTTAATTTATTTAAAAATATGTATTTATTTGTTTATTCATGCTATTTTTTACATAGTCAGCTATCAGCAAGTTCCCAACACCACAGCATTTTTATATTAACAGTTTATGAAAAAAATTGAATTAATTAATTATTTACAAAGTGTATATTTAAAAATTACAATCAATTAAGTAATTTATTTATTTATACAGTCGTCTACCATGAAATTCGAATCGACTAATTCTACACTATTTTAGCATTTTTTTATATAAACATACTTTTATTTATTTATTTGTATACAGTCAGGTATCAGCATATTACAAATACTGCAATATTTTTGTATGTTTAAATTTTTGTATGTAAAATTATTATTTATCTATTTATTTATTTTTACAAAATTATTAACAAGTTTTCAATACTACAGTATGTTTATACACATTCATGTGGAGCCCCTAAAGGGACATGATGAAGGAAAAAAAAATTAGACAGAGAAAAAATTATTTGTTAATGCTTTTGTGTTCTTTCGTAAATGTTTTGCATTCCCCCGAGAAACTTTACATTCCCTTACAAAAACGCTTGCGTTTGGCCAAGAAACTTTTTGTTCGCTCACAAAACGAGAGAACGCAAAGTTTCTCGGCTGAATGCAAAACATTTGCAAAATCTGATTTTTGTGTGCAATATGTCAGAGTTACAGTTTCAACATCGCCTTCTGATCTCTCGTATCTTAAACCAGATAGATTGCTTGTGTTAAGGGATAATCTCATAAAATACCTTCATGCAGCAGGAGTGAAGAAAAAAATATAAATCCCATGAAGATTTAGAGAGCTTTTCATCGTTGCCATGTGTGAAATCCCATTGTGCTTGTGACAGGTTGCTAACAAGCTGATGGCATATGTGTGTTAACACATGAAAAATGCATTGATCAGTGCTGATTCTTCTGTTGACGTTGTTTCACCAAGGTTGTGGAGGTCAGTCTTGGGCTACTGTGCACCTATGCAATCTACCCATCCGAGCTCAACAAATAAGGTCGTAAAAATGACCTTGACACATTTTTAAGCCTTCATCACCAGTTGGACCTGCAGTTTTTGAATGCCCTTGTTGTATTATAAACTGTAACCTTCTCTTCGACTATTAATTTGATTTTATCAGTAAGGTGTTTACTGAATGCAAGACAGATACTGTTCTCTGGTGAACATAAAATGTAGGCTGTAACCAAACCCTGACATTTTTTTTTATGAAGAATTAGAGTACATAAGAAGTCATCAAGGCATGGATTGGAAGGGGTGGTGTAGACCTGAAATAATCTGATCAATAGAAAAAAGAAAAAAAAAACGTACAAACCTGATTCAAAAAAAGTTGGGACACTGTACAAATTGTGAATAAAAAAGGAATGCAATAATTTACACATCTCATAAACTTATATTGTATTCACAATAGAATATAGATAACATATCAAATGTTGAAAGTGAGACATTTTGAAATGTCATGCCAAATATTGGCTCATTTTGGATTTCACGAGAGCTACACATTCCAAAAAAGTTGGGACAGGTAGCAATAAGAGGCGGAAAAGTTAAATGTACATATAAGGAACAGCTGGAGGACCAATTTGCAACTTATTAGGTCAATTGGCAACATGATTGGGTATAAAAAGAGCCTCTCAGAGTGGCTCCACTCTGGCAGAGAATGCTGCGGCCAAAAATAGTGGAGCAATATCAGAAAGGAGTTTCTCAGAGAAAAATTGCAAAGAGTTTGAAGTTATCATCATCTACAGTGCATAATATCATCCAAAGATTCAGAGAATCTGGAACAATCTCTGTGCGTAAGGGTTCAAGGCCAGAAAACCATACTGGATGCCCGTGATCTTCGGGCCCTTAGACGGCACTGCACCACATACAGGAATGCTACTGTAATGGAAATCACAACATGGGCTCAGGAATACTTCCAGAAAACATTGTCGGTGAACACAATCCACCGTGCTGTTCACCGTTGCCGGCTAAAACTCTATAGGTCAAAAAAGAAGCCATATCTAATAATATATAATTATATATAATTTTAGCTTTGCCGGCTAAAACTCTATAGGTCAAAAAAGAAGCCATATCTAACAATATATGCTCCCATCCAGACGTCGTCTCTTTCAGGGAAGACCTTGCATTTTCCAACATGACAATGCCAGACCACATACTGCATCAATTACAACATCATGGCTGCGTAGAAGGATCCGGGTACTGAAATGGCCAGCCTGCAGTCCAGATCTTTCACCCATAGAAAACATTTGGCGCATCATAAAGAGGAAGATGCGACAAAGAAGTTGAGCAACTAGAAGCCTGTATTAGACAAGAATGGGACAACATTCCTATTCCTAAACTTGAGCAACTTGTCTCCTCAGTCCCCAGACGTTTGCAGACTGTTATAAAAAGAAGAGGGGATGCCACACAGTGGTAAACAAATTTCTCTGATTAAACATTTGATATGTCATCTATGTTGTATTCTGAATAAAATATTGAAATTTGAAACTTCAACATCATTGCATTCTGTTTTTATTCACAATTTGTACAGTGTCCCAACTTTTTTGGAATCGGGTTTGTATAAATGAACAGCCAAAACACATAAAAGGTTTTCCGTTTTTAGTTGAAGACAGTGTTTTGTAAATGGCCCCTTAGTATATGATACAAGCCACCTTACATTGTAATACATTGTAAACAAACCTGGATTTAAAAGCTAATTTTATGAGCATCGTATCTAGCCACAAGACACAAACACACACACACACACACTATAACAGTTTCACTGTTAGCCTTCACTCGCTAAGCAGATCATCCAGGCTTATACGGGTTAAAATAACTGCTGTTAAAAAAGGGACATACACAGTGTTGTGTGACTGCCAGACAGTGATAAGGGATGATGAACAGGATAGCTTTATTCATAAAGGTTTGTAGTAGGGGTGTTGATGACAGACACTCAAGCTAAAGCTGTTGATCAACTGCAGAAATGCTACAGGGCTAAAGTGTGCATGGCCTGCTTTGTGTCAATGTTTGCATTTTGAAGCAAACGGTTGACTGATCTAATTGTCTGTGATCGCTTTAACAACATTGAAATAAGCCTCAGTAACACTGGCAGTCTGTTGGATCTAGCGTGTTTTAACTTAAGCTGTTTACTATATGAGGAGCTTTATTTGCTGCCAGAGAGAGAACATCCCAATGAAGACAATGTCCCCTCTGGGAAGGGTAAGTGATGGATAAGCAGGTTGCGCAGAGAATGTAATAATGTGGTGCGTAGTGATTGGTTGTTGGCCCTATGAGTCACAATTGTGTGCTGTAGTGACGTAGCAAAGCTAAAGATTTAGGTCTGCAACCACTCCAGATTTCAGAAAGAGTGAGAGATTAATGCTGCTACATGAGCTGTTTGGTATGACTGCTCTAAGGTGGTTATCTGTAACCAACAGCAACCATTCATTGAGGCTATAGGCACTGAGTAAAATACTAGTGTACTGCTTACTGAACACTGCACAGTATGTACTATACACAGATCAGGAATAATATTATAACCACCTTCCTAATATTGTGTTGGTCCCCCTTTTGCTGACCTGTCGAGGCATGGACTCCACTAGACCCCTGAAGGTGTGCTGTATCTGGCATCAAGATGTTAGCAGCAGATCCTTTAATTCCTGTAAGTTATGAGGTGAGTCCTCCATGAATTGGACTTGTTTGTTCAGCACATCCCACACATGCTTGATTTGATTTAGATCTGGGAAATTTGGAGGCCAAGTCAACACCTCAAACGCATGGTTGTGCTCCTCAAACCACTTTTGCTTTGTAGCAGGGCACATTATCCCACTGAAAGAGGCCACAGCTACCAGGGAATACATTGCAGTTCATGAAAGGGTGCACATGGTCTGCAACAATGCTTAGGTAGGTGGTACGTGTCATCCACATGGATGGCAGAACCCAAGGTTTCCCAGCAGAACATTGCTCAAAACATCACACTGCCTCTGCCGGCTTGCCTTCTTCCCATAGTGTATCCTGGTGCCGTGTGTTTCCCAAGGAAGCGACGCACACGGACCCGGCCATCCACATGATGTAAAAGAAAACGTGATTCATCAGACCAGACCTTCTTCCACTGCTCCGTGGTCCAGTTCTGATGCTCACATGCCCACTGTTGACACTTTTGGCAGTGGACAGGGGTCAGCATGGGCACCCTGACTGGTCTGCGCAAACTGCGATGCACTGTGTATTCTGACACCTTTCTATCAGAACCATCATTAAGGCTGTGTCCAAAGCGTTTTTAGCCAGCTGAAAAAGCTAGACACTCTGCTGAAAACTCCTAGCTGTGTGTGCTTGAGAGCATTTTGGCAGCGGAGTGTTTTTTCTCAAATTGTCAAGTATATTGTTATGATACGGAATATCCGCAGAAGTGTTACTAGTATCTCGTTTCACAGATAGTTTGTTTCTTTATTGATTCTATATAAAATGCTGATACAATGTAAATTATTTACTCTGGCTCTTGTTTTAAATTATTTTGTTCCGTTATTATACTTCTTCTTGTTGTCATCTGTTGACGCTGTACAAGCAGAATGTGGCAGTTGGTCAGTTTTGTATTTGTCCCGCCCCTTCTCCACTGTGATTGGACACGTGAAAAAATGCTTTGGTGGACACGTCCTAACTGCTTGAGCAATATGAGCTACTGCAGCTCGTCTGTTTGATCAGAACACACGGGCCAGCCTTCGCTCCCCACGTGCATCAATTAGCCTTGGCCTCCCATGACCTTAGCCCATGGCTCATGACCCACCTATGTCGCCGGTTCACCACTGTTCCTTCCTTGGACCACTTTTGATAGATACTGACCGACCACTGCAGATGGGGAACACCCCACAAGAGCTGCAGTTTTGGAGATGCTCTGACCCAGTCGTTTAGCCATCACAATTTGGCCCTTGTCAAACTTGCTCAAATCCTTACGCTTGCCCATTTTTCCTCTTTTCTTCTAACACATCAACTTTGAGGACAAAATTTTCACTTGCTGCCTAATATATCCCACCCACTAACAGGTGCCGTTATGAAGAGAAGAGCTTTATATAAATAAAATGTATTATAATCAATGTTATTCACTTCACCTGTCAGTGATCATAATGTTATGCCTGATTGGTGTATACTGCCTAATGTTTTTATTTTAAAGTCAGCATGATAGTTGTGATAGTCTTTTCTTTCTTATGTATATGAACAGGGAATAAAAAGGTAGGGCAGGACTTTATTTTGTCCATCAGAAATTGATTGAATCGTTGACGTTTGCTATTGCTGTGATCTCATATGACTGACAGGTTGTCACTCGTCATTGCGGTTTTAGATGACCTTATTATGCTCATGTTTAATTCGGGATAATATAATATTTATAATGCTACTTTTTGTCCAGTTTTGTGTTTAAATGTTTAATTGTGTTTAATTAGGGTTGGCCAGGCAAATCAAATAATGAGTGTTTTTTTTATGCACTAATGGCTCACTCCTCTTATTGGAAATGGAAGGGTAAGTAGCAATGTGAGATATTGTATTCCACAAATCAATATTAGAATTATTTAAGGATCATGTGACTCTGAAGATTGGAGTAATGGCTGCTGAAAATTCAGCTTTGACAACCATGGAGGCTCAGGCAGTTCATGGGACCATGGCTGTGCAGAAAGTTCATGGGAGCATGGCAGTGCAGACAATTCAGGAGGCCACAGAGGCACAGCCTTAGTGACCTTCTCAAGGTACCCTCTACAAGGGCTTGTTTAACCCAAATCTAAAAATGTCCTTTAGCGCCACGTCATTAAAACCAACAAGATCACATAGTCCACAGAAATCCTGGATGTAGCCCTCAATGGGACAGTTACCTTGACGAAGGTTGAGCAGGGAAACAACTGCTGAGTTCATTTTTGAAGATCGAGTATTCTGTAACAGGTTAGTCCACTGGAGCCAAGTTGAAGTGATGAACCCAAGTCATCATGAACCCTTTATTTACAGCATGAACAAGTACAAAAGAACTAAGACTTGACTTGACCAACAGTGCTAACAGCAAACAATACTTGACAAGGACCAAGACAAACATGAGGGCTTACATTTATGCATTTTGGCAGATGCTTTTATCCAAAGCAACTTACATTGCATTCAAGGTACACATTTTTACCAGTTCTTGCTTTCCCTGGGACTCAAACCCATGACCTTGGCATTGTTAGCACCACACTCTTATTGTTTGAGCTACTGAAAAGTACCCAATGAATTAAATTAAATACACAATGACTAATGACTAGACAAGGGACACCTGTGAACAATGATTAAACAATGAACCAATGAGAACATGACACAAGAACACATGAGGGCATGGGAATCACATGACAAACCAGGAAACATGACTGTGAACATGGCGAACAAGATCAGAACATGAAACATGAAACTTGAGCAAAACCCAAAAACGCTGTGACACCATCTTTACTTTCCAAATTAAGTTAATTAAGATCAAAAATTTGTTTTGACCCTAATTTTATGCTATTTTCCTCTGCAGGACACAGAGCCAGAAGACATTCACAAGGGGAGAAGATGAGGATCTTAAACATCGTTTCACCACCATCCACTCAAACCCAAATATAAGGTGCCTCTCTATAGTAGAGGTCTACACAAAGAGACCCGTAATGTGCTACACGGAACCGACCTGGACCCGTCTATTATTTAAAAAGCTGGACCCGGACCTGTGCAGATCCGAGAAATGCCAAAAATGTAGTAACTTACCCAGAACCGACCTGGACCTGTCTATTATTTGAAAGTTGAAACCGAACCCGGCGGGAAGACATAGACCCGACTGGACCCGATTTGTCTCATATTACACAATAAACTTCTCTTAACAAGTCAATAAACAAGTTGCGAAAAAAAAAATAACTTTTTGTCTCAGCCTACCTAACGTTATATCAAGTTATAACGTTATAACTTGAGACTGCACTTGCCCGTTAGCTGGAGCAACCTGAAATATGAGCTTTTTTATGCAATTTGAGTGTCATAGAAAACATTTATGTGACAGTTCACCTGATATTTTGTTGCTGATTTGAAATATGTTATTTAAATATGAGTACATTATTACCGTGCGCTTACATTAAATCTGCCCGTTTTCTAATGGCTGAGGGAGAGAGCTCGTGCTTTACTCTCCTCTTTGGCTTGATTCATGCTCTCAATGTGAACTATCCTAAAAAATTAAAATACACTTTTGAAATGTTTTCAAAAGTGTTTATTGGTCTTGACCCCCAGTGCTCACCAAGAGTCTGGTCCTTCAAAAAATTATTAATGTTCAAGTAGCTGCAATCCGTATGGATAATCATGTAGCGAATTAGCTCAGATCACAACTAACTAAATCACAAACATGAATAAACTAACATAAAAGTATACATACAAATCACACATGCATGATGGGAAGTGGGAAGTGAGAGAATGAAGAACTGGATCTGAACAAGGGACTGAAACTATGGAAACACCTGGGAGAACCATCATTGGCTACAAGCTCCTTTGTCGGATCAAAGGGGTTTCCAGTTTTACTAACTACACAGCGATTTGTATATCGTACGTTACTTGCATTTAGCCTGAGCTGTTGAAGAGCGTCCAATGTAAAATCACAGGAGAAAATCTTGATAGTTCGGTCCGATGGTGTTGAAGTTACAATCGATTTCTTCTGCGTCGACTGAAGAAGATATCATGAACTTGCAGTTATTTCTACTCCGTCGAGGTTGAGGAAGTTGCACATGGCCATGTGGTGGGATCGGGTTTCCTGTCCCACACATGCACATGGCTTGATGTGTGTGTAGGCCTTACAGCCTGGCCATGCTTAGTCAGGCTGAGAGACAACCGAGGTGACTCGTTGTTTGTTGGTCTAGAAAGAGAGAGAGTGGGTGGCTCTGCATGAGGGCCATTTAACCTTCTCCTTCAATAGTACCTAGGCTTTCAGAGGGAAAGTTTTACGATCCTTTGTCTCAAGCAGATAGTTTGTATATATAACTGGGTTGCTGATGAAGTAACTATTAAAGATTTTTGTACTACTAATATGTTGCACAGGTATCAGCATATACACAATCATTCAGATTACAACTTCGTAGACACCAAACATGATTTTCGTTAACCGTAGTATGCAATTCTGAAACATAAATCCAACAGAGATTGAATTAATACATTGACTAAGATCCTGAGATGGATATATGCTTATATATTTCTCAAGTGGTAATATATAGGCTATATGGGTTTAAGATGGTTTATTTGTCCTTTTCAAAAATAATTAAGTGGGCTTCTTGCTCTTATGGGTCTTTTGGGGATGGGTCCATAGACCCCAGAGTGAGTTTTAAAGATTATTTGTTGAAATTGGACAAATAATTGTGTCTGATTTGTCTCAGTCAATATAATCATAAGGTTGGGAATTTATTTATTCCAGTGCATAATCCCTTTTTTTTTTTTTTTTTTTTTAAATAAGTCTAAGTGGAGTAGAACTTCATCACCTTCTAATATGTACCTCTGCAGACAGAAAATGTGCCGTTTTGCAGAATTGTCAATAAATAATTTCTGTAATGATGGCAATGTCTTTTGTATTGTATTTACAGTATGGTCTGTACCATACTGCATTTGGATTCTTAATGTGAGGGCTATAAAAGTTGGGTGAGATATTTGGAGATGTAACAGATCTATTCCAGCAAGAGCAAACATATCAGCATTGTCATACCCATTACCATGCCAAACACTCTAAGAGTTGTCATGACAGAAATACTGTTTACTGCAGACAGTAATGTAGTCTGACCTTAGCCATAGACTCGCAAAATTATAATATCTGGACTTCATGAGCTGCACCCAATTCTATTGAATGTAGAAAATGAAATAACTTCAAATCACATAATTGATGAATGTCAGTGATTCACTCCAAGTGAGTCAGAGTCCATCAGTGTGTCATCCTTACACACATTTCCTCCAGTTGAGCACGCCACAGAATCACGTAACTCCAGCCACTGAATGTTTAATTGACGGAAAGAGGTGAAGGGGTGTACTTAATCATTTACAGGGGAAATAAAATGAGCTTTGGGTTGGTCACCTGTAGTGCTTCGGTGACAAATACACTCGTTTAAGACTGACATCTCTTCCTCTGTATGATTGTGTAGAACCTGATAAAAAGAAAAAAAGAAAGAAAAAAACAGCATATAGAAACTAGAAAAAACCTTATGAAGCCTATAATGAATTTATGGTCTCTAAGTTATCATTACAACTTTACTGTAAAACCTATTGTACACAATCTACAATATGCCTTAATGATGTCTGATTGATAGTTTATACTTTTTAGCAAGCCTTTTAGTATAATTGAAAAAAAAAAAAAAAAAAAAAAAGAGGTCAACGTATTGTAATAACTTTTATATTGTTAGTAATACAAAGTATTTCAAGTTGGACACTTACTGGACTGTAAGACATTTACTTGATTATCCATACATCATTAAAAGAAATAAATAACAAAAAATTAATGTTAAAATGTGAGTATCAAACATAATACATCAAGCTTTCAATGAACGTTTATATGTACATCGCTCAGTTGTATTGCATTGTATATTTTGACCCCACAATAGAAAGTACAGAACTTTTATCATAAAACCGAGCATAAAATATCGGGAACTCATATTATTGGAAGGTACAGAGTGACAAATTATATTTATATACATTTTATGTGCATTTCATCTTGTTTTTCTGCCCTATTTAAATAACAACATCTGCACCAAATTACATATTTTTCACTCAGTTTGGACCTCTGAATAAAACTGAGGTGTTTTTTCTTGAGTATGAGCTCCATATTCTCACTTTATCATAGTATATGAGCCATAAAAGCCTGATGTGTCAAATATAATTCTCAACGAAAACACATTTAAAAATATATATATATTTGGTCCCAATTTATATTAAGTGGCTTTAACTATGTACTAGCATTTAAATGATTAATTTGATTCAATGCACTTTTTGTGCACTATTGTGTACATTGCACTTATATTATAAAAAATACCTGCATGTAATTACAGCTCTAATTAATTTCTGTAATTACAAACCTATCCATACAACCAAACCCATCCCTAACCTTACCCATATCCCACCTCACCAACAGAAAAAGTATTATATTGCAATACAATATGAACACAATAAGTAGCCTACAATGTACTTATTTTGTGGTTTTATTTTGTAAAAATAAAGTGGGACCAAATATTTCGTCTGATAGTTCAATTACCAAAAATGTAATGTCAGGCTTTACAGGGTTAAGAGCTGTAAAGCCTGACAACCAGTGTGCTGCAATTTGGTTGCTAGGGTGTTCTAGGTTGTTGCTAGGTGGTGTTTTCTAGGTGGTTGCTTACTGGCACAAGTCAAAAGATCCCACCTCTCAATGATATTCTAGTCTAGACGACAGCATTGAATTACGCAGTGACATTGTGACGTTCATAACCTTCCCAGCACAGGTGTTGTGATGACAAAGGAGCACGTTCTGGGAACAAATGTACAAAACCACAACAGCAGAACACCTCCTATAATTATGGCTCCCAGGAGGAGGTGTGATTGAAGGGTAATGTGAGGAAGATTGGAGAAATGCAGATTGTGCCTGGCTGGAAGCCTGTTTTTCTTCACATCCCCTGAAGATTCCGGCAGAATGACCATCATTTATGTGTGAGTGTGTTTGTGTCAGACATCCTCTCAATTTGGAACTGCGTGATAGCAATCCGACCTTCCGTGCACATTGTGGTTCACAAATGACGCAAGAGTCTCTGCTCTGCCATTTGTCTTGATGCAATATGTTTTTCTGTTATAGAAAAAAAACAGTATAAGATAAGGCTGTTCTGTCTCAAGAGAAATAAGGACTGTTTTATATTCTATATTCTTTATCTTAACATGCTTAGAAATGCATTTAAGACTATGGAAATGCTGCAATTAAATACTTAAATTAAGTAATTTTATATGAATACTTGCATATTATGCAATTATTATTTATTTATTAGTGTTAATTATGGAAAAACAGAATAGTGATTTAGCATGCTTGAGCTATAAACATAACCCTCACACACACACACACACACACACACACACACACACACACACACACACACACACACACACACACACACACACAGGGACATATTCCATAGGCGTAATGTTTTTTATACTGTACAAACTGTATTTTCTATCCCCCTACACCGTCCCTACCCCTAAACCTACCCATCACAGGAAACATTCTGCATTTTTACATTTTCAAAAAACATCACTTAGTATGATTTATAAGATGTTTTCCTCATGGGGACCAAAAATGTCCCCATTAGGTAGGGTTTACCAGGCCACACACACACACACACACACACACACACACACACACACACACACACACACACACACACACACACACAATCGAACTACACTACAGTAATCATTTTGAATGGTATTTCAATTAGTTAAGAGGTCATTTTGCATTGGCCACAGGGGGGTATTATATGAGCTCAATCTATCCCCAAATAACCCAGTCCTGGGTGATGTAATGTCTTTCATTGCTTTTCATTCAGATACACAATTATTCCCCTGATTATGAATAGCTTCTCAGGAAAGGATTTCTATTATGCTTATATTTTCATGTGTGAGGAATCATTACATATGTATGAGGTGTTTGCATCCTATATAAACTTTTTTTTTTTTTTTTTTTTTTTGCTGAGGTGTTTTGAAAATGGTAAGAAGAATGAAATGATGTCATCATTGATTTACCTAGGCCTATATATCATGTATGATTTTCTTCTGTGGACCACAAAAGGACATTCCGATAATGTAATAACTCATTTTGTGTTCCATAGAAGAAAGAACATAATTTTTTTATACAAAAACTGGACATTGGATCCAAATGCAGCTGAAGGTTTATTTAAAGGCACAATATGTAAGATTGTTGGATTAAAATATCCAAAAACCACAATGTTATATATTTTGTTGACTTGTGAACTTACATTATCCCAAATGTTTCCAAGAATGTTTTAATCCAGAGAAATAAGCCATTTTAACCAGGACACGTACCCATGGTATGGCAGCAAAGTTCCTTGATTATTACGCAGGAATGAGAGTATAGTCCCTAGCCATATCGGCCAAGAAAATCGCAACTTTTCATTTTCCGTTGGGCTTAGTACATGATGTAACTACAGAAGTGTCAAGTTTTAAATAGGAAAAATATAGAAAATCTTTGGTCATTTTTGAACGAGATGCTAATGGTATAATCCGATTCAATGATGTATGCTAAGCTATGCTAAAAGTGCTACCGCCAGATCCGGAGATCGGCTAAATGGATTCGAAAACTCAACTGTTTAACTCTAGGGGAGTTTTTCAAAAATAGTGGAGTGTTCCTTTAAGGTTAGTTTTAATATATCTTTATCGTTTTATATAAAAACAATATTTATTATATTTATATTTATATAAATGTGCTTCTTCAGTTGTTACCTTGAAGAGCTTTTTAAAATAGTTTTGTTGGCATAAAGTCATTTATGTTGATTCTGAGATGTTAATAATATTTTTAACTTGAATAAAACCATGCAGCTGATGTAGATGTTTCCATTTTGACATGAGTTTGAGTGTATGTGATGTCTCAGCTATTCAGGCACTAAAATGGTCAGTTCATAAGTTCAGTACAGGAACGGAGAGAACCAGGAGAGAGAGAGAGGAAAAAGAGAAGAGTGAAATGCAGGTGGATGAATCAGCAGGCTGTTCTGGGGTCAGCAGCAATTTCTAGAATAACTCCAGCAATGGACATAACGTATACTTTTTATCCAGTTCACTGAAATGACATGCATTTGAGTGTAGCAAGGGACAAATGATCTTGTGTTTACAACAATTTGAAATCTTGATCTTGAGAACTGTTAAATTAGATCTGGATGTTGTCTGGTCTTGACTCCATTGCTGTTTTATAGTGCATTGTTGTGAATGTGACGAGAATGCATATGCACAGATAATATGACATATTTGAGTGATGAGACTCAGGACTTGGATTGTGGTTAATGCAGTAATGTATGCACAGTCAGAAAATAACCATGCTCCAGTGGGTTCAAGAAACATGATAGGATTATGTAATTACCATATAAATTCCAATTTATTTGCGCATGTGTGCATCTGCCTGTGCTGTTGTGCTGGTTGTGCAGTGATGGATGTGTTTTGTGTAGCTTTGCACAGGACGGTTTCTTTAAGCGATGGATCATTACAACAGCATCGATGCCCTGTTCCTGGAAAACGTCACAATGAAGCACTTGCTCTTTCTGTAATTTGCTCCCGCACATAGTTACATAACTCCCCTCAGCCTGTCTCCTCCTGCTATGCTAACACAATCTCTTGGGTAACCTAAATGAAATGGCTCCACAATCTCTCATATACTCACGCATGTACTGATCTTCCACTGGACTGAATTTACATACTCATGAAGGACAAGACCATGCAGTGAGAGTGGTGGGATGCAGCTGTGATTATGTAAATCACACTATGCGTCTTCATAATGCGTCACACACTTCTATATTTAGTTCGAGAGCTTGTGACACAGCAAAAATCTGATGGTGGCTATATTTAGAAATAGTCTCAGAGTACAGGTTGTTTGTGTTCCCTAAGAAACGTATGCAGACAACTTAAGAAGCTGACGCAGAAATGATGACAGCAGTCAATCATAGGCTTCATTTTACCCCTACAGCTGTCAGAGTGATTTTAGTCTGTATACACATGGAAATAATTAGTAAGTGTGACTGCTGAAGAAGGAACCATAAATGTTAAGTTATGAGTAATGCTGTCATGCCCAGTGTTGGACGTAATGCATTACAAGTAATGTGAGTTACCTAATCAGATTACTTTTTTCAAGTAATTAGTAAAGTAACACATTACTTTTAAATTTACAACAAAAAGTTACTTTTTCAGCTTTCCTCTCCTCATGTTGAGAGAAATCGGGAGTAAGTGTGCGCTGTGTGAACATGATTATTGTAGTTCTAGACTAAATGTGAGCATACATTTACTCATCTCGCTTGCACAAAAACAGATTAAGTGTTCCTTAAAATAAACAAAAATTGTGAAATGTAAAGTCAGAATATTATGCTAAGCTGCATTTCCACCGAAATTACCCAGAACAATTTTTTTCCCAGGAACTAACTTTTTTTTCCCCCTCCAGACCTGTTGCTGTCTGCGTTTCCATCGTGGTCTAAAGTACCATGAAGATTAGGCAAATTAGTCCCGTGACGTAGGACTGCATGCGACTTTCCAGTTCCCACTGGATTTAGTTCTCTGCATATAAGCTTAATAAAACCTGAAACTCGACGCTGGTCAATCTGTCGTATTTTTTAAACTCCATTGTTGATTCGAATAGCTGCTCTTACTGCTTGCACCGCAACAGGCTTTTAAAAATGGTGGCTGAAATAAAATGCTGCATAGAGTCAACCAATCAAAATGCTGTGTGAAGTCAACCAATCAGCATGTTCAGTGCCCAAGTCCCACACCCGAAAGTTTCTGAACTTTGAAAAAGTACTACCTCTTGAGCAGGGACTTTCTAAGGGAGAAAGTCCCTGCGATCAGGCATAACATTATGACTCTAATATTGTGTTGGTCCCCCTTTTGCTGTCAAAACAGCCCTGACCCGTTGAGGCATGGACTCCACTAGACCCCTGAAGGTGTGCTGTGGTATCTGGCGCATTATTCTGCTAAAAGATGCCACAGCCACCAGGAAATACTTTCCATAAAAGGGTGTACTGTACATGGTCTGCAGCTATGCAGTCCCATATGCAACAAACTGCAGTGCACTGTGTATTCTGACACCTTTCTATCAGAACCAGCATTAACTTCTTGAGCAATCTGAGGTACAGGACCACACGGACCACACGGGCCAGCCTTCACTCCCCATGTGCATCAATGAGCCTTGGCCGCCCATAAACTCACCGCCGGTTCACCACTGTTCCTTCCTTGGACCACTTTTGACAGATACTGACCACTGCAGACCGGGAACACCCCACAAGAGCTGCGCTTTTGGAGATGCTCTGACCCAGTCGTCTAGCCATCATAATTTAACCCTTGTCAAACTCGCTCAAATCCTTTACGCTTGCCCATTTTTCCTGCTTCTAATCAAAATTTTCACTTGCTGCCTAATATATCCCACCCACTAACAGGTGCCATGATGAAGAGATAATCAGTTATTCATTTTACTTGTCAGTGGTCATAATGTTATGGCTGATTGGTGTATATATATATATAATATTTATGTGACAATGCCGAGTCAGAATCAGTAGGTTCTCGATCCATGTGCAGTGT
Source organism: Paracanthobrama guichenoti (assembly GCA_018749465.1). Lineage (NCBI taxonomy): Eukaryota > Metazoa > Chordata > Actinopteri > Cypriniformes > Gobionidae > Paracanthobrama > Paracanthobrama guichenoti. Next base: position 36,311,743 of record CM031961.1, on the reverse strand, counting down.
TTATTGGAATAACAGTCAAGACAATAGAAGGCAATTGGAAATACAGTAGGAATCAATAATCAATCCAAAGAGGGTAGAGACCGCAAACAGTCCATACACAGGCAGAGGTCAGCAACAGGAAAGCAACATAAACATCATCCAAAGCACAAACAGTGTTCAAAAGCAGGCAAACCGGTCAAAACCGGGCAGACAATCCAACAGAATGGGAAACACTCAGAACTGTAGCAGTAGCAAGCAAGTCTTTGCAACAAATGAAAGAGCAGGGGATGTTTCATCAAAGAGTTCTGAGTATATGCATAGAGCATATCTGAGCATCAAAGAGTTCTGAGCCCATGGTAAGTACCAGGATCACTCGAGCTGGTTCTCTGAGCTGCAGGTGCATAGAAATCTGATCAACACCTGGTTCAAGCTTTCCATCTGACCATTAGAATGGGGATGATAACTAGAAGTTTGTTAGTCAACAAATGAATAAGCAGAGGATGTATAAATAGTCCAATGGTAAATGACGAACAGCTGGTACCAATAACAAGTCCGGGCAGAGGATTCTGGGAAAAGAAAGTCCAAGTAAACAATCGGTTCAATATTCGGGTGAAAGTGACCTAGTGAGGGGAGTGGGAGAGACAGGAGGCTCTGTGGGTGTAACAATTTAATTTTACACTCCATTTGCTGTCATCTGTTGCTCATTTAACGTTAACCTTTGAAAACAACCACTACTGATTTAATAACACTGTTGATAACATGAGATCAAGCGTTTGATTTGTATGTGCAATCTGAGGTTTAGATTTTCAACCCAGTTTCCTGGTAGTTGGATGTCGTCCTTTGTCCAAGTAGGACAATGGAAATTCTGACATTTCTGAGTTGAATGCACGCAGCATTATTCCACATCTTCCCCAAAAGCCTTTATTGACGGCTTCCTTCAGACAAGGCAATTCTAGCCTATAGCAGATTTGCTGACGTTTTGCTAAATGACCGTAATGGTCTTTCTGAGGTGCTACTGCTAATGGTGGCCATAACTGGTTGGTGGTGATAATAGAGTATCGTAGCCCTGCAGCAGTGTTCAGGGACGTCTCATTTATAGATCATAAGATCATTATCTGAGCTGTCCTCCCTCAGAGCAACAGGACTCACAGAGATGTGCTAATTTCAGAAAGTAAGAGGTGGTTGGGAGTCGGGAGCCTAACTGACCTAAATGTTGAAAGATTCTTTTGATGTTCGGCTTTTCATATTGCTTTGTATAATAGTCCTCTGTTTCTGTCTATGATTCATGTAGTGGTTCATGTCAGTGAGGGCTGGGGGCATCCATTGTGTGTGTGTGTGTGTGTGTGTGTGTGTGAGTGTGTGGTCAGTGTCATCAGTCTTTCATCATGCACCACATTTCACCCAAATACATGAAAGCAGTGGCACACAAAGCCAATTTCTTTTAATTTGCATTCCATATACTTTTTTGTATCTTCCCCCAAATGTCACCAGTTGTGTGGTTAGAAAGTGAACATTGAGAAAGAATAGAGCTTATGTATCCAAAATCACCTGCAGGGGATAGTTCAAAGGGCTGTATCTCAGAAACTACACTCCTGGGGACCAAATGTGTTGGACAAGCCCAAAATGGCTAAAAACTAAGCTTTTAATTGTCTTAACCACAAATATTGGTCAGGAAATTAACTAAATTTAAGCAAACACACTCCATAAAAAGCCATTTCTATGTTATTAAAACATCAAAGACAGAATGAAGTTTTTGGCAGAATATGGGAAGTTTTGTGTGGAGCGATGAACAATGAAACATGAGTTGCATGGTGATGCTCCAGAGCGGTGTCTTCGAAAATCTGCTGAGAAATATAGTAATAATAAATGCATCTCTACTACAGTGAAGCATGGAGGAAGAAGTGTCATTGTGTGGGGAGCCTTTTTAACTACTGGTCGATACTTTACTGATACTGATACTGATACGATACTGGTGAGCTACTTTACTGTGAAAAGTCATTTTATGCTTTGGAGTACAAGAGAATATTGCAGAATGGCTTGCTTCCCACAAATGAAAAGTTGTTATCTAAAGAGGAATGATCAGATGTTATTTTTCAACAAGACAATGCTCTTGCCCAAATTAGAAAGACAACCAAGAAGTGGCTTGAGAACAAGTCCATCAGGCTCATGGTTTGGCCATGGTCAGAATCCAAATTTGAACCCTATAGTGAATATTTGGTCTTACATTAAACTCAAACGAACTGGGAGACATTTTTCAACTACTCATACACTGTTTGAAACCATTAACATTGAGAAGAACAGCACTGACTTTTCTTTCTGTAAAAAGCTGTCTGCAAGTTGGGGAAGGCTTTTCCATGCCAAGTTAGGCCTACTTCCCATGTAGAAGGGGTTGTTCTCGTGCGCAAAGTTCGCTAAAAGTTCTCTAACGGTGATGAAAATCTCGAACTAGGGCCCAATTAACGCAAATAAATTACAGAAGTACGTGAAGCTGCATTAACATAATTTTGTCGCAGTTAGATGATCTTAGAAGTCGGGAGTTTATCACAATCACACTGAGCATCTACAGCACCTGTAACCCTGGTAGGAGGAAATATCCATTCTCTAATTCTTTAACTTTAACTCAAAATCATTCAAACAGTCCAAAACAGCGCTAATGTAAAGAAGGCCAGGCTGATTACAGCAGAGATATCAGAAAGAATAAAGACTCGCATTGTGTTTTTAGTGAAGTATTCATTCCAGTGTGCTTTGCGTTAAAACACGAGCTCTGTCGTATTCTGCGATTGTTTCTGAAGAGCGCAATTTCGGTGACGTACCGGAGTCATACAAGTAAGCATGTGAGTGTCTGACCATGTGTGCATGTGCTCTAGATCACTGATCGCGTGCTGCATTCATGTACAGACACGCAGTACATTTGCATTGTTTCCATGCACACTCAGGAAGGATAATGTTTGTTTTGTCATGTGTTAATGCACTCAAAGCGGTTGATTTAGGAGGTTTTTTTTAGCGTCTCTGTGTGGTCCTGTTCTGTATTGCAGCTTGAAGTTTAAAAAACAATCTCTTTCGTTGCTGTTGCTCTGTACACATACTATACACTGTGAATTCGGTAACGTTTCTTTATTCAGTGTTTTTTTTTTTTTTTTTTTCATGGTGTGTATACATATATTATATAATAGAATTATATGGACTCCTTATATTTGGTTATTTGGTGTCATTTTGGAGTCTCCAATGATCCTTGAAAGCTTGCAGAAAATACAGTTTTGTGAGAATCACAAATTATGACAAAATGAATGTGTTTAATGATATAAATGGCATATTATTAATTTCACGATAAGTGTGTGATTAATCGCACAACAAAGTTGCGATTACATTTTTTTAAATCTATTGACAGCCTATCTTGAACCTTTATTGAACATTTTTAGTCATGAAAATTCAAGGTTCCTTATATGACTTTAGGGGGACATTCCATTTTGGTTATTCTATGGTCGCACAGCAACGCTACACAGAGGACATTTGGGATGTTAACAGAATGTTCCCACATGGTCCTCTGTTGGTCATATACAAACCCGATTCCAAAAAAGTTGGGACACTGTAGAAATTGTGAATAAAAAAGGAATGCAATTATTTACAAAACTCATAAACTTATATTTTATTCACAATAGAATATAGATAACATATCAAATGTTGAAACTGAGACATTTTGAAATGTCATGCCAAATATTGGCTCATTTTGGATTTCACGAGAGCTACACATTCCAAAAAAGTTGGGACAGGTAGCAATAAGAGGCCGGAAAAGTTAAATGTACATATAAGGAACAGCTGGAGGACCAATTTGCAACTTATTAGGTCAATTGGCAACACGATTGGGTATAAAAAGAGCCTCTCAGAGTGGCAGTGTCTCTCAGAAGTCAAGATGGGCAGAGGATCACCAATTCCCCCAATGCTGCGCCCAAAAATAGTGGAGCAATATCAGAAAGGAGTTTCTCAGAGAAAAATTGCAAAGAGTTTGAAGTTATCATCATCTACAGTGCATAATATCATCCAAAGATTCAGAGAATCTGGAACAATCTCTGTGCGTAAGGGTCAAGGCCCGAAAACCATACTGGATGCCCGTGATCTTCAGGCCCTTAGACGGCACTGCATCACATACAGGAATGCTACTGTAATGGAAATCACAACATGGGCTCAGGAATACTTCCAGAAAACATTGTCGGTGAACACAATCCACCGTGCTGTTCACCGTTGCCGGCTAAAACTCTATAGGTCAAAAAAGAAGCCACATCTAAACATGATCCAGAAGCGCAGGCGTTTTCTCCGGGCCAAGGCTCATTTAAAATGGACTGTGGCAAGGTGGAAAACTGTTCTGTGGTCAGACGAATCAAAATTTGAAGTTCTTTTTGGAAAACTGGGACGCCATGTCATCCGGACTAAAGAGGACAAGGACAACCCAAATTGTTCTCAGCGCTCAGTTCAGAAGCCTGCATCTCTGATGGTATGGGGTTGCATGAGTGCATGTGGCATGGGCAGCTTACACATCTGGAAAGGCACCATCAATGCTGAAAGGTATATCCAAGTTCTAGAACAATATATGCTCCCATCCAGACGTCGTCTCTTTCAGAGAAGACCTTGCATTTTCCAACATGACAATGCCAGACCACATACTGCATCAATTACAACATCATGGCTGCGTAGAAGAAGGATCCGGGTACTGAAATGGCCAGCCTGCAGTCCAGATCTTTCACCCATAGAAAACATTTGGCGCATCATAAAGAGGAAGATGTGACAAAGAAGACCTAAGACAGTTGAGCAACTAGAACCCTGTATTAGACAAGAATGGGACAACATCCCTATTCCTAAACTTGAGCAACTTGTCTCCTCAGTCCCCAGACGTTTGCAGACTGTTATAAAAAGAAGAGGGGATGCCACACAGTGGGAAACATGGCCTTGTCCAAACTTTTTTGAGATGTGTTGATGCCATGAAATTCAAAATCAACTTATTTTTCCCTTAAAATGATACATTTTCTCAGTTTAAACATTTGATATGTCATCTATGTTGTATTCTGAATAAAATATTGAAATTTGAAACTTCCACATCATTGCATTCTGTTTTTATTCACAATTTGTACAGTGTCCCAAATTTTTTAGAATTTAGAAGTGTTTGTAGTAACATTCCTGATATGACTTTAGGGGGACATTTTATTTTGGTTATGCTATGGTCCCATAGCAACGTTACAAAGAGGACATTTGGGATGCTAACAGAACGTTTCCACATGGTCCTCTGTTGGCCATACAATAACGTTCCTGATATGACTTTAGGGGGACATTTTATTTTGGTTATTCTATGGTCACATAGCAATGTTACAAAGAGGACATTTGGGACGTTAACAGATTGTTCTGGAAACGTCAAATTTCCAAATAAAATATGGTCCCCTAAACGTTCCGAGAACGTCCTGAATGTTCCGTGAAGGTCAGCCAAATAACATTCCCGAACGCTTTAAAGAACTCCACATCATGACCGTCTCTGAACATTCTGGGAACGTTCTAGGTGACATCCTTGACACCAACGAAGACGCTCTGGGAACGTAAAATTTCTAGCAGAGTTTATCTACAGTATTTGTGCTATTCTTGCTCATTTGTGATTAAAATGGTTAAGACCATTAAAAGACCATTTTTGGTTTGGCCCATTTTTTCCCCATGAGTATATTTGGATTTCCATCAAAAGCCCAATAACATAAATGTATGTTTTCTTTAGCAGTGTTTTGATGTTGATTTCAGACACAAGTTCAATACAGTAGCTGCTGAGTAACAACTCAACACAATAAAACCACACTGACAGTCAACTATTTAATGACTGTAGACTAAAAGGTTTGTTTGGGGTCAGTAACATTTATTAATAAAAAAATAAGCTTAATACTTTTATTCAGCACGGATGGAATAAATTGATCAAAATCAACAGTAAAGACAGTAAAGATATATATATAAAATATTTAAAATAAATACTGTACTATAGAACTTATAATAGAACTTTCTATTCATCAAAGAATTCAGAAACAAATCCTGGTTTCCACAAAAATATGAAGCACTGTTTTCAACGTTGATAATAATAAATGTTTCATGAGCAGCAAATCAGCATTTCAGAATGATTTCTGAAGGATCATGTGACACTGAAGACTGGAGTAATGATGCTGAAAATTCAGCTTTGCCATCACAGGAATAAATTACATTTTTAAATATATTCCAATAGAAAACATTTATTTTAAATTGTAACAATATTTCATAATATTTTTGTTTTATTGTATTTTGATCAAATGAATGCTGCTTTTCTGAGCATAAGAGACTTATTTAAAAAAAAAAAAAAAAACATGAAAATCCAACGGTAGTGTACTGTTGTGTAGGTTTTGTTCAGGTGCAGATTTTAACTTCATCTTCTTTGTAAAAGGTTGTGTGAGATTGAATTACATCTCACCTGGTGTTCAGTGTCTCCTGCACTCTTTCCAAACCACCACTATAACCGCATTACCTTTCACCTCAGTTATTTGGCCATTTCTTTGAAACTCCTGCATGAGTGAGTGAAATATAAAACTCACACCTGCACACAAAGCCCATGCAAGTGCTGTTTGATATTTAGCTATAAGCATTCCTCCTGTGGAGGTTTTCTTTCTATGCTTTGCTGTTGATAATGAGACAGTGTTATAAGTTCACATTGATTGAACTGTGAAGACCCCTGTCATAACTGAGGGACCCCTATAGTTCAGACAATGACAGGTCAGAGCTAGGTGAAGCATATCGAACAGACGTGAATCCAGAAAGATGAAACTGGCATGGCAGGGAGGATGCCACATTTTTATTTATTTATTGATGTAGATATCACCTATACCAAAGTTTATGTTAAGTATCTTATTTGTACAAGGATTAACTTAATTTTATTATATATATATATATATATATATATATATATATATATATATATATATATATATATATATATATATATATATATATATATATATATAAAAGCTTTGGGACGTCTGCCTTTACATATAATATAACTTTAATAACATCCCATTCTTAATCCCTAGGGTTTAATATGGAGATGACCCACTATTTGCTGCTATAACAGCTTCAACTATTCTGGGAAGGTTTAGGAGTGTGTTTATGGGAATTTTTGACCATTCTTCTAGAAGTGCATTTCTGAGGTCAGACACTGATGTTGGACGAGAAGGCCTGGCTCACAGTCTCCGCTCTAATTCATCCCAAAGGTGTTCTATCGGGTTGAGGTCACGACTCTGTGCAGGCCAGTCAAGTTCCTCCACACCCAACTCATTCATCCATGTCTTTATGGACCTTGCTTTGTGCACTGGTGCGCAGTCATGTTGGAACAGGAATATTTTTAAATTTAAAAACCTAAAATAAACATTATGGGGTTGAAAACATTGAATAGTTTGTCTCTGGTTCAGTGCCAGCCAATGTGCAAAAGCACATTTGAATTTAGCAGTTGATCACGTGACGCACTGACCATTCTAATCACACAGGTGTGATTGGTGTGACCAGGCCCAGCCCTTGAAAAACAATCCCACACCATAATCCCCCCTCTACCAAACTTTACACTTGGCACAATGCAGTCAGGCAAGTACTCCGTGGCAACCACCAAACCAGACTTCGGATGTCCATCGGATTGCCAGACAGAGAAGCGTGATTAGTCACTCCAGAGAACATCTCTACTGCTCTAGAGTCCAGTGGCGGCATGCTTTACACCACTGCATCTGACACTTTGCATTGCATTTGGTGATGTAAGATTTGGATGCAGCTGCTCAGCCATGGAAACCCATTCCATGAAGCTCTCTACACACTGTTCTTGAGCTATTCTGAAGGCCACACAAAGTTTTGTGCTGACCCTGCTCTGATTTTACGTGGCCTACCACTTTGTGGCTGAGTTGCTATTGTTCCCAATTGCTTCCGTTATAATACCACTAACACGTTGAACGTGGAATATTTAGTAGTGAAGAAATTTCACAAATCGACTTTATTGCACAAATGGCAACCTATCACGGCACCACGCTTGAATTCACTGAGCGCCTGAGAGCAACCCATTCTTTCACTAATGTTTGTAGAAGCGTTTGCATGCCTAGGTGCTGGATTTTATACACCTGTGGCCATGGAAGTGAATGGAACACCTGAATTCAGTGATTTGGAGGGGTGTCCAAATACTTTTGGCAATATAGTGTAAGTATGTGTAAAACTTTCTATTTAAAATGACAAAATCATATTTACACTACTGTTCAAAAGTTAGGTGATAAAAATACAGTAGTTCATTGTTTGTTCATGTTAGTTCAAGATGCATTATTTAATGTTAACAGATACAACTTAAAAAAAGGAAAAAAGATTTTTGATTTTCACACACAACCATTTAACAATGTTAAATGTTTAAATTTTTTATTAAATGTTAAGATTACCATTAACTAAGTTTAGTAAATGAAAATATTGCTCATTGTTAGTTCACGTTAACACATGTAGTTATCTAATGTTAACAAATTAAACCTTATTATAAAGTATTACCAAAATATTAAGCAGCACAACTGTTTTCAGCATTGATAATAATAAGAAATGTTGCTTCTTGAGCACCAAATCAGCATATTAGAATGATTTCCGAGGATCATGTGACACTGAATAAAAATTTAGCTTTGCCATTATAGGAATAAATTGCATTTTAAAATATATTAAAATAGAAAACAGTTACTTAAAACTGTAATAGTATTTCAAAATATTACTGTATTTACTGTATTTTGATTAAATAAATAAATACAGCCTTGGTGAGCATAAGAAATATATACAAAATATTAAAGAAAATCTTACTGACCCCAAACTAATTTTTTTTTTTTAAAAATGTCAAATCATTCCTTCTACCTCCCGCATTTTTATTTCAAACAAGAAGTAATAAAACATTTTCTTATATCTTCTTTTTTACTCCATTGTAACTTATTGTCCTGACTCTGTGGGTAAGTGAGTTTGACCTCACTGCCCTTGTTACAGGATATTTCGTCCAGACTAGATGATGCAGGGGATCCACATGACCCTAAAGCCACAGCTAAGTTTTATATTGGAATGTGTCAGTCAGATTGGAGGAGAGAGAGAGAGAGAGAGAGAGAGAGAGAGAGAGAGAGAGAGAGAGAGAGAGAGAGAGAGAGAGAGAGAGAGAGAGAGAGGGAGAGGGAGAGGCAGTGATGTTGAGTCTGGGGAGCCGGCCGACAAACAGAGGCCCATTCCTGAGTAATTGCCTGTCATACATATTAAAATTACATGTGGCTCACCTGACAGGTAGCCCTGGGAAGAGAGGAACACTGTAATCTAATGGATAAATGCACATGACATAATGGTCTCTGTTAAGGTGAGGAAGGACGATAACTTTGGAGAAACAGGGAATCAGGTTGAGTAAAGATTCAGATGCTCATAATGAGCAAATTGATCAAAAGTAAAGACATTTATAATATTTCAAAAGATTTCTATTGTAAATAAATGCAGTTTTTTTTTTACATTTCTGTTCATCAAAGAATCCTGAAAAAATGTATTACAGTTTCCACGAAAATATTAAGCAGCAATGCAAAATTCAAAAAGCATTGGGGAGGTAAGGTTTGTATTATTTCAGGTGATTTTCATTCTGAAAACAACAGCTTGTGCATGTGATTTGATGCTTGGTAAGTGCATAAGAAAATAGCATGCATCACTGTGAATTATTGGCCCATTATACAATTACTGCGTAATATAATATTTTTTACTAATATAATATCAATTATTTTGTGCTAGCTATGAGAGGAGCAATTCACCTACTCCACATTAATTTGTTGGTATATGGCAATTAGAAATTAGACTGCACAGAAATGGAAACTGAACAACAGGTAGCCCTAATACTCATTAAATGTAGTCACGCAATGCTGATGTTAACATTAACAATTTGAAAACAAAGTATAATTTGCACGTTTTGGCGTGATATGATAAGCGATTGTTAAGATTTAATCATTGCGATTTATTGCAATGATTTTTTTCCCTTAGTTGATCAGAACAAAAGTGGATGTTATCTACTTGTTCAGATAACATTTTCCGGTGAAAATTCTTATGTTGGTCATACTTTCAAACAGTAGAATCTGTGATTCCAAATGACAGTATCCACACCGGCGTAGTGAATGACAGCCACACATTCTCCTCAAAACATTGGATTCATCAGCGCTGTGCCGTGCCGAGGCACAATTCACATAAAGTTGATAATTCCACGAATAACTGCAATTCCAGATTTCGAACAGAGATGGCGGCAAAGAGGAAAAACTACGGACTGCAGCTTTAAAGTCCCAGTGAACCGGAAGTAGCAAGTAAGTTTTCTTCAGTGCTGTGATGTATTTCTAAGTGAAACAGAATATTGAATAGAGGGCAGGGTTTTACTTCAGCGCTCCTCCTCTCCATCTCACACTCATAGCAGATAGCAGACTAACGGTTGGAGTGGAGTGGTTAAGCATTTTCAAACCTAAGCCGTCAAACTGACATCATCTGAGAAGGAACAGCATTTCCAGACCGGAAGTTACTTTTTAACTTTGATTAATGATTACCACGGCAAACATTTTTTTTTCTGTGTATTAACTTGCATGGATTAATTGTTCACCCTAAGACCTTTAATATGTGCTAACAAAGTAAATAGGTTCAATTTTGATTTCATGAGGACTTTAAATGAATCACACAAGGTGATTTACTAAGGTTTGCACTAGTCAATTTACTGGTATTTGTGCCATTATTTACAGCCCAAAAAAAGCATGCTTAAACCAGACGCTGATTTGCGCTATTCTTGGTAGATCATTATGGAAATGATCCGGCTGTGTCTCTGTTCTTTAATTTACACGTCATCATTAGATCACATGCAGAACTTTCCACTCCCATCTGAGCTTTTTTTTTTTTTTGGAATTGCACTATCGCTAATTTGCCCTGTTTAGTAAATCCGACCCTTAATGTGTCTTAATGCGACCCAGTTTTTTGAAATTCTGGCAGAATTTCATGTCTTCTTACTTACTTCTTACTTCTTACTGCCCAAAAATTCAATCTAAAGTTTTGGTGAGAAAAAAAGTTTTGTTTCGTTTCGTTTCTCTATGGATGGAGGAAGGCATCTGTGGAGATTTACAGAGGATCCATCTTTAGTGATGCAGTATGTTTGGCTGGACTTGTCTCTATTGCTTTTCTTGCTTCACTGTGATGAAGACTGAATTAATCTCTCTCTCCCTCCTGACTGAGAACACACATTTAGGTAGTCAATATTTAATTTATGGTCTGATAAAGGGGAAGGAAAAGTGCTAGAAATCTCCAAGAAACTCCTCTTCTGACTCCAGGCTGGTTAACTTGATGCAATAGGCATCATAACAATAGTTTCCCAGACATCCTGCTGAATTTTTATCTGTTTGTTCCATTATAAAGAAGGTCTGTGTATGTGGAGAAGTTTGCACTTTTCAAATGGAAGGCATCAAAAACTGAAATAAATAAATAAAGTGAAACTGAAATAAGTGAAAGAAATAAATGTATGCAGTTATGGTCACATGTAATGAGCTCCATTTAAGTTAATTTAAAGTAAAAAAATTAATCGATAGTCCACTTAAAAGGTAAAATGAGTAGTAACTTTGCATCTACATGTAAACTAACTCATTAATTTGCAACTACATGTTGACTAACTGTCATTAGAGTATTAGTAGAGTAGAATAAGTTGACATGTACTTGCAAAGTTACCATCAAAATAAAGTGTTAGCAGATAATAAGCAGAAAGTCTACTAATACTCTAATGACTGTTAATTGACATGTAGTTGCAAAGTTACTCAGTGTCTAAAGGGTCTATCGAAGTGTTACCAAAGCTTTGGGTCATTAAGATTTTATTTGAAAGATTATTATCTGAGTATTTCACAATCTGCTCAGTTACTGGGATTTTCACACACAACCATTTCTAGGGTTTACAAAGAATGGGAAAAACATAAAGTATGCGGCAGTCCTGTGGGCGAAAATGCCTTGTTGATGCTAGAGGTCAGAGGAGAATGGGCCGACTGATTCAAACTGATAGAAGAGCAACTTTGACTGAAATAACCACTCATTACAACCGAGGTATGCAGCAAAGCATTTGTGAAGCCACAACACGCACAACCTTGAGGCGGATGGGCTACAACAGCAGAAGACCCCACCGGGTACCACTCTTCTCTACTACAGATAGGAAAAAGAGGCTACAATTTGCACGAGCTCACCAAAATTGGACAGTTGAAGACTGGAAAAATGTTGCCTGATCTGATGAGTCTCAATTTCTGTTGAGACATTCAGATGGTAGAGTCAGAATTTGGCGTAAACAGAATGAGAACATGGATCCATCATGCCTTGTTACCACTGTGCAGGCTGGTGGTGGTGGTGTAATGGTGTGGGGGATGTTTTCTTGGCACACTTTGTGCCAATTGGGCATTGTTTAAATGCCACGGCCTACCTGAGCATTGTTTCTGACCATGTCCATCCCTTTATGACCACCATGTACCCATTCTCTGATGGCTACTTCCAGCATGATAATGCACCATGTCACAAAGCTTGAATCATTTCAAATTGGTTTCTTGAACATGACAATGAATTCACTGTACTAAAATGGCCTCCACAGTCACCAGATCTCAACCCAATAAAGCATCTTTGGGATGTGGTGGAACAGGAGCTTCATGCCCTGGATGTGCATCCCACAAATCTCCATCAACTGCAAGATGCTATCCTATCAATATGGGCCAACATTTCTAAAGAATGCTTTCAGCACCTTGTTGAATCAATGCAACGTAGAATTAAGGCAGTTCTGAAGGCGAAAGGGGGTCAAACACAGTATTAGTATGGTGTTTCTAATAATCCTTAGGTGATATATATATATATATATATATATATATATATATATATATATATATATATATTTTTTTTTTTTTTTTTTTTTTTTTACATTTGCTGTTATATTATCATCTGCAGCAACATACTGAAATCTGTATATCTTCTTTGTTTTCTATGGTGGCCGAGACACCTCAACATGCTGCAACTGAAGAAAACACCAGCAAAGTATGAAAACATCTTCAGAATTTTGATGACACATGTGCTGCAAATGCTCACAACCAAACACAGAAACGCACTGTAAATAGACCACATCGGAAATGTTTCAAGGGGACATGTTTCAACAAGTGACAAATCTGGCTGGGACATATGTAACCAGTCATACTCAACCCGCTCCGAACTGGATTCGAACTGGAGTCGCCGGCATGGGAGGCGCGTGCACTAACAAGAACGCTAAAGACTACAGCCGCTAGCATTAGTTGTTATGCCTCTTGAGGTCAGGGGAATGAGGTTTACATGTACAGCTCTTATTGGCCTATGTCCGTTACACTCACCACCCTAAACCTCACTCCCTTCTGGATCACCAAATGTAGCTCACTCCGAGCGGGATTCGAAACAGTGTCACTGGCAACACCTTGTGCGCTAACAAGGACGCTAAAGAATGCAGCCGCTACCCAGCAAGCAATTTTGCATTTAAAAGACATCTAATAGCCGTTCAAACACAGCCCTAATGTCTAGGCTAAAACAAGGCAAAAAGAATAGACTAGTCATCTAGAACATGAACATTTCAAAGAAATGTAACCAAACACCTTGTAATCACTCTTTGATTTTGGAATATCATATATAACACAAATTATTTTGGTAAAAATGACATGTAACCAAATTCAAGTTTATTTTGGCTAGAAGTGGGTTACTCATAGCCGGACTATATCGGGTCTATAGTTAACCGAGATGGTGAAATGATGGCTATTGCTTGCTGGGTAGCGTCAGTCGCTAGGACGCCTCTTGATGCCAGGGGAGTGAGGTTTACATGCACTGCTCTTACTGGCCTAAGTCTGTTACACGTGCTTATTAGTCAATGTCTGCTCGTCAGTGGTGTTGTCGATGACCTGAAAGGTGAGTTTTCTTGTTTAACATCCTGATCGCATTTGCGTTGTGAGTATTTGCAGAGCGTTTCTGTATTAGGTTGCATCGTGAGTTTTTGCAGTGTGTTTCTGTATTTGGTTGAGTTGTGAGTATTTGCAGCACGTGTCGTCAAACCGATGGAGATTTTTTATTAATTTGCTGGTGTTTTTTTTTCTATTTGTATGTGTTTTCTTTAGCTGCAGCACGATGAGCTCTCTCGGATACTGTAGTTTTACCACAGTATACTGCAAACCGCCACATGTATATAGAGTGCAAAAGTTCAAGTTTGCTCCAGCAGGTCACAGGGATGAGATCTGACTGGAGATACAGACAATGATTCTTCAGTGAAAATAATGTACATCTCTCAAGTCCATAACATGAGATTCAAGCCTTCAGCTCTGCTTAGGTCAAAGCCCTCAATTGAGAGGCAGGACCAGAGCAGTTAGCCAGCTCAACAATTTTAGACTTGGTTGCAATATTTTTTTTGCAGATAAAGCTTTTAAAATGGCTTGTCTGGTTTGGTTTTTATCATGGTTTTACATAAATCACTATCTTGTTTCATGTCACACATAAAAGTAAAACATTTTGTCTAATTTTTGTATACCATATGTTTTCTAGACACCCAAACATTGTATGTGCTTTTTGAACATGAACAAACAGGTTCTCTTGAATATGCCTGGTGTGCTGGGGAACACATAGATATAAATATAACCACTGGAGAATGATATATAGACTCATAGAAGCTGCTTTTGCTGAAATATCCATGCTCTTCCTCTACTGTGAGAAACCAAGAAGATGAGTTATAGATAATGTATTATTAAGCTGGTATGGAGTGAATCTTTTATGCCCTCAGAGGGAAAAAATGGCCCTTGGTTCATTTTCAAGTCTGGCTGAAAGCTCCAAAATCCTTCAATTCCCAAATATGTTCTTCCGCTTGGCATCTCAATGCGTGGAATTGAAGATATATCATACTTGATGGATCAGTAAGATAATCGGAATAATCTTTCTCTTCCTCCCACCCACCAACTCCTCGTCTTTCCCCCTTCAGATACGTGGTCTTTTATTGCCATTATAGCAATAACAGTACTGACACTGGATCTGTCCGCTCTAAAAAGAAATGCTGACGTCATGCGTGGATTCAGGTGCTTATTCAACCTCTCAAGTCTATCCAGGCGAGAAAGAAGGGCTTTGTGTCCAAAACCACTTACACGTTTGCTTTTAAACCGTTGGATGTTTTGTAACTTCTGTTCCAATCATCCAAGGACAGAGGTCATGAAGGTATTTAACGGACTCTTGATAAAGCGATGTCGTACATTTTGTGCCGTACAGACATTAAAAAAACCCACAGCGCTATTGAATCTCTGTTTTTGTGATGAGGAACAATGAGGCTGTGACTTCCTCCTACACTCAAAATCCACGTTTAATTGCTGCATCAAGCATCAGCGAGTCTCCCAGTGTTTTGACAGTGCCTCTAATGAATGTGTCACTTATTATGTTAGCTTTTGTCAGTGAATTAACTCAGTGGGTCCTTGAACTGTGGTGTGAGTGATATTTGCATCACATCACAATTTCATGAGATCTTTATTTTGTTGATAACCTTGGGAGATAAAGCTACAACATACCTCATTCATGACTTAAAACGACCAGGGTTTGAATGTGCTGCATGCATATCCTTAATTGTAATTAAATTGAATGTTTTTTTCCCCCCTTTGCACTGCCCTCCAGCATTGATAGTGGATATTCTGTCACCCACCACCAAAAAAAAAAAAAAAAAAAAAAAAAAAAAAAAAAAAAAACACATTTTAATAAATGAAAGGATTTTTCATTTATTATTAATGCTTTTGAGAAGCTGGGCTGAAAAGTTGGAGTAAACATATTCTCAAGATTCTCAGCAATCTGCTAATTAGATTAATGCTGTAATTATGACAAAACATTTAATTTTCAAACACACACACACACACACACACACACACGTTGTATTTCCATGTTTTATGGGGATTTTCCATAGACATAATGGTTTTTATACGGTATAAACTGTATATTCTATCCCCTTACACTAACCCTAAACCTACCCATCATAGTAAACTTTCTGCATTTTTTACATTTTCAAAAAACATCACTTAGTATGATTCATAAGATGTTTTCCTCATGGGGGACCAAAAATTGTCCCCACAAGGACAAGGATATCGGATATTGCCATCTTTGTGGGGGCATTTTGTCCCCATTAGGTAGGGTTTACTTCAGGCCACACACACACACACACACACACACACACACACACACACACACACACACACACACACACACACACACATTCTTATACATTTTTATAAAAATAACAGTAGATTATTATTCAGAAACTACTTTTTAACGGGTTCTTTCTTATAATTGCAGATCATAATTTGTTTTATAAGTTGTATCACTGAATTTTCTGATCATATATGCCCATAATAATAACAATGAACAATAAACAATGAATTTAAAAACATGCTCATTATAGAAAAGGTGTTTTCAAATAACTGTATGTGAATTGCAATTTTTATGTATTTTTAAATAAATGAATAGATCCTGAAACAATTGTTTTGTGTCCATGACCCATTTAACATTATTCAAAATCCTAAAATGAAAAAAAGTCCATATTTTCAATGTAGTTTCTCCCTTTTAAACCCGCTGTATTTTTCAAGTTATTGCATTCTTTCAGTGTTCGAAATACACACTGCTACCATAAAGACATTATATAGCATAGTAACGCAATCAGGCATGCTGATAATTTCAAGACATATTACCGAAGAAGAGAACAAAAGGAGAAATCAATGAGGTCTGTCCTGGGCGATGTAGGAAATGTGCACTCAGCTGCAACAAACATCTGCCATTTTCGAAGCAAATCATGTCTTCATTATCCTATCTGTCCCTGCCACCTACATTACCTATTTTTACATAATCAGGAGACACTGAAAGGTCAGGAAATACTAAAATAGCCCCTGTCTTATTCTGTTTCATTCTTCTAATCTCGCCCTCTACCATCCTACTTCCCACAATCCCCTGAGATATATCCTGTTGCTATGGCTGTGCATTGTAGGGTAAGGAATTGGCGTCAAGCCGCTGCCAGCGAGAGCAGAGAGAATTCAGTAAAGTGAGATGACACGTGGGTGATGCATCCAGCGGTATGTCAGAAGCTGAAAAAGAGGAAGTATCTAGTAGACAAAGGAAGAGTTAGCTT
Organism: Paracanthobrama guichenoti; assembly: GCA_018749465.1. Lineage (NCBI taxonomy): Eukaryota > Metazoa > Chordata > Actinopteri > Cypriniformes > Gobionidae > Paracanthobrama > Paracanthobrama guichenoti. The sequence goes on along the minus strand of CM031961.1, from coordinate 36,294,564 downwards.
AGTGGCTAAGCAGCAAAGCAGCATAAAAGCCTGCTGCTTCTGTCAAGGTTTGTGAATCGTTGTGAGATGTTGATTTAGTAATGATGAATTTTTCTTGAACTCCAAAACCTAAATTTTTAGAACGTTTTTAGTCATATTCCTGATATGAAGACCTTTCTGAAAGTTAGGCAGAAATAAAATAGTAAAAGGCCAAATTTGAAGGCACCATCACAAGTAGCCATTCACTGTAACCTGGTTCATTCAAGTAACCTGGTTGCCTTAAAATGTTGAGTTCATTGAAATTAAAAATTTGAGTTAATACAATGAAGGAAATTCTATTTTATCTTAATTATTGTATCTAAACCACATAAAATAATAAAATAAAAATGTTGTGATAAATTATGAAAATAGCACAATTTGGGATGTTTCACTGCATTATAACAAAACAGGAATTAAAAACAAAACACAATTACGCAATATGCTTACAAAATCTTTTAATACTATTTGAATAAAGGGTGATGTCAATTCTCAAAAATGTTCATTGTATTAACTCAAATTTCTAATTTCAATGAATTCAAAATTTTAAGGCAACCAGGCTTACTTTTTAAATATTTTTTTACAGTGCTCCTGGTGAAGACAATCTCAGAATGCATTGCAATGAGTTCAGTAAAAAAATCATTCAAAATGTCAGTCATCAGTTATGAAAACACTATTTCTTTCAGTACTATAGTTTTGGTTTAATCTAATTAAAAACTGACAAGTTTACCCATTTTGTTCAATCTAATTATAAACGGCCAAGTTTACCCCAGCCTACATGTGTTTCTTATCAAAGTATCATAGTGTTAGCCTAGCAACATGCTAACATCAAACTAGTTGAGTAGGCTATCTGGTGTGCTTCAAAAGAAATCTGAAATATATTTAAGAATGAACATAAGTGCAAACTGAATGTAATATTTTCTTAATTGCATATTAATTGCATTTAAATGAAACTGCAATTGATTTTATGTATTAAATGTCTTATACATGAAATTTGGTTAAAGTGTATAATGTTGAATGTACTGACAAGACTTTATGGTAAGCTAAAATATACTTTAACGTAATTTCTATTGAAACTTGTATGTTATGTATTTAAATATATGTAATTAAACATTTTTAATTATTAAGTTTTAAAACATATTCAACCGATTCACAGACAAGGCTTAAGCCTTGGTGTTTGAGCTGGTTTAAGATATCTTAAAATATGTTAGTGCCATTTTTTTGTCTCAAGAGGCACACCAGTAGTGTTTTTTTTTTTCTAAGGCATGTTTATAAAAGCTACTTAAATGTCCTAATTGAACTAAGGCCTAATCCTGGCTTAATCTTATAAGCCCTGTCTGTGAAACCGGGCCATGAACTATATATGTAAAATTGAATAATATACTCTACAAGTACTATACATGTGTTTTAGTATGTTAGTCAGCACATCAAAATATATAAGCATACTTATTTAAAACACAACAAATGATAACTAAAGCACAATGGTTTAAAATGTAACAAAAAAGAAATTAGCTTAAGGGCCCTATTTTAACAATCTGAGCACATGGTCTGAAGCGCATGGCACAGGTGCACTTAGGGCGTGTCCCAATCCACTTTTGCTAGTTTAACAACAGAAAAAACGCATGGTCCAAAAGGGTTGTACCTAGTCTCTTAATGAGTCACGGGTGTGTTTTGGGCGTAACGTGCAATAAACCAATCAGAGTCTCATCTCCAATTCCCTTTAAAAGCCAGTTGCGCTTGTACCATGGTGGATTCGCTATTTACATGGTGGAATTTGCGACTGAACGCTTCTCCAGAGAGGAATCTATTTATTTTTAATATTTAAAAATGTTTGTGTGCTACTGCGCTTCCCTGTGTGTGTAATAAGCTGAATGTACTGTACGTGCACTGTGCACCCCCCTATAGGTGCATATTACTAACACGTCCTTTAAATGACAGAAAAATGATGCACCATTGACTTTAGACCAGGTTTTTGTTGGTCAATGGCGCAGTCGTTTTCAGTTGCCTCAAAATAGCAAAGCGCCAACAATGCACCTGAACACACCTCGTTTTCAGACCAGCACGTCCATGGGTGAACAGATGGGCATGAGTGCATTTGCTATTTAAACAACATGGCGCTGGACGTGAAAATGATAACTGCGTCGGGCTGAAACTAGCAAAAAACACTTGCGTCACGTCTGGCGTCACATTGTTCCGGGGATATGATAGGGCCCTTAGTGTGTTAAGAATTATTTCATTAAAGTGCCCCTATTATGTGATTTTGAAGGCTCCTAATTTTGTTTTGGAGGTCTCCTACAACATGCATCAAAGATCAAAAAACTGTTTATTTTCTCAGAACTGTATTAACTGTGTCAATAATGGTGCATATGTTAGCCAAGCACTAACGTGAATGACTGATGTAACAATAAAGTTTGCAAAACAAATCTTGCTCCATCTTTTATCTGTACTCAAAGTAGTAAGAACGACAGACAATCTGCATTGATAGACACAGTTTTAGGTAATAGTGGCCCACAGCTGATTTGCAGTAGTATTTCAGGAAGACAGTAATAATGCTGATCTAACAGCAGAAGACACGAGCCATGGTTTAAATCCTAGTTGCACAGGTAACACTGTGTTACAATGAGCCCCTATTAGAACTACGCTATTATATTCTATACTTTTATTAATTATTTTGAGAAACCATGAGAAAAAGGTGAATAATGACTGAGAGTCAATGTTCAGAAATTATTCATTATTATTAAGTTTTTAACTATGCTGTATAGCTGTATTTACCGATGTGTTTGTTGTGGTTGTTGTTTTAATGATAAAAAATGGCATTATTTTAGTTTAAAAAGTTAATAATTGTATTTTATTGACAAAATATTTTAGTTTGTCTTGTATATTTTTTTTATTATATCGGGTAACATTTTAAGCTGTCATTTGGTCATGTTACAATGTGCCTCCTCACATGTTACACTTTACCCCACCTATGGGGCATGTTGTCACATTTCACTTCCATTCTTTCGAGGTAAATCAAGAAAAAAGTATACACTGTATTAATGAAACAAAACCACATAATTGTACTAGACGTGTGCAATTAATATGGGAAAAATAAATACTCTGAACCCCAAGTGGATTTACACAAACTAAGAAAGTCATAAAGCGTTAGGTTGTGCCCAAATCAATAATTATTCATACTTACAGGTTGTGATTCTGAGGAGCGAGCTGGTCCAAATAAACTGGGTACTGGGTACCCATCTTTCAAGAGCAAGCGTTTTGCGGATCCCGTGTTGAACTCCGAGATTTGAGAAGCAGTCGTCAGTAAAATGACTTGTTTGAGGGTGGGACAAGTTGTTCGGGGACAGACAACGTACAACATAGGCGGGCTTTATGCATATATCATTTCTAGTGACATAGAACTGTCACGCAGTAAGATTCGAACAAAAAACAACTCGTTAAGGCAGTTCAGAGTCGATTCTTTCTTTTGGGAGACAATAACTTTTTTATCTTGCACTTTCAACTTTACAACTTTGCAGAGCGTTTACATTTCACAAACAGCTATATTACACACTGCATGAAAGGGAATATTCGAAAAACCAAAATAGGGGCACTTTAATATAATATTATCTGCAAGTACTGTTTAAAAAAAACAAAAAAAAAACATAATTTTAAGATTTGAAGTAATAGTACACTACAAGTTCATAAGCACACTTTGTCACAAGTGTATGGGGATGCTCACTGAATTTTAAACAGATATTTGGTTTCTGGCTTAGACAGAAGAATGAATTATTTCTTGTGCTAGTTAAGAACCAATACCAAAACCACAACATATGCTAGTCTTTTCAACAGGACAATCAGCATGTTCAGTCAGGTTCAGTCCAACACCTCTGCATGAGGTCTGCAGTGAGAGAGAGAGCCCAGGAGACCCCACAAAGAGCCAGGAATCGATCAGAGAGAGGGTGTGGTGGTGTGTGACAGTCGGAGTGAGATGAGGCATGGAGAAATATAGAGAGGCTGAGTCAGTGGTGGAGGTGCACTAGAAGGGCATGAGAGGGTCTACAGAGAAAACCACAGGTCTGTGTATACAGAAATGAGGGACAACTCAAGAGGCAGAGAAAATTGGCGTGGGAATCTCCACCACTCTTCATGGGTCCTATTTATCTGCCATATTCATGGTGCAAGCCATATGTTGCAAACCCATTTGAACACTTTTGAAATTGTCCTGCTTATATTCTTCATTTGTACAAAATGTCAAAACACATTAGATTTGTGCATGACTTTGCACAAACCTTGCAAAAAGCAGGTGTTGCCACAGTATGTGCTTGCTAGGTGGTTGCTAATACATGTCAAAATAGTCCACCCCCAAAGATTCTCAGGTCCCTTCTTTAATATAAGTCTGTTGGATTCTTTCATCAGTTTTATCTTCCAACCTGCAAAACCGTACTAAGAATGGCATTCCTCAAAGGTATAATTAATATCGGCAACACAAATGCTGTGGGATGAGTTACAAACCAAATCACCCCTAAACATTATGAGCTGTAATGGTGATGCTGTCCTTGACTAAAACTGATATTTGTGCACCAGTTACATCAGTATTTCTCTTTTTCTTGTCATTCAAACAACAACAACAACACACACACACACACACACACACACACACACACACACACACACACACACACACACACACACACACACACACACAAACCAACAAGTTCTAGGAGGCCAGGTGTGCACCTGCTGTGTGTGGATCTGACATCTGGATGTGAGTGTTTTGATGTAAACCCAGTGGGATATGTGGACTGGCCCATAGCTTCTGGTCAGATACATGCACGTCAATAAAATGACAGTCAATGCAGCAAAAAACAGAAACACAAGTAAACAAGTGTATCAGAGGTGTAGTCAAGCGTGACTGCAGAGATTGCACTGACAGACAGCAAACGTACGCAGAGAAACAAAGAGGAGAACCTAGCAAGAATACATAACAAAAATTCATCTCAGCGCAAAACACTGAGAGTGCAGTATCAGAAGCATAATGCTAGCCATGCTAGATTTTTCGAGTTAAGTGGAATTTTTAGCTCAAATACAGACAGGTGTGATCATTAAATTAATGTCCATGTTGTGTACATGCATCTGTAGAATTATAAATAAATCAAGTCAAGTAGAAAAAATAAATAAAAATAAAAATGAATAAAGAAGTGGAATAAAATAAGTGAAATAAACTGTGCAGTGAGTAAACTGTAGACTTATAAATATGTGGTTAACAGAAATGTACAAAGTATAATGTGCAAACAGGTTTATAACAGGTTGTTACACAGTAACAACGAGAACAGAAAGTGCAGTGCAATGTCAGTATATCGATGGTCACGTGATGTTAAGTGACTGAGTTCAGGAGTCTGATGGCCTGGGGGAAGAAGCTCCTCCTGAGTCTCTCGGTTTTGGCCATCAGGCTTCGGAAGCGCTTACCAGATGGCAGCAGCGTGAAATGAGGGTTTGCAGGGTGATTAGAGTCCTTGATGATTTTAGTAGCTCTACCTTTGCAGCGTTTGGTGTAGACGTCCTGCAGAGACGGGAGAGCTGACCCTAAGATACGCTCGGATAAGCGCACGACTCTTTGCAGGGCTTTGCAGTCATGACTGGTGCTGTTCCCATACAGTGGGAGTTAATACACTTTCTATCGCCCCTAAATAGAAAGTTTTCAGGATAGCCTGAATTTCCTCAGCTGGTGCAGGTGGTACAGTCTTTGCCTGGCTTTTTTCACCTGTGTCTGAATGTGTGCAGTCCAGGTCAGGTCCTCTGAGATGTTTACACCCAGGTACTTGAAGCTGCTCACTCTCTCTACTGGTGACCCGCTGATCATGAGAGGGGAGTATGTCTGTTGCTGTCTCTTCCTGAAGTCCACAATCAGTTCTTTGGTCTTGCCAACATTCAGAGAGAGACAGTTGTCCTGGCACCATGATGTTAGTTGCTCCACCTCGTCCAAGTATGCCGTCTCATTGTTGTTGGAAATGAGGCCCAGGACAACAGTATCATCAGCAAATTTGATGATAGAGGTGGAGCTGTGTGTGGACAAACAGTCATGTGTGTAGAGAGAGTAGAGCAGGGGACTCAGGACACAGCCCTGTGGAGCTCCCACACTCAGGGTGATGGAGGTGGAGGTGAACTGGCCTATTCTCACCACCTGAGGCCTGCCAGTGAGGAAGTCCTCAATCCAGTGGCAGAAAGAAGAATTCAGGCCGAGATCCAGGAGTTTGGCGGTTAGCTTGGTGGGAACTATGGTGTTAAAGGCTGAGCTATAGTCAATAAATAGCAGCCTTACATAGTTCCCACTTTTGCTGTCGATGTGAGTGAGGGAGGAGTGGAGGACATGAGAGATGGCATCTTCAGTCGATCTATTGGGACGATAGGCAAACTGAAGAGGGTCCAAAGTGTCAGGAATGAAGGAGCAAATGGTGTTTTTAATGAGTCTCTCAAAGACCTTCATGACTATAGACGTGAGAGCCACTGGACGATAGTCATTTAGGCAAGAGGGTTTACTGTTCTTAGGGACAGGGATGATAGTGGATTTTTTCCAAGGAGGTGGGGACCACAGATGTAGCGAGGGACTCATTAAAGATAGATGTAAACAACCCGGCGAGCTGATCAGCACAGGACCGCAGAACACGACCTGAAATACCATCCGGCCCGGCAGCTTTCCTGACGTCCACACGCTTGAGTGCCCTCCGAACTTCATCCTCGGAGACAGAGATCACGTGGTTGTTGCTGCTCTGAATGATTCCCTCTGACGCGTCACTTGGTGGAGTCGTGCTGCCGCGATTACAATCAAAGCGAGCGTAGAAAGAGTTTAACTTGTTCACAAGCAACGGATCAGCTCTGACCTCTGCAGAGGATTTAGATCCAAAAGAACAGATGGACCTCAGACCCTGCCACATGCGCCGGGAGTCGTTGAGTTGGAAATGAGACTCCACTCGATCCTTATAATGGAGCTTTGCGGCTTTAACTGCGCGTCGCAGAGCATAGCAGGACGATCTATATTCATTCGTATTCCCCGATAGGAGACCGGCGTTGTATGCGGCAGTGCGTGTGTTCACTGCAGCGCGGATTGAATTGTCCACCCACGGTTTCTGATTTGAGAAGGACGTTATTGTTATTGTTTGTGTGGCTTGCTCTGTAAGCGTGTTGATGAAGCAAAGCGCCACATCCGTGAACTCGCTGACGTCAGATGAACTCGCCCGGAACATGTCCCAGTCGACGTCATCAAGAGCTGCCTGTAGTGCGGTCTCTGAATGGGGTGACCAGCGTTTAACTTCCCGCCTCACCGGGGGTTCCTGAACGAGGCTTTGTCTGTATTCAGGTGTGAGGAAATACTACATTCACGATGTTGTCATTATCACGTGACCTACCAGTGTCAGATACATCACTTCACTGCCATTCATAAATCCTCTCCCTTGGCCTCATGGGATAGTAAAATGTCCTGGTATTCACACTTCAGAATCTCACCAGAAGAAGTAGGTAATTTGAGTACTTTTGGCCGACTCTTTTATGAGTAGCTACTGTGAATTCGGACATACTTCTTTTGCTACATTCTGTTTTTCACCTACTATATAGTAGAGAAGCATGCGATTTTTGGATGCAGCCTGTGGCAACTAATGACTGGCGGGAAATTAGGACAAAGAAAACAATGATGAGCAAACTAAAAGTCCATGAAAAGGAAATATAAAAGATAAAATAACTGAATATCATTGTGACAGTTATATTATATTATATTCAGAGAAACAAAGAGAAAGCATCAGACTCATAGAAGATTTTGACAGAAATTGATTTCATATTTAAATAATTATTTTATTATATGTGGGTATATGCACGGGTATATTTGTGACAATAGCCAACAATACATTGTATGGGTCAAAATTATCGATTTTTCTTTTATGCCAAAAATCATTAGGATGTTAAGTTAAGATCATGTTCCATGAAGATATTTTGTAAATTTCCTACCATAAATATATAAAAATGTATTATTATTTGTCATTTGCATTGATAAGGACTTTACTTTAAAGGGAATTTTCTCAATATTTAGATTTTTTTGCACCCTCAGATTCCAGATTTTAAAATCTCGGCCAAATATTTTCAGATCCTAACAAACCATACATCCATACAATGGAAAGCTTATTTATTCAGTATATGTATAAATCTCAATTTCAAAAAATGCACCCTTAAGACTGGTTTTGTGGTCCAGGGTCACATATTATAAATTAAATAAATTGATTTTATAAATTTATATTTTATATTATATATACAACCAGCAAATGTTATTAAAGCTGAAAGATGAGAACAACATGACAAAGATGAAAAAAGAGGTAGAAGAAAGACAGAAAGAGTGAAGGTAGGCGCTGTTCTTTCACTCTGTACGATCATATATCACCCTGACCCATTTTGCTGGGATAGCAGATGAGGTGTATTCAGGTGAACACAATGAGCAATGTGTGACCGTCTAAAATCAGCACAAAGAATATATCACAACATCCGCTCATCTCACCATCTACTGAAGAGAAAGAACCAAAACTAATTAAAGGGATCTGGAAAAGTAGATTAAAGGGATAGTTCATCCACAAATTTAAATTATGACTTTCTTTCTTGCATGGGAAAAAAAAAAGTCTGTTATAGTCACAATCCTGCCATGAATTCATAAATTCTGTCATAATTTTTATTCAGCGCTTTTTATTGAACTGCTTTTATTGATCATGTTAGATTGGATCTGTCATGCAGTGAACACAAGAACATCACTCACTGAATCTGTGCTTCATAATAGCACTCAGTGGTCAATGTTCAAGGTTAAAGGATGTTTAAAAGCACCAGTACATTTCAGATATTTGTGGATTGCTGTAATTGTGAAATGTGCGTATTTATTTGTGTGTGCATATAACTGCATCTCTTTCGAGTGTGTGTGTGTGTGTGTGTCTGTGTGTTAGTTAGTAGAGGCCAAGGCTGCTGGAGACGCATGACACCTCATTATTCTTCTTCCCAGCCACCATTTTCAGACGGTAACCATGGCAATTCAGATAACAGACTGCTTATCTGCGCTGTTAGAACATTACAAGAACAACAGTACACATCTTCAGAGCGACAACTGTGATTTGTTAACATAATGTTGATATAATGTTGCATCATACTAAATCTTTGTTGTTTGTCTCTTATTCTAAGATTTACCCTGTACACAATTGTTGTGTCTTATTCTGTGTCTAGACTGCAGTGAGTAGCAAACTGTACATTCACAGTATACACACATCCTTTAATAATTCAATTGGTCAGTGCACTCCCTTTTTTCCCAAGTCTTCTCTGTATGCAGCCTTGCATTAGATCCCTGCAGCTGCGTGAAAGCGTTATACCGCTTGTCTTGTTTAAGATAAATGGGCTGATCTAAAGATGAGGAGGAGGATTAATGGAACATACATCACCCACTTGACACCTGCTTTAATTACCCATTCTGTACGTTACCTGCTCTGGTTCAGAACCACAGAGACGCGGCGCAAACCCAGTCGCAGGTGAACCAAACCATCAATTACTAGCGCGGATTAAAAACACATTATTCCCATAGTCTCCACTGAGATTCATTTTTGAGATTCCACAGAGAAATATGAAGCAATCTCACTGGAGTGAGCTTCATGTTTGCTAAACCCCCATGAATCACTGCTGTTTTTTCTCAGACAATTTGCTATTCTTTTTTTTTTCTTCTGTTGATTTGTTACAGAGATGATTGCATGCCAAATGGACCCTACATTTATAGCGCATGATTTTGTACAATATTTAAGGTTGACTGCTCCCTGCAGCTGCAAGTGCTGTTTTGTGTGGTTATTTTGCATAATGCATACTATTTGACAAATAGGTGTTATAAAACAGATAGACAGTCCAGGATGCTGATTGGTTAATACAGCATTCCAGCTACAATAACAAATATAGTAACAGCTGTGTATATTACATTAGTTTACATGTCAACACAATTAGTAATTCAGTAAAGATACTTACTAAACTATACATCCTAATACAGCAGCACCAGTTAACCCTTAAACGCATACCATGGGTCATTAGTGTCCCGGGACGTCATTCACTATCCTCCTCCTCATCCGTTTTTTATAGCTTCTTAGTATTCCTCAATAAATTCATTATATATATATATATATATAAAAGAATGCTTGTTTTTCCATTGTTTGTAAAAGCTGTTTAAGGTCGCCAATGACCCGAAGTGTGTAACAGTGTAAGTATATTTTTTTCTGCACAACAATAATTGAATATTTGATGACTGAATAAGTGCAATTCATCTTTATTCCACAAGTTGGCACTGTCTGATACACAATGATAAAGTCACGTTTCACTCATAGTTGCCGCAGGCAGAAAACAAAAGAATAGGAAGTATCAGGCTAAAGCGATTTAAGGCAGAGCAAGTACTGAACTCCATCAAATAGTAGTGTCACTGTCACTTGATGGTGGATCTGGTGAAGAAGCTAAGAGCGATCAAAATATTGATTTTGAAGATGTTGAAAATGCTAGTTTTGAGAATATGTTTGAGATCGCGAATATGAGCCAGATGCTGAATGTACTAGGAAATGAGCTCTGATGAGGACAGCGATGAAGGTATAAAATATCTTCTCAAACTGAACCCTTTAACAAAATATGCTTTATTTTATTCTTATGTAATTTATACTAACATAAGAAGAGTTTTATATTATCATGACAAGTAGAGATTCACCCGTGTTAGATATAGATCCAGGTCACTAAAGACCCGAATATGTAATAATGATTGGAAAAACATTCATGCATTAAAGAATTAAACAATGGGGAAAATATCTCAATATCAATATAGTTGAGGAATTCTGGAAAACATTCTGCAGAAATACTTTTAAGTACAAACACAAATATCCAGTATAATTCAGTATAAATTTGTACATAGAACAGTACAAGATGATTAAAATGGGATGAGTAATTTTTGACAGATGTACTAAATGCAGTCTCAACACACCAGACCATTACTTTTATTCACACTGGTTATGCACACCTGTTCATCAGTTCTGGACAGATGTCATGCCACTAATAAACAGACTTTTTGAAAAGCAGAATCCCAGCACTTTCATTACTATGCCTTTTGGGTGATCTCAAGTTAACCCTCCTCTTGAACACCCAAGGCCTCTATACTCATGCCTCGCAATCGCCTAAAACAATATTACTTAACTGGAAAAATAAATACCAAATATAAATTACACAATGGCTACATCTGTTACAGACATGCCAGGCTCCACCATGAGTGGAAGACCGCCTTCGTGACCCCTACTGGACACTATGAATATCTTGTCATGCCTTATGGACTGGTCAACACCCCCTCCGTATTCCAGGATTTCATTCATGAGGTACTCCGGTAGTTCCTCCACAGGTCCCTATTGGTTTATATAGATGACATCCTAATATACTCTGGCTGAACATCGCCACCACGTTGCAGAGGTCCTGCAACGCCTGAGAGTTCCAGCTGTTCTTAGAAGCCGAGAAGTGTTCATTCCACCAACACTCAGTGCAGTTCCTTGGCTACAACATCAACAGCAGTCGCATCTGGATGGACGAGGGGAAGGTGGATACCATTCGGAACTGACCCACAACCATCAAAGAACTCCAGAGATTCCTAGGATTTGCCAATTTCTACTGTCGTTTCATCCAAGATTACAGCATCTCCTGTCCACTTACTCACCTCTTACGTAACAAGCCCAAGTCTCTGTCCTGGGGCCCCACTGCCACCCAAGCCTTCGAGACCCTTAAGGAAGCCTTCACCACTGCTCCCCTCCTTGTCCATCCGGATCCGGCCAAACCCTTCATCGTTGAGGTCGATGCTTCGACCACAGGGGTGAGAGCGGTCTTGTCCCAGCAGCAGGGGACCCTGAGTAGACTCCATCCATGCGCCTTCTCCCGCAAACTCAACCCGGCGGAGGTCAACTATGACATCGGCAACCGAGAGCTTCTCACCATCAAGATGGCTCTTGAGGAGTGGAGGCAATGGTTGGAGGGTTCCATTCCTGGTTTTAACGGATCACAAGAACCTTGAGTATCTCAGAGACGCTAAACGACTCAATCCACGACAGGCCCGCTGGGCTTTATTCTTCACCCGTTTCAATTTCACCATCTCTTACCGTCCTGGTTCAAAGTATATTAAAGATGCCCTAGAATGAGTTGAAACAATATTTTAAATTGTTCTCTGATATCTACATAAAATATTTTAATTATTGTAATGCGTCACCGTATGATTTTTACAGCGATCTAGCTTCACTTTGAATCACAAACTCTAAACGGCGAATTGGGTAGCGTGTAAATATGTTGTTTGTACAGTAATTTTTTTGTTTTTACAAATTGACTAGATGCCTTGTCAAATGACTATCGTTTCAACTTAAGTGGTGAAGAAGGTGACATTAGTTAGAAGGATCGAGTGCGCTATCAGCATCTAAACTACCTTAGTTAGCTCCTGAGTTATGTTATTATCACAGGGGAACATCGTTAATGTTGTCTCCCTAAGAAACTTTCAATTTAATCAGAAATTGTTTAGACAGTCAATAAGTGGATAACATCACTACTTACTGCTTGCGGGAATATAGTATGAATTGCCGCTTCTCCAGTATCAGACACTGAGCGAAGCCTGCTTGATATTGTTCCAGGTTAGAAAAACTGTCTGTGGTGACATGGGCCGAGCAAATGAACAACTTTGAATTAAATTGTTGCAGTATCCGGTCATAGATAAACTGTGGTGTTTTTCAATCACGAGATTTACATATGAAGGAGGAAGCAATGGTGTTTGAGACTCACTGTATGTGATGTCCATGTACTGAACTCTTATTCAACTTTGCCAAGGTAAATTCAGTTTTTATTCTAGGGCACCATCTCTACAGTCCTGAGGAAATGACTAAGGAATCTGAGCCCATTCTCCCTGAGAAACTCTTTGTAAGTCCCATCACATGGTCCAAAGATACTATGGCCTCCTCCAATGTCTCCACCAACACTCCGTCGGGTTTCCCACCAGGTCTTCTCTACATCACCCGGACACGGCGCACTCCTATCATCCACACTTCCCACACGTCATTGGACAATGGCCACCCTGGGGTCAAAGAAACCTTCTCGCTGCTAAGAGAGCACTTCTGGTGGCCAAACATGGCAGCCGATGTCAGAAGGTACGTACAGGGTTGCAAGGAATGCGCTATCTCCAAGAGCCCTCGACATCTTCTTGAAAGCTCCATCCTCTGCCCATTCCCAACCGACCCTGGTCACACCTAGGAGTCGACTTTATTACTGACCTCCCTGCTTCTGATAACCATACCTGTATCCTAGTGGTGATTGACAGGTTCTCGAAGTCCTGCCATCTGATTCCTTTGGAAGGACTGCCCACAGCCATGGAAACTGCCGAGCTTTTGTTCAATCTCTTCAGATATTACGGTATTCCAGAGGACATCGTATCAGATAGAGGGCCGCAGTTCATTTCCAAGGTTTGGAAGGCATTCTTCTCACTCCTAGGTGTGACCGTCAGCCTCTCCTCTGGGTATCATCCGCAGTCAAACAGGCAGACAGAGCGGAAGATACAAGAGATTGGTCACTTCCTCCGTACCTTCTGTCACGGCCACCAGGATTCTTGGAACCAGTTCCTGGGTTGGGCCGAGTACGCACAGAACTCCCTACGTCAACCGACCCCCGGTCTTACTCCCTTCCAGTGTGTACTCTGTTACCAACTCCCATTGTTCCCCTAGTCAGTGGAACCGTCGGATGTTTTCTACTGGTTCAGAGAGAGCGAGAGGGTCTGGGACTCCGCACACCACCAGCTTCAACAGGCCTTGCACAGACGCAGACCAACCTTCGTCACTCCAACACTCCCACGTATCAACCAGGACAGAAGGTTTGGCTGTCCACCAGGGACATCAGGCTGCATCTACTGTGCAGGAAGCTACGTCCCAGGTTCATTGGCCCCTTTCCCATCGTGAAGCAAATCAGATGTTATAGACACACCAGGCTCCACCATCACCCAATCACAGTGCACTCCTTCACCCAAGTACTGATCATGAACACCTGCACCTCATCTGCACAGTCATCACCAGCAGCACAAAAGACCCACTCATGCACTCCAGTCTTTGTCCGGTCTCGTTGGCATCAAGTGCTTACCTGCATGCTCACCTTAAGGACTGCCAAACTCTACTTACCTGTCTCTTGTGTTCCTCCAAGTCTCCATCGTGTTCCCTCGTCTCGTGTTAATCCTCCAAGAAGTCTCCTTCGTTCCAGTCTGTCTCCAGCCTGCTTCACCTGCAAGTACAACGACTGTATCACTCAGTATTCCTCATCAGAACCTTGCTTATTCCAAGCTCACTCATCTGCATTGCTGTCATCTCTTCTGGTTGTTCAAATAAACATCAGTTACCAGTATCTTTTGTCTCTGTCCCTTCTGTGTTGTAACATCTCTTAAGAGACCAAATCATTGAATACATTCATCAGTCAGTTATACAAATTTAATACAATCATTAGTCCACTTCTCTCATCCTTAAATAGTGATAACACTTAGACAGTGAGTTGACACGTGTGGCCATATGCAATTGTCACAATTTTTTTTTTTTTTTTTTTTACAAATAATGAACTATGGTAAGTGTTTTGAGGTCATAACATAGTATTATGCAAAGCAAAAATAAGTCTTTATTAATCGATAATTTAAGACCCCTACATACAAAAAAATGTAGGCAGAGGAATGTTTTTACAATTAATGAGCCTATGTTGCAACTTTTTTTTTTTTACATTTCAAAATCATAGTTTTAAATAAATTTACAGTAAAATGACATGTATTGTCCTGTGAAATAGGACATTCTTTTTTTGATTGTGTACAATAAATGGTTTTCTTGTTATTTGAACACATGGTTTCTGATTAGCTTGCTGTCTTGCTCTCCCCGGACCTCATGACCACAGAATCAGTCACCGCAGGGCAGGACAAATCTCACACACACAAACGCACGCACTCACTCACTCACTCACTGCCCTTTTCTTCTCCCAGGTTCTTTCTTTGTGATCATGTGATCAGCAGATTGCTCAGGTGTGTTGGGTGTTATTATGAAAAAAAAAATCACTGCTTTATTTATTTACACTCCCCTTCTATTGCATTTTCTCTCTTTTGACTTGCATCATTACAGTTTGTTAAGCATTATGTCTCCCTCTCCCACCTTTTCTGTCTTCCTCCCCTCGTCCTCTTTTCTCTCGTTGATTAGTGACAGTTCAGTACAAATTACAAAAGAGAGAGAGACAGAATTATATGGACGTAAGGTAGCGCGTATGAGAGGGAATCATTAGTGTATGAAGAGGGCTGAATCACCGCCTTAATGCTCTCCGGCCTTGATTTGCGTTAGATAACACCATTAACCATAGCATCATCAGAGGGATTGTGGGATACTGACTAATGCTGTACTCACACAGCCACGCGCACATACACTCAACTACAGCAAAATGACTTTGTAGTACAAAGTGAAGAAATCAGTTTCCATTTACCTTAACAAGCAATCCATCACTCTTATGACTCAATTTGTTTGTCTATCTGCCCTGACTCTTTATTGACACTCTCTGGTGAGAGTGATTTGTTAGGGGTCTGGAGTGGCATGGTGTAATGACTGGACTGAAATTATTATAGGCCTTTTTTAAGAAAGAATGGGGGATTGTAATAAAGAAGCCCCTGGATATCAGTACTGATGTCACAGCTTTTAAAGTCGGCATGAGACGGAAGCTGTGATAGTCTTTTCTTTCCTGTTACGCATATCCGAGTAAAATGGCTTCTCGAACAAGAAAAAATGTAGGCTTGATTTTGTCCATCAGGAATTGATTGGATCTTTGTGGTTTGCTATATTTGTGATCTCGTGTGAGTGACAGGTTGTCCTGCCCTCACGGCAGTTAAAGTCATAAGAGAAGAGATGTCATTGCAAGATAGAGGGAAAGTTATTTTGGTGAAAGATTATGAGAACACAAACATTATGTGCAATATTCCATGAAAAATTGTCCATTTTGATTTCATGTTGATCTTAATAGTAAAGTTAAGTCAGTCTTATTTGTAGGGGAGACCAGGTATAGTTGTAACACGGGGAGAGTTGTAACACTACCAATTCCACAAATCACAGATAAGATAGGAGTCATATGACACTTTCAGGTTTCTCTGGCTTCCTTTACGATCCCACATGGTTTCAGAGTCCAGTCTGTGTTGCTATCTCTCCTGAAGCTACAACAGAAAATCTCATTCTGAGGTAAGAAAGTAAAAAAAACAATATAAAAAAAAAAACACCAAGATAATATTTTGTTTAGTACTTCTGCCATTGTAGATAATGTTGTATGAGTTATATCAGGTCAAAGTGTAGTTTCTCTAGTAAAGAATGGTGTAGCAACCTCCTGCTAATTTCAAAGCACCATGCTAATACAGCTAGCTAAACAGTGAGTGACAGTGGCGGGGTAGGTTGTAACACGTGTTTTGAAACAACCATCCACTTACATACAACTAGGAACATCTTTGTGGTTTTAATAATTCTACAGAATGCCTATGTTTGTTAATTTGCTCTCTCTCTCTCTCTCTCTCTCTCTCTCTCTCTCTCTGTCTCTCTCTCTCACACACACACACACACCCATATGAATGTGCACTTACAGACATGCACAAACAAACACACACATGTGCATGCACAAACGCACACAATATGCACATACACTCTCCATATTCACACATATTTTATTGTTGCAGCCATTCATTTAAAATAAAACTGCTGGAGAAAAAAGTGTTACAACCACACCCTGTCTCCCCTATAGCATTTTTCACAATACATATTGTTTCCAAGCAGCTTTTCCTGTACTGCGAAAATCTGCTTAAAGATTCTGTCATTTTTTACTCACCCACAAAATGTTAAAAACCTGTATGTTTTTCTTCTGCTGAAGAAGATCTTTTGAAGAATGTGGGTAACCAAACAGTTGACAGTTGCCAGTGACTTCCATAGTATGGAAAAAAATACCATAGATGTCAATGGCTACTGTCAACTGTTTGGTTACCCACATTCTTGTGAGGAATCAAGGCCCTGATATACTTTAAGCGAAATCAAAGAACTGATATGACATAATTTCAAACAAAATCAGGCCAAATCGAAGTTCGTTTTGTGTTCGTTTCAGGAGTTCGAAGCGGCTTGCCAAAGCAAACTTTCCAGTAAAGTTAGCTCCAGCTGGTTAACAACTTCGAACTCCTATTGGTCCGTGGCGATTACGTAATAGGTAGGTGTGCACTGAGGCTCCACCTTCTTTCACGTGGAATCCTCTCTGGTTAATTTCTTCTGTTGAGTCCATCGAGGTTAGAATTCTGCAGGTAAAAGCAATTTATAGTAGACAATTAAGTTGTACTTCTGATGAAATGAGACATTGACAGTGTTTTTCTGTTTAATACTGTAAAGGTGCATGCTTTTAAGCAATCTATTGTATAAAGTGCTATATAAATAAATGTGATGTGACTACTGGAGTGCTGAATTGCAGAGCTCATGCAAACATATGCTTTGATCAGAGGCTTTTCTTTAAAAAAAATGCTTGCTATTTTCAAATTTTTGTTGCGTGTTTATTTTGTTATTGAGAGAGGAAAGTGTGCAGCACATATTTACAAATTCATCTAACCATCACTCTCAGCAGTAGGGGGGGTGTTGGATGTTTGCTAACAGTATATCGCTGCTCACGTATTTCTAACTTCTTTTTACCCCTAAGCAAAGAACTAGAGCCCATTCTCCTCTGGCAGTGCACATATTACAATAAATTAACCCACCATAAACCCACTGGACATATACATTTATCATACACTCATTTAATACACATCCACTGCTTCAGTCATCTCTACCCAGCTGCTGATGTAAGCAGATGTTATGATGTCGCTGTACAGTGAACAGGTTTTGCATTGGACCCAAAATGGTACCAAATATTTTTACTGTAAAAAGTAATTGCCTCAAAATCAGATTTGTTTTAGATTATGTAAAATAAATGATTCAAAAATGATGCATGGCCTAGTTTATATATAAAAAATAATAATAAATTGGAACATGCTCATCTCAAGATGTGGGTGTTTATACTGTATAGAGAAGAGTCATCCAACCATAATGCATGACATCAACATGTGTGTGGGTGGCTGAAGGGAATGCTGTGAAAAACGAGAAGACATAAAAAGCATTGATGACCACAGTATACTGCCATCACGTCATAAAAGCATATAAGAACATATGGACCGTAGGCCAGAAGGACACACTCCAGTGATGTCATGCATTTAGGCGTGACTGGGACCCCTTCTGTTGTCCATCATTCGCTGACAGCTGGCAGGGGCGGGACTCTGATAGTGAGCAGCAGATGAGGGATATGTGTGTCAGCCATAGGGGGTGAAGATTAACCCTGTCTGTATCCACCTGGCAGACAAATATGGAAAAAAGTACCTAAGACTTTAACTGGTGCCAAAGCACTTTGACAGAAAATTACTCAGGCAAAAATAGCTTATGTGAATTAAAATTACTCATGTAGAAAAGGATCAATTTAGAAATGTCAAGCAAAAATAGCTTATACGAATTAAAATCACTCATGTAGAAAAGTGTAAATTGGGATATATCACATTTAGGATGATCATTTCTACATTAAAAAATGGTTGGACTTTTCATTAGATTGAAAGGATGGGTGCATTTCTTAATGTGTCATTAGGGAAAATAAATACAGCCATGACATACATTTATATTTTTTATTTTAGTTAATTTAGTCATATTTCATTGCGCACTCTTATAATGATTAGTTGCAAGAATCAGGTGACAGGACAGTGACATTCAGTCTACTAAAGAGGATTGAATTAATTATAATCATGTAAAACAATATCACAATGGTGTCATGATCCAGGTCTTTTGTTTTTGTAAATAATTCAGAATTTAAAATATACGTTTGTTACCAAAAGTCTCTAATTACAATACAGCAAAATGCAGCCTGATCATTTAAATAAAATATAAAATATCTATAACTCGTGCATTTATGTAATAGATATTAAGAATCATTAATATGATGACTGATATTAAAATATGAAAAGCTTTATATATCATTTGATGTTCTGAGAGTTGTTTGCAGTCATACAAGAGAATGTCCACTCTCAGTGTACATGGGCCTGTTTTACATGACAGCACCTCATTTGTCTTTGAATCTGACATTTCATTTTGTTATCTACTGATGACTTCAGGGTACGTTCACATGCTTGGATGTCAGATAGCATGGTCTTAGTTATACCAGGGTCATAATATAAATGTATTTTGCTGTTAGAGAGGCACATCTTACCTGTCTTTGTGGCCTGAGAGTGAGACCATTCTCATTGGGTTATCCTTTTCCATTTTTCATATTGTTCAGTCTTTACACTAGGTTAGGAATTAGTTCTGGGTATTTACTTTCCAAGGTGGCACACTGTACATTCAAAAAGTCTTTAGGTTAACATAGAGAATGTAGCGAATTATGAGATTGCAAGCAAATTGGGTTAAGGACCTATCAGCTTGTGCAATGTAGAGTTTCATAACAGAACTTTGTATATCGGGCGTGTTCACACCTATAAAGCGTTTGTTTTGTTCCGAAACAGGGCCTTAATTTGTTACAATGTTGCATTTTCTTCTTGGATCAGTTTGCTTTCACAAGGCAACATTTCAAAGTGTACCAAAATGTGTTCATGCAAGTCATATGTGAGTAAAACTGTCCTCTTATTGGTCAGAGTTTCCTCTGCGTCATCCATCAATATGATTGAGAAGTTCGATCCATGAGCTTATTGTGGCTTTACTTGTAACTGTCGAGACACAGGCAAACACTATAGGTACAAATGTAGCCGTCATATCCGCTGTTAAATTATATACCACATTCGTATTAATACTGCAACAAATTCAAACGCTCGCCTAGTAACGTTACTAGAACATTCAGAGACGTGATGTGCAGTTCTTTAAAAAGTAGGGGACGTTATTTGGTGGACCTTCACGGAACATTCAGGATGTTTGTGGAACATTTAGGGGACCATATTTTATTTGGAGATTATGTTCCCAGAACGTTCTAAGAACACTGGTGTCAAGGACATCACCTAGTAACGTTCTCAGAACTTTCCGAGACTGTCAAGATGTGGAGTTCTGTAAAAAGTGGGGGTCGTTATTTGGTGGACCTTCATGGAATATTCAGGATGTTTATGGAACATTCATTATTATTATTTTGAAATTTGATGTTACCAGAACGCTCTCAGAACGTCCCCGCTGGTGTCAAGGACCTAGTAATGTTCCGAGATGAAATATCCTCTTTGTAACATTGCTATATGATAATATTGCCAAATGGAAAGTCCCCCTAAAATCATATTGGAAACATTATTATATGACCAACATGTCCAAATATCCTCTTTGTAATGTTGCTATGTGACCATAAAATAACCAAAATGGAACATCCCCCTAAAGTCATATGAGGAACCTTGAACTGCTGCACTTTCATAACCAAAAGAGGATGTTTTAGGAATGTCCCTAATGTTCTATAAAGGTTCTAATTTTCGTCACCTTTAGAGAACTTTTAGGGAACATTGCGCAAGGTCGTGAGAACATCCCCTCCTACGTAGGGACACATGCAAACACTATATGAATGTTATAATGCAGCTAGAGCAGGAATCAAGGCTTCATCGGGACAGCATTCTCGCACTGAGAAGAGCAATTACGCAACATGAAGATGAAGAGGTGCTCTTTTGGTTTTCATCTGTGACAACTAATGTCTAGAATCAGACACTACTGCTTTTTATATAGCACATTTCCTCTTATGAATTATAATACAATTTGGTTTGTTGGTCCATTGGGTCGGATTGCTTTCACTTTCAAGCAAACCGTCTCAGAGTTTGTTTGCAATCGGGCCGAGACCACCTCATTCAGGCAATCTCGATTGGTTTACTGCCTAAATGAACCGAACCAAGGGAGAAAACGCATCAGGTTCTGAAACAAACACTCAGATGAGAAAGCACCCTAACACATTTTTTTTTTTTGTTACACTCTAATGCCGCATTGTTTCACACTGTTTGCCTCCAGTAGGGCTTCATTACCCAAGGTTAAAGCCAGTGCAAACACCCCTTTCAAATGTAGAAATGTGTCAAATGCAGGGTTCACAGTGGATTTAAAAAGATGATAACCCAGGGTTAAGTTCAGTGAGAAAAGGCAAATACTGTAGGCTACATGATCACACCAAGTGATACAGGCCCCTGTTTCTGCAGGGATTTATGCATTACTGTTTTTATTTCTAAACATGAAGACAGAGGCTTCAGGTTAAGGGGATCTTGTGAATAATCCTCTAAAAGAATATACATAGAATGGAGGCTGTCACTTGAAATATTGTTTGCAATTGTCAATCTGCGACATTAGGACTTTTTGTCAGTCCTTTTTTATTTTTTTTTTATTTTATTTTGTTTTGGCACAGCTCACTTCCTCCCAAAAGAAACAGGGCAAAACTCCAACAAGAAAATAAGATTTATAAGAGACATCTGGACACATCTGATTTATCATTTACCATTTGCCTCAGCACAAAAACTGACTGAAATTTTCACAGCTATAAAAAACATGTACTGACTGGTCACCAGCTGCTCTTCAATGCATGAACGCGATCAAATCTTTTTGTTCAAATGTTCTATAGGTGTAATTGGTTAAGAAAAGCACCAGTGAATGACTATAAATGTATACTGAGGGCCCTTGTTCTGAAATTGTTAGGACTGAAAATGTAAATGGAGGGTTCTTATTCTTAGACAGGGTTAGAGTTTGAGCGCAGAGTGCCTGAATATCTGGGTAAAGCACAAAGCCTTGAAATTGCTTCCAAGAAAAGTGCTCAAGTTTATTTTCACCATTACCTTCCGCCACTCAGAGAAGTGTGTGTCTGTGTGAGTGTCTGCGTGGACAAAGTGTTTCAACACAGTGATGTGTTGAGGAGGAGGGGGTCCATTCATCTTTTCATCAACCCGCCTCTCACCCTTTAAGTTGAGTTACAATGCAGGTGTATAGAGACACGCTTCTCCACAGACCTTTACCCTAGAAGATTTCCATGCTCTCCGAGTCGTGCGCCATAGCTCTGTGAGAATACATTCGCTAGAGATTTTCTTTTTAATCTTCGTCTAAAGGGAGATGAGTGTTTGTGGCAGATGATGCAATGTGATGATGCTCAATGTAAGGTACACATTTTTTGGTCATTGCATCATGAAATAAGCACAAGCATTTTTTGTTCGACCTTTTCTCAAGGGCAAAGAGCACTTCAAAGCAAAAGTGGCTACTCAAAGTGGCTCCAGGCTTTGATGAAAAGCTCTCAGGAGGACAGTCCGCTTTGGCTTTCTGTTACTATTACTGTTACTTCTGTTACTTTGGGTTTCTGTTTTTTATTTCCCTGCAAAAGAATTAAGTGGAGCATTATAAATTAATTTCACAACCCTGTAGCATGCACTTTATATACTAATAAGGCCACAAAGCAAAGAGATTGTTGGTCAGTAGACTTGTTTATCTTCCAGAGGGGAGGGTTTTTTTTTTGGTTTTTTTTTGCTCAAGTGCTACTCTGGCCACCACTGACTGTACACTTGGTGTCCTTGTTTCCATAGTAACCGTGCCAATACAGGGCAAAAAAAAAAAAAAAAATCAAGCTAATGTGGTGTATGAGAACACGTCCCCTCCATGCTATTTCTTAGCGTGCTTTAGTTTCCATGAAAATCAGCTTTCTGCTGGTGAAAAGGCGAGAGGGCAAAGAAATGATTTAGCCTATTTAATAATAATAATTATTATTATTATTATTAATGAAATGATTTTAATGACAGTTAAGCATATTTCAACACCCTTCACCGATCCGATTATTAGAACAATGTTAACTGTAATTAAAATATAATTCTCATTACGGTTATTTGAATAAAGTAAAACTTTTTTCATTTGTGAATATTATTTTGTTTTGCATTACCTAAATGAAAATTTAAAGTAGGGAAAGCTTAATTTTCTTGAAATATTTTCTCGATGTTTTCTTTTAGCTTTAAGGTAAAACAATTCAGACATTTTTTTGTGATATTGATGTTTATGTTTATTTTAAGCACTATAAGGCTAATAATTGAATTTTTAAAATTACACATTACAGTTTAAAGCAAACTCAGCCACTGAAAATACTTTGATTAAATATAGTCTTTATAATTGTATAGATGCTTTTGTCTATGGGAAATAAATATTTTAGATTTATATTAAATTAAAAAGTCAGTTTTGAACGAAACTATGCATATGACTTGAGCTGTAACAAATTTCTAATTTTATTAATAATTAACAAATTAATACATTTGGATGTTAAAAATGGAGTTGCTCCAAAGTTTTTGTGTTTTTTTCAGGATGGTTATGGATCATAAACCTTAGTGGAGTTGTTTTATAAGATAATTGTCGCTTGTGTATCATCCTGGTAAATCTCACCTCAATCTCACACATTCAGTGCTGTCAGATACTGGAGTGATGGAGAGACAATATATGAGGCTTTATGGTCCAGTGGTCTTTGGGGTACAACCATCTGTCTGTGTGTGACTTCAGTCCAGCACCAGATGATCATAGAGACCGTTCTCACAGGACGTCTCACCCTTTGACCTTGCTGCTGTCCTACAGAACCCCGCCAAAGCCACCAACGCCACTGAACCACTGACTGCTATCCATTGACTCACCCACCATATCGGCTTGTTTGTTTTAGAGAAAAATGTGTGAGAGAGACAGAGAGACGTTGCGATAACAACAGACGTGCTCTTTGAGGAAAACAAAGATCCATTATTAACAGCAGGCGGCAGACAGCGGTATAGGCGAATCAAAGCCTTTGATTTGCTCTGCGAGCCTAATTTGTGTGTATAGTCACAGATTACATCTGAAACACATCAGAGAAAACCCTGAAGAAATGAAAGAGAAGGAGACAGACGGAGAGATTGTGAGTGATATTCAGTCTATTTGGCAAGATTTGCTGACAGAGTAAAAGGCCTTTTAGTAAATGTAAAAACATCCCTCTATAGTTTGTTGTACATGTGTCTTTTTGCTGTGAAATATTTCATGATTTTATAAGGAAAACTCAAGAATAACTTTTGTATTATTAGTAAATATTACTGAACATACTGGACTGAAAAAACATAGTTCTACTTGATTGCATACATAATAAAAAACAACTAAAAATACATGTTAAATGTGATACATCAGGCTTTTGAGGAACGTATATTCTTGTATGTGTTTATATATCTCTCAATCATCATTGTATTGCATTGCATTGTTTTTTGCCTCCCACAATAAAAACAGAGCTTTGATCATAAAACTAAGCATTTACATATCATCTTACTAAGACATAGGGCATATTATTGGAAGATACAGAGTGACAAATGATATTTATATGCATTTTATATAAGTAGTCTGCTGTACTGTTATAAAGATATCACTGATTTACATTACAAGCTATCTTACTTTTTGGCCATATAAATAACAACATCTGTATATTTTTACTCAGTTTGGTCCTCTGAGTTGATTTTCCTCCTCGAGTATGACCATATTCTCCTATTATGTCATACTATATGAGCCATAAAAGCCGGATGCATCAAATATGATGCTCAAAAAAAAAAAAAAAATAATAATAATAATAATTTTTAATATTTCATCCAAAGGTTCCATAAACTCTCCAATTAATACAATTAAATTTTTCTGACTATTATTAGTATACTATCATTTCACATGTCATGCTTAACAATATTAATATTTGTTCTTGTTCAAAATTAAGAACAATTTGATATGTAAATAAAAAATATGTTGTAATGTATAGGACAAGTTACATGCCAAAATCTTAATGTTTAGTGTTAGGGGGTTGTTTCAATCAAATGTAAAGTATGAGACTTTGTGTCTTAAAAGTTTTTTCCAGGTGTAGATATCTAATTTTTATGCAAGCAGTATTATTGATTGATCCAGATTGATTGCCGGTGTCTGTGTGAGGTTTAAGCCAGACAGTGCATGTTTCTAGACGTTACATCATACAGAAGAGAGAAAGACAAGACATTATCCCAGGTGAGAACTGAAAAGAGTATTGACTGTGAACAGACAGGCCTTAATAGATACATGAAGGTTTTTTTTTCTGTACGTCCTTCATTCTTGCTGTCTTACTTTCTGCTGTTGATCCAGTTCTTCAGTTAAAAGAGAGTCTGGAAGGATGAGGAGGCATCTAGCCTAAATATGGGTGTCATGTGTTCCATCCATCCATTTACTCACATGCTCCCATAGACACACACTATGAGTGCATTACTGATCTCCTGCTTACATAAGTCTATGCTATTTTTAATTTAAATGACAACATTTTTTCATTTGTCCTTTTTGTGATCACAGTCTGAGTATAGAATGTAAATAATTAGATTTAAATTTTTGTGCCATTGGTTTATAATCACTAGGATTAAATGTAATATAAAATGTTTTTAAGACAATTAAGGTTTTTGAATGTTAAAGGTGCAGAAAGTGAATTCTGAGAAACATGACACTGACAAAGGCAAAGAGCTGACACGTTTGTACATTTATATGTCCTATTAATAAAGTATTTTTAGAGTGCAGACCTTTTTCATATTTTTGTACTGATATATAGATATGTTTTGATTGAGAAACATTTGAAATCAAGCCAAACAAACACATTCCTCCCTTCATTGCTCTGCCCCAAAATGCACAAACAGGCAATGTAAGAGTAGATGTCTCTTTATCATAGCTGAGTGAAAATTAAATTGAAGATGGATAACAAGGAATAGCAAAAAATGAACATATAGTACAAAAGAGTACATGCAAGCAAGAGTTGGTTCACTCAGCGGCCATCTTTAAAACACCTCTCGGGAATGCAAGTGCGGCTCCTATCTTTTTGAATAGGGAAACACAAAATTCTCCAAAACTGTTTGCCAAGTTTACAATTAAATTTCATATTTGAAATACTAATGAAATCTGACAACTGTCTTATACATTTTGTTTCTAAACGTTCGAATCATGACCAAAAAAAAACTTTTACAGCCTGGACAAAGCTAATGCGCATGTGCAGTCCTAAGTGTGTCTCAGAACACTGCCTCTTTCTATAGCAACCGGAGCTTCTAACAGCAGCTGCAGTGACGTGATGACTTTACTAATCAACGATTGGCCTCTGACCTTTTCTCATCTTTCTACAGTATTTCTTCAAATCTACCTCTTGATCTCTCTGTGTCCTCCCCATAGACTGTAAAAAAAGATGTACGACTCACTCTCTTCCATTGTAGAAAAGTGAAGTCGCCAATGTTCCAATATGGCACTGACATCTTGCGCTGATTCAGGACCTGAGTCTGCACAGTAGTGAACGTGAAGTGGAGCCACGGTATAAAGGCCCCGCCCACACTCCCATAGAATTAGTAGTTAATCAGTTTAATGCAGAACAACTCATTATGTCGGTGTGAGATAAACAGTTATGGAAATGTAGAAATTAAAGTTAAAGCTCCAATTTCCTCCTGAAAATCCCATCAAATAACCCCAAAATAAAACAACTCATAATATTCAGACCTCTTGAGGTGACATTTGCTCTAGGATAAGCACATCCTTTCACTGACTTAAAAAAAAAAGATAAGATATTTTGTTAGTGTTTCAGGCCCAATTTTGCACCCTGTTTATAGAAAGTGCCTCTGGCTGTCGAGACGGGAATAAAGTCTGCTGTGTGGGATGATAAACATTCTGTTATCTTCTGTTTGATGTTGTTCACCCAGTGTTTGTAGTGAAATTAAAATTGCCCCAAAATCCATCTGTCCTCTGTCAATGTCTTATGTAAGACACAGTCATACTTATGTTACGTAATTTTTCGGATAGAATTATGTGAAGCATTGAAGAACAAAGCTTGTCAAAGCTGCCTCGACTATCATGTATAATGCTACATATAATATGACCTGTCATGAATTGTTATGTAATGCATGTTTAGCTCTATTGATCTTGAAAGTATCCATTAAATAATAGAAACAGCCACATTTAGAGTTATTATGGCACATTTACTATATATTACTCTTCTTATATTTCTCTTCAGACAGATATCATGTTTATTACTTCATCAGAAAGGGAAACTGTGGCCTGTATTTTTGGACATGTACCATGTACAAGCCTTCACTTTTCAAAGTGTCCTCACACAACCACACATACACACATACTGGCTGCCAAGAAACAGCGCTGTTGTCCCTTTCCATGAAATGTTGATGCTTTTCACTCAATAGTTCCCAAGAAGGTCTGGAGTGCATATCCATTTGGATTTAGGCGTCATGGGTATATTAATATTTCCACGCACTTACTGTAATACCTCGGCCCATCCCTCCAACTCTAATCATTATTTTAAAAGACATTATTCCAGCGATGGATGGCCATATGAAGCAACATGCTCTTAAACTTAGACCCTTTCCATTACTGACAAATTTACCCCTGTGTTCCTCGGGGTGCAGCAGCTTGAGAGTGTGCTAAGGGAGCATATGAACTCCCTGAAAGGGCCCAGATTACCAGAGCCATGTCAAGCTGAGTTTATCACATTGCTCTCAAGACTACCGGCAGTGCAGTACAAGAGAGATTTACTGGAGGTCGGTCCCACAAGGTTCTTGTGTACTGAGTTTTTATGTACACCATGAGCACAGTGTGATGGTACGGCGTTGAAAGGAAATTAAATAAATAGTTCACACCATAGTGTTCAAGAACAAAACATAAAGACATAGAGATGATTTATGGTTAAAACTACATGGCTATGAATTGATTTTATAAATATTGTAGGATTGTCAAAACATAAAAAGAATACTATTAAGTGTGCTTAAATTTATTAAATGTAATGTGTGTGTGTGTGTATACACCAATCAGGCATAACATTATGACCAATATTCTAATATTGTGTTGGTCCCCTTTTTGCTGTGGTATTTGGCATGTTAGCAGCAGATCCTTTAAATCCTGTAAGTTGCGAGTTGGGACCTCCATGGATCAGATCTCCATGGTTCAGCACATCCCACAGATGCTCAATTGGATTGAGATCTGGGGAATTTAGAGGCCAAGTCAACACCTCAAACTCGTTGTGCTCCTCAACCATTCCTGAACCATTTTTGTTTTATGGCAGGGCGCATTATCCTGCTGAAAGAGGCCACCGTCACCAGGGAATACCGTTTCCATGAAAGGGTGTACATGGTTTGCAACAATGCTTAGGTAGGTGGTACGTGTCAAAGTAACATCCACATGGATGGCAGCACCCAAGGTTTCCCAGCAGAACATTGCCCAAAGCATCACACTGCCTCCACTGGCTTGCCTTCTTCTCAAAGAGGCTTGGCCGTCCATGACCCTGTCGCCGGTTCACCACTGTTCCTTCCTTGGACAACTTTTGATAGATACTGACTACTGCAGACTGGGAACATCCTACAAGAGCTGCAGTTTTGGAGATGCACTGACCGGGTCGTCTAGTAATGGTTGGAATATTTGTATGCAATTCAAATACATAAATAATTTTCAGTTATTCAACAGCAAACATCAGTAAAGGTCGGTTCAGCGATTCAAACTGACCTATCCTTGACCGTGTTTCTGTCTGCTGTGAAGGAAGACATAGTCCTAAATTACAAAAGTAACGAAGAACTAAACATCAGACATGCCATACAGGAACCTGACCTACTGTAGTAGGTCACCATTACATGAAATGGCACTTTCCCTTCCTCTAAAGCATATTGTAGAGTGTTTAAAATTGCAGTGTGATTCATTTAAGGGGACCGTGTGACCTCAGAAACAGGTGGACACGACCTTATGTGCACGGAAAATGTTTTTTTTTTATTTAGATGAGGTGATTTTGACAGTCTGATAACTCTGTCTGCACTCTTATGGGCAACTTTTGAGCCCAAAAACACTTCTGAGCTCAAACTTCTATCGAATTAAACTTGCTCAGTTGAAGCAAGCTGACCCAGGATCAGGTTTTCATCAATCCAATTAAAGGTGTCTATCCTGTCCTTAACCACAGAGGTGTGGTTGACGCACAAGAAAGCACTATAAAAAGTAGCAGTTTGCTAGAGCAGTCATGACATGTCAAATGCTGTGAGTTTGGGATGAGACCTGAGATTTGTCCAAGCAATACAAGACAGAGAGGAAGGAAGCGGCAGTAGAAGTATTTAAGACGTGTAATAACAGTGATTATTTTTGCTATTCCAATTGATGCCACTAGGGGTGAAGAATTTACAGCTCTTTTTTTATTTTTTTTTTATTAACACTGGAATATGAGCTAATATGAATTAGACTTAATAGAATAATGTTAGCATTGACAATGCTGAAATATATTTGTTTAAAAAAAGTAACTAATTACGGAGCCACGCACATTACATGCAAAAAGTGTGGAAAAAAAAAAGAATTAGGCTACTTCCCAGCTAAATTGTGGCCACAATTTCACTAAGTTAAAATGAAGGAACAACATGGCTGCAAGTACACAAATGAAGATTTTTAACTCCAACCATTGCGGTCTGCCAGTCGTATAATGCATGTCAATGGTCACAGTTAGCTATGAGAGTAAAAAAACATACACGTACGGATCCATGTTAAACCCTACCGCTTGTGACGACACATCGATGTCTTAAGACACGAAACGATCGGTTTGTGCAAGAAACCGAACAGTATTTACATAATTTTTTTTTACCTCGAATGCAATCTATGTACAACAGCCTTGAGCGCGCCATCACTTTCTCCGAGTGAGGTCAAATGTACACAATATGGTGTATCTCAATCGGATACAAGTGGCGGAGGTGATCTCTTGCATGTATCTCTACGCCATATTGTGTATTTTGACCTCACCTACCGGAAGTGATGGTGTGCTGAAAACTGATGTACATAGTGTTGTATATGAGGTAAAAAATTATATAAATACTGTTCGGTTTCTCGCACAAACCGATCGTTTCGTGTCTTAAGACATCAATGTGTCATCACAAGCTGCAGGGTTTAATATGGATCCGTATATGTGTGTTTTCTTTACTCTCATAGCTCTCATACTCTAAAATGTTGCCATTGACATGCATTATACCACAACGGTTGGAGTTAAAAATCTTCATTTGTGTTCTACTGAAGAAACTATCGATTTTTTCACTATCCCTTTGACTAAAACAAGCAAACAAATCAGTACAACATGGTCATGATTTAACTAAAATGTAGCCACGAATTAAAACGCGTGCCTACTAACTATAGTCAAACCGATATACTCTTCTTTATATTATTCCTTTTGAAGAATATTGCTTTGATTGTTTATGAACCGAGTTTCAAATCCAATTTCCAATTAATTCACATTGTCGGTTGTCTGTATGTTTGATTGAAATATTTCTGTTATTACAATAAATATAAGTGTAGAACAAAATACAATCATATTAGTACAATAACAATATGTGCAATGTGACAAAAAAATGTAGAAATAACATCCTAACCTCACATTTAAACTCAAGGATGATATGATTATTACCATACTTTGTTATGACAACTGACTGATGATGTGTCTCAAAGATAATTACGATCTAAATAACATATTGAAAAATAACTCTTCGAGTATTTATGAACATTTGAATGGGTAATATTGATATTAATTTGGTAAATTATGCATACATTTTAGATTTTTTTTTTTTAAGTAAACATTGGAAATTGCATTTTGAAGTGTACTTTGACACGCATCATAGGGTTTTATTAGCTATTTATTTCTTTGGATGAGAATTCTCATTTAGTCTTTTATTCAGACTCTCTGAATTTATGAATTATAACAATTAGCATCATCATTTGGAGAGGTGCTTAATTGTTGCTTAATTAACCCTCGGTGACAGAGACGTGTGTAGAATCAAAAGCACTGGCCCAGGGCAGCAGGAGCCGTGTGGGCCAGCAAACCAGCTGCTGTCTCTGAACGCTTGCCAACAGATCCCAGACTAAGTCCACACCCATGTGAATTAAAATTTCCTTAAAGATCACTTTAAAATCGTTTTCCCCCCCTTTTCTGTGCAGTCATGTGTTTTAAATGTATATAATTAGAATAATATTGTGTAAGCATTTGCAAGGATGTTTGTCCTTAGGGGGCCAGTTCAGCAGGTCCTGTGTATTAGCTAGGGACAGAGACGTGAACATGTTCGTCTGTTGTCTTGTGAACAGATCTTCTGTTGTGTGGGTGTGAAAGAGCAACAGAGAGAGAAGGGGGGAGTGGAGGGAAAGCACAAGCTGAATGTTTGCATGAGTGAATGTGAGATCTCCCCACACCAGTCAAACTCTATCACATCAGTCAGGCTCCTCTGCAGTACAGGGCTAATTTGATATGAGCAATATTTACCCAGCACATCACTCTCTCCAGCCCTCTCTCTGCTCCCTGCCCGGCTGTACCACTGGGTGCCCATCTGCAGATAGGGTAAGAGGATAAATTCACCCTGGATTCACTCCAGTCACACCCTGCATGCTTGACTAAGAACAGATTTGGGACCCGTCTGTAATATCAGGGTATAAAACTGCATGAGAATTGCAGTATAATGTTGTCTATGTCTGTTCTGTTTCTTATTTACGTTTACACGTGTGGTTGAGTGTGCTGTAATTCCCATGTGATACATATAAATTATATTCTTATAAAGTTCATACAGTAAATCTTCAGAGAATAAGGTCCTAGACTTGTGATGTGCCATTTAGGGGTGAGTAATTTTTTTTTTCTCTAAACCCTTCTTTACTTACTAAAGCAATGGCTCAGAAATATTTTTGAAGCTAATAACAATACAAACACAGTGACTAGTTTCTCTTGAAAAGATTTCATTAACATTTTGGAACCTTGTAAACAGACAATCATTTTTGTCAGCAAAATGTCTTTGGAAAAATATTTGGCATTTGGAAATGAATGTTAAAAAAGAATGTTAATAGGGACATTTTAGGGATAGCATTTGAACATCAAACAAAATACACCCTTAGGGCCCTATCATACACCCGGCTCAATGTGACGCCAGTGTTTTTTGCTAGTTTCAACGCAGTTATCATTTTCACATCCAGTGCCTCGCCGTTTAAAATGCACTCGCGCCCAATAGCACAGTATTTTTTGTGTTATTTAAAGGGCGCGTTAGCAATGTGCGCCTATAGGCGGGGGAAGCACAGGGAAGCGCAGCAGCAACACAAACATTTTTAAATATTCAAAATAAAAGGATTCCTCTCTGGAGAAGCGTTCAGTCTTTCCACTTGCAAATTCCATCATGTAAATAGCGAATCCGCCATGGTGCAAGCACAACTGGCTTTTAAAGGGAATGGGAGATGAGTTTATTGCACGTTAGGCCCAAAACACACCCGTGACTCATTAAGAGACTAGGTACAACCCTTTTGGACCATGCGCCGGGTGCGCCGACCGTTTTTTCTGTTGTTAAACTAGCAAAAGTGGATTCGGACATGCCCTAAGTGCACCTGTGCCATGCGCTTCAGACCATGCGCTCAGATTGTTAAAATAGGGCCCTTAATCAAATAAATCAATATACTTTGCTTTGTCAGTATTTTTATTTATTTTATGTTTTAATCACGGTACAGTTTTCAGAAAAATGTGAAGCAGCACAACTGTTTTCAACATTCAGCTTTACCATCATAGCTTTACCAATACATCTTAAAATATATTCAAATAGAAAATAGTTATTTTGAAATTATAACTGTTTTTACTGCATTTTATATTAAATAAATGCAGCCTTGCATTAAAAAAAAAAAAAAAAAAACAACCCCAAAAGGTTGAATAAAGTGTAAGATGAGTATCTAAAAGAAGGAAATTACAAATTAAATTGGTGATGAAATTCAATCTCAGATCTATCTCAGCCCCCCAGTAGTTCTAAAATTGTCCTGAAATGCTCCAGGGTTTATGACACATAAAGTATTTCATAACTTTTACAGGTTTATTAACATAGCTAGAATTTAATAGCTGTGAAATTATATATTTATTAGTCTTTATAATTACCCTTTCATACGTGAATATCATCATTTCTATTTGAGAGATTCCTGTGTGTGTGTGTCAGTTTACGGCTCAGTGAAGTCAAAATCTGAGAAATGCATTAGTGTCCTGTCACCTCTTCTCTCCATTCTGCCTCAAAATCTCTTCTGTGAGTCTTTACCGTCTTTGAAGTGTTTTTATAATGGCCTGTCAAGGCGAAAGCTCCAAAGCCTGTTTCATTTGCTCTTGTTTGCTAAAGCAATTGTAAAGAGGAAACCATATATCTTATTTGTTTGCATTCAATTACATGGCCTGTCACAAGCACCTCTAATGTCAGTGTAATGGTCCCAGAGCAAACAAACCTATGAGTTCAATTCAAAGACACACACGGAAATAAAAAAGAATGCGATTATCTGAGTTCACTGCCGAGTGTAATAATGACTGTATATTTGCACAGACAAATCATTAGAGCTTATCTATTGTAAAAATTCTTCAGTGAACAGGAAGTTCATTTTTTGCATAAATAAAATCTCAGCCTCCATTCATAATGATTATTAAGGTGAATAAAGCCTAAACAGCATAAAATCTGTGTGGGTGTCGGGAAAAACAACACATTTTGCAGGCAGTGGGTGTTGCCACGACAACCATTACTTTGTGACTGTTTATCCTTTTCTTTCCACTCTTGTTAAATATCCTTCAGTCTTGTTCTTTCCCTTTCAGTCACCCTATATCTTTCCCCTTTTCTGCCAGCTTCTCTTTCAAACTGTTCATTCTCTGTTCTGGTCCATTGAGTCATGTGACTTTTCGTGTTCTCCGCCGAGGCATGGAGTCTCGTGATTGGCTGGGACCGCTCCAGATCCACTCTCTACATTTATGTTGAGAACACAAACAGACGCACAGATGAACAGATGAAGATAGAGAGAGAGGGAGAGACAGACAAAGATTTGTAACTATTTATTGAGGTTGCACGCTGTACACAGCACACATCTTTTTCCTCTTATAGCTGCTGCACATTCTTGGCAACATTAAACTGTTATCTGTGGCAAAAATGTCAGTCTGTCCTTTGACTGCACATTAGCAGACCAAGTGGCTCAGCTGGTGGCTTCCCTTTCAGGGCTTTTCATATCTTGCATTAACTGTCTGCACTTTGTCTCACCGCACTATTCTGTTCATCCTTACGTCCCGATAATTACACGACTAAAAGGTCAATATGCCTGCAGCTTACTATGACTTTTCATAGTACATGAGAAAATATTAACTCCTTATCGAAAACATTAATGCTGTTTTCCCTGTTGAAAAGACCAGCAACTAGAATCCATTTCTATGCTGGTCGATGTCAGTTTATCTTAATGGAGCTGATCTATTTGACGGGACATGGTGCTCATCCACAAAACTAGTTCAGCCACTCTAATAAAGTTTTTGGCTAGTTAAGATGGGCCTGTCAAAAAGTTTGGGTACACAAGTTTGCCAAGTTGTAGGCCTATGCTAACTACCTATGCCAGGGGTGCAAAACTCAGTTCCTGGAGGGCCACAGCCCTGCAGGATTTAGCTTTAACCCAAGTGTGCCGAACAAGTCCTGAAAAGTGAAGCCAAAACGTTTTGATCGCCCCCAGGTGGCTGGATGCAGTATAACTCATAAACCCCGCTCTCTCATTTTTAAGGGGACACATCATGAAAATCTGACTTTTTCAACGTTTAAGTGCTACATTCAGGTCCCTACCAACCCAGAAAACGTGAAAAGGGACAACCCAGTAACTTTGTTTTGGTAAGCCTTTTTCTGCAAGGCTGTGGAAAAACGAACTGCTCAGATTTCTCTTTCCTTCTGACATAGGAAGGGGATCTATTATAATATTACTGCCTCTTAATCTGCATGTTTCCACCCATGGTCCTGACAGACTGTTCCGTATTAGCATAGTTTCCACCCTCAGCCTATTGTATACTGTCCGCCATTTTCTCTGTGCTCAAGAAGCTGTATCGACAACACAATATCTTGTAAGCAGGTGCATTGCCAGAACGAGGGACAATTCAAGGCAGGTTTTGCTAAAAAGTTAAAGCTCAAGGATGGATCAGTACCAACTATTCACGATCCAGCTTAGATTCTCCGGAGCGATACTGGTCGCGGCAGTCATGAAAGTTAATTCCTGAACTATGCCAATAGAGTGCTGCAGAGATTATGTCTGGCTAGTCCAGATGTTAGCATCACCCTGGTTCCCTCGACAAAAGCCCAATAAGATTTTTTCATGGGCTTTTTGATTATTGCCGAAAACTTTGTTTCTTACATGTTTTGTTCATCGTGATAATCTTCACAAATGAATATTATCATGAGTATCAAAAACAAAAACAAAAATTAACTAGGGAAAGTACTGTAAGGGTGATTTCACTACAGTGGTTTAGGCTGCAGGACTGTCGGATGACTAAAGAAACGTTCTCAGTATGACGGTGTAAAACCGTAAATTTCTTTTATGTCTACTACCACCCACAGCTACTTATACCAATGACAGAAATAAGAGAAGTTAGAATAGCAAAACATGTGGGAGAGCTATAGTGAGTTGCTATAGTGTGATGACACTGCATTGCAATAGGTAGCATTTCAAAGTTAATAGCGAATCAAAACTAGTTAGCACATCATTTGTAATTGAAAGGGTTTAATGACAAAATCTGGTTATGGTTACATTTGAAGCAATAGATGATAAAATCATATACTATTAATAGTACCCAGTATGTATGTAAAATGTTACCTGAGGGATAGATAAGAGGAAGCAAGGAAAGAGTGCACCAAGAAAAGGGACCCAGAGGAAAAGAGGAGCCAAAGAAAAAGAGCGACCAGAGCAATACAATCTTCTTTTATCCCTTCCTTGACCACGTGACTAAAATCCAAATCAGAGACATTTAAACTCAATCAGCAGATTATAACTTCCCCCACCATATAAAGGTGGACAATTTTCAATGTCTTTAGGACTTCCAAATGATCCTTGTGGTAAGAAATGGAGGGGTTAGAACAGGAAAGCAAAAGTCTTTGCTGATTTTCAAGCCTACAGTATTATAACCCAAAACTATTTGTCTTAAAGAGATAGTTCACCCAAAAATGACAAATTTGTCATCCTTTACTCACCCTCATGTTGTTACATACCAATATGATATTATTTTGTCTGTGGAACACACAAAAGAAGATATTTTGAATAATGTTGGTAGCTAAACAGTTACAATTTACTTTGGACGACATATCTTCTTTTTGTGTTCCACAGACAAAAGAAAGTCATAGAGGGTTGGACACAAACGTGTGTGTAAATGATGATACATTTTTAGTTTTTGGCTGAAACATTCTTTTAATAGTTTTATGGTTTTTCAATGACAAATTCTTAACATTTTGCCTTTTATCCTCATCAGTATTTGGCAATGTCCTTGTATCTTTGTACAGAAGTGCATCAGACTGCTATAATGCATTGAGTGAGTTGGTGGAGCACCTTTTTAGTGAGCTCTGGAGACCTTGAACACTCTGGCCCCTATAGGCCTCCTTAATTGATTTCCCTCAGCACTTTTCATGCTTGAATGCTTCTCTCGGGAAGGGACCTTTTTATACTTACAGATAAATACTAGCTAACCAGAAAAAACCTGATGTCAATTTTTTACTTTCCCTGGCAAGAAATGAAACGAGAAACACAGGTCATTATGAGGTCTATTTGCTGTGTGTTTATGGTTGCTAGGCTGCATTTAGATAACATGATTACATTGGGTGGGATGATATTGAATAAGACAGTCTACTAACAAATACAACTGGTCTGCAAACAGAAATCAAATCAGGTTTTTTTTTTTTTTTTTGCAATCACCTTCAAATCAAATGAACAAATAACAAACACAATTAAATCTGCCATTTACATCCATTGACCAGTCGCCAACTTGTCACTGCAAAAATAAAGCCATCAATTACTGTCAACTTGATGTGGAGCTCCATCATGAACTATCACGTTAGATTAAATAATTTCATTAAAACCTGAGAAATTGGCAGTATAATAGATTCATGTCATTCTCTTGTGTTCAACAAAATGTTCAGTTTCTGTACAGAAATGAATGAGCATTATAATGTTGTATGCTACTATAATGGAGCATCTCAGGGGAGTGTAAAAATCACTTCAGCGCATTCATAATGAGCACATAATTAATGTTTTAATGTTATGAGTAACCAACATGTGTGTAATATTCATGCTGTTTGCACTTTCTTCCTATTCATCAGCTTGTTTAGATCTAGCTATGGATAGATTTGCCACATCTTCTAGTCTTTTGTCATTTGGTGACATGGTTATAATGGCAATAGTGTCAGAGCAGCAAATTATGCTGAGAAATCACTGTCAGAAATCACACAATAATCTAATGCTCTCCTCTGTCCTCAAAATAACCTTTTACATTAATGAGGCACATACATTTTAATGGCTTTCTGGCCCCCCATGGACTAATGTCATGAAATGCAAAATTAAAAATTGCAAAGTGCACATTTTTTATAAGCCAGTAGGCACATACCGCTACTTCAGTCTCAAGGTGAAAAATGCTTCCAGGATACTCTGTTGATGACATATTGAATTAAAGGGGGTGGTGTGTGGGTTATCTAGATGAAATCTGAATCAGAGGCGATGGGGATGAATAGAGTATGTGGTGAGATTGACAAGCCTATGACCATGAGGCTCTGTGTATCCACAGAATATTATGTCTCATAATCAGATTTCTGACTGTGGTTGAATCATCACGGTCCTTGTCTTTCTACTCACACCTACACCTCTCATTCCCATCCACACAGAGAGCAAACAAATATTCTGTTGTTTTTAGGGTTGTAAAGTTAGCATGTTAATTTAGTGAGATAATAATAAATAAAACTTTAATGCCTTAAATGATTGCAATTAATCATGCGCTCTGAGACAAGTGTAAATTAGGTAGTGAAGGGATTTCAAGAGCAATTCAGGCTTGAAGTACCACATTAATGTTGGGTCAGTCCTTTTTGCAAAATAAACCCCTTTATGGCACTTCACAACTTCCATTTAAAAACAAAAGATGGTATAGAAAAAGATGGAAGAATGCAATCAAAATAAGTTAAAGGTGCAGTGTGTAAATTTTAGCGGCATCTAGCTGTGATGTTGTGAATTGTGAATTGTCTACCGCTTACCCCTCCCTTTTGAATCACGTAGAGAAGCTACGATGTGCCCGACACATGACAAAAATGTCATCATCTGAGACAGCAGGGAGTAACTAGCGCTCTGTAAAGAAATTTGTCCATTTAGGGCTACAGTGACCACATTTGTCATTTAGGGCTACATGACGGCGCAAAATGGCAATTTCACTGTAAGGGTGCATGTAGACAGAAATTAGTTATTCTAAGGTAATAAAAACATAACAGTTCATTATGTAAGGTCTTTATACACCACTGGAAACATAGTTATGTATATTATATTGCATTTCTGTCAATAGATCCTTATAAATACTACACACTACACCTTTTAATAAGTTATACAAGATTTAACTCATTTGAATCATTTAAGTCAGTTTAATGTAATTTAAGTTGAAATTACTTAAACATCCAAGTTGATTGAACTTAAATTCACTACAGTGTGTGAATTCGGACATACTTCTTTTGTCACATACTGTTTTTCGCCTACTATATAGGGAAGAATGTGATTTTGGATGCAGCCTTGGATTAGAGATTACGAGGGCACATTAATTAAAATACAATAGTTACGATGTGCACAGATAAATCATTTACAAAATGCTGCAATATTCCATAAAAAAATAAGAAACGTCAATTTTGATTTCATGGTGACTTTAAATTCTTTACAATTCACATCCATATTCAAAGACTCCTCCAAGGGCCCTGATCACCCTGTCTGGGTTTATTTTGCAATATTGACCATCTGACTTTGTTATTCTATTCTAATATTAAGTGAAGTGAAGTGTAGTGACGTGAGTGTACACACCATCCAAGTTAGTGCACACACATAGGTATATAGCAGTGAGTATAGTGAGCACACACACACTGCAAACTATATGAAAATTCAAATTTCACAACGATACATTTGTAGATGGTATAGCTTGTCCTTGAATGAAGGTCATAGCAGAGGACACATGCTCTGACAGGAAGACAGTAAGATGCCTCAGTGGAATGCACATAGACAGGAAGTCACTGTCTATCACACCTCACCCCCACCTCTGTCTCAATTAAGGTCACGGGATCAGTCTGATTCTGACATTTCTCTGCCACAGAAGGCATTTCTAAAATATGTGGGATGGATGAGTCTAATCCCTGAAGTATCCTTTCTAACAGTTATGTAGGGCAGCCTGTTATCTCAAAATACAAGGCACAACACTCACCATAAATCTGTTTAATAGACTGAACCACTAACTTTACTTGCTCAGAGACAGGGCTGATTAATTGTTATCCGCCCTCTCCTCTGCTCATTTGCTATATTTGAGTCTGAAATGGCTCAGATCCTCTGGTTCTTGGTTACTTGTCATCACAATGCTCAGTAGACGCTTCAGAGTCCCATTTATGTTGCTAGTTGTCACACTGGGAATTTGTCACAAGAGCTGTCTCAGTAATTATTTGGTAACACTTTACAACAAGGTTTCCTTTATTAACATTAGTTAATTAGTTAAAAATATGATGAACAAAACTTCTACAGCATTTATTAATGTTTACTAATACATTATTAAAACCAAAAGTTGCATTTAATGCACTGTGAACTAACATGAACAATGAACAGTTATATTTTTAATAACTGTTAACAAAGATGAATAAATACTCTAACAAATGTATTCCTTATTGTTAATTAATATATTAACTAACATTAACAAATGAGACCTTATTGTAAAGTGTCATCAATTATTCATTGGCTGAAGGTTTTGAGCAATAGGCCTGATCATATGTTTGTGTTTAGGAGTGTTTTTGTATGTTTGTATGTGTTAAATGATGATTTATTTGTTTATTGTTATTTTAATTGTCCTCCGAATTAAAATTCCAATATCTTATATTTTGCTGTAACTGTAAACATGTGACACTCAGACATACATAAATGTCATATTTAATTATTTTAAAAGCTGCAGCTGTCACATGATTTTATACAATTTATTATATTATAAAATAAATGTATGAATTACAATTTCAGCTGGATACTTTTATATATTGCAGTTTACATTTTTGAATTGTTTTGTCTAACATCATTGTTTATTTGTAATTTTTTTATTTATTTTTTTTATACAGTTTTACAGTTTGAATATTGCTAAAACACTGTAACTGGCTATTGTGACAGTTGCTGTTGGAATCACATGGTCAGCATCTGTATCTTATTTCATGGTTAATAACAGAGGAATTTTTCAATTGCTTTAAAAAATGAACCCATCTTGAGAATATTCAAAGTGAAAAAAAAAAGTATAAAACTGGTCTTGGATTCCTCTCTATGCAAAAGCTGCAAGTAACATCTGTTCAGGGCTGTTTATGCTGTGCGATTTGTGTTTTGCCACCTCAGCTACACTGGGGGTCACAGCTACATGGGACGTTTGGGATCAGTCAACCACCCTCCGGCTAAACTCACCCCTACCATATACAAATCCCACAACCGTTTGTGCTACAGCAATGTCGTCGCTGCCAGACCTAATACAAACACTTGCAACCTTTGCATTGCATCTCCTCAATGTGAAAGTGAGTGCTTGCTCAGTGTAAAACATATTAATTATTGATTTTGTTTATCCATCTGTAAAGAGGATTTCCATTTGTTAGGATAATGACATTTATAACGTATCTGCGTATCTTTGGATCTGACAGTAATGACAGGGAAATTTGTTTAACCTTTACTTAACAAACCAGGTCATTTGAGACTGAATTCTCAGCTACAGTGAGGGCTTGTGTAGAAAATAAATATGTTTTGATATTATAAGAGACACAATCCATTATTTGAATGTATGGTTTGTAATTTCCTGTATATGTCTTATCATGGCTGGTAATCTTTTTCTGTTTTAGTGTGTCTGACACCATCTAGTGTATGCAAAGAACCCAGCATGGCAATGTAAATCCTGTGACATTTTGAATTTCTTAATATGGAGATGAATGGGGCACTTGTAATTGTGGCTTCATTTTGCAAAGTTGTATTATTCGCATTTTACTTCTGCATTCAGAAATGGTTTGCCCTTGCTGTCCTTGACCCTATCAAAACAGACATGTGACAATTTTTTATGGGTTGTGACCCACTGGTTTAAAATCTGTTCTTTACAGTTCAGGACATGCTAGCTAAATACTGTGGGCTAGATATTAGGCTAGTATTTAATAAAATAATACATGCATTATGTACTGTATGTTGGGTACAGTATGCAACTATTATGTTTTAACTGCCTTTGCGTAGCCTACTTAAAGGGACAGTTTACCCAAAAATGAAAATTACCAATTGATTTACTCACCCTCAAGCCATCCTAGGTGTATATGATATTCTTCTTTCAGACAAATACAATCGGAGTTGTATTAAAAAATGTCCTGGCTCTTCCAAGCTTTATAATGACAGTGAATGGCAGCCCAAGATTTGAAGACCAAAAAAGTATATCCATCCATTATAAAAGTAATCCACACGGTTAATAATAAAGGCCTTCTGAACCGAATCGATGGGTTTTTATAATATCCATATTCAACATGTTATAAAGTAAAATATCTAGCTTCCGGTGGACCGCCTTCCGTATTCAACTTAAGAAGAAAGTGCAGTGCCTCTTACAGTTCAAAATGCTTCCGCTATGTCCGACATCATTGTCGCGCCAGTTATGCTTTTTTGTAAGTTGAATATGGAAGGCGGTCCGCCGGAAGCTAGATATTTTACTTTATAACATTTTTCTTACACAAACCCATCGATTAGTTTCAGAAGGTCTTTATTAGCCATGTGAATTACTTATATAATGGATGGATACACTTTTTTGGGTTTCAAATTTTGGGTTGCCATTCACTGCCATTATAATGCTTGGAAGAGCCAGGACATATTTTAATATAACTCCGATTGTATTCGTCTGAAAGAAGAATGTCATGTACACCTAGGATGGCTGAGGGTGAGCAAATCATCCTTCAACTGACAAACCAAACTAAGATGGTTAGTATGTGTCTGTTAGCCTCTGCTAGTAGATGTCATAACTGGGATATAGTAGCCTAGATGTTTTACTAGTGTGGCAGTGCCCAATTCTTTTAGGAGAAACTGTAAAAAATTATATTGCTCCATCTGCTGACTTTCTATAGCACAGTGTTGACATAATTTTCCCGTGACTCCAGAATGATTAGTCACATGACATTTACAGCTCAGATGAATGGCTCAAAACAACCTAGCTGCAGAACTGAGGACCAACGAGCAAAGATTTCAAATAATTTACTTTGGTTCTGCGTCAGCTGAGCAACTGCCATCAAGATGAATAGGAATGCTAACAGATAGCTTTCTCCTGGTAGACCTTCCTGGTCCAAATGCTACTGTCGGCTCACTCTAATTTCCCTCTTCCTGCATTATAGAGAGCACCATTAGTCACAGGTTATGTTGTGTGAAAAGTCGTTACAAGGATTTCATGATTATTAGTCACTGAGACTAATTTAATGTTCATGTAAATGTGGACATCATATAGCTCTCTCTGTCTAACAGTACTTCTGCTGCACTGAGCTCAGACGTCCAGCCCTTTACAGAGGAATCAGGACGCAGCTAGAATTAGATCAGTGGCCCCATGGGTAACACACTGTGAGAAAGAACCCGCTGTCCTCTACTGCCTGAGTCCTGACGCTGTCTGTCTCTGTGTCCTCTCAAAGACCTGCGTGCCAGAATATCGAAGTATATTGCTACAGTGTCTTTCTAGTGGTATGCTTAGATTCAAACTCACAGTCATTTTGTTACAGAGTCAATGCTTGTAACCTCCTAAATTAGTTTCAGCAGGACATGCAGTCAGAATCAATATAATGTTCATTGATTCAATATAATGTTCCATTTCTTTTTAAAGGAAATAAAGCAGGGTTTTAGCAGGAAAATGTATATTTGTGAATATGAAATTCACCAGTAAAATTGATTTTATGATTTTTTTATGATTTTTCAGAGAACAAAATAATAAATGCTTTTACATAGTAAACAACTAATTATCAATATTCTAACTATAAAATAACAAACACTGCCAAAAAGGTAGGCTATAGTAAAAAAGTATCTTCCCATATCCAAATAACTACGCAACGGCTTAGGGCACCAACCCTTAGAGAAACATCGATTTACCAAACCCATTTCGGTAGCCTAAGCCTCACTAGCCCTAGTAAAACTCAACAATTTTATGACTTTACGGATAAATCCCTGTTTAATGAGGCAGATTATCACACTCGGGAATATTTAATCATATTTCACAACATACTGTATATTTCATCAATGTGTCCCGTATTTTCAGTTCACTGTTAGGCTGCGATGCACGATTCGTGAGTGAATCGCTCCGTTGCGTCATTTCTTTTGTCACGACACGCAATTAAACATTTGAAGAGGTTTTTCATTTAGTAAAACAAACTTAAAATAGCGCTGGATGAAGTCATTATTTTCTTATAGTCAACTGAAACAAACATGTATAAAGGCATCTTATCGCTCGGTAGTGATGAAGAAGTTCTTCTGAATCCAACACCTGCATGTGAAGCTGGTAAACGACAACTCGTATAGGACTATTGCAGGTAAAGACACTTCCCAACCAAAATATTAGGCAGTTCACGAATGTTCCATGTTTTGACATGTAGGCCTATCTTGAAGTAGGATATACCATGTTGCATAAATCTATCA
This sequence comes from Paracanthobrama guichenoti, assembly GCA_018749465.1. NCBI lineage: Eukaryota > Metazoa > Chordata > Actinopteri > Cypriniformes > Gobionidae > Paracanthobrama > Paracanthobrama guichenoti. Next base: position 36,250,816 of record CM031961.1, on the reverse strand, counting down.
TTCAATATCATGGTATATATCTAAGTATTATGTATTACAATGAGACGATCACTAGGGCCTATACTTCCAGAATATAGGCTATAGGCAACTTCAACCATTGCGCTTTGCAAATAAGATAGGCTGTAGACTTTGTAGCCTGTAGTTACATTGATGCTGCTACACAATCCTAAAATAATAATAATAATAATAATAATAATAATAATATTACAATTACTGCTTCCAGAGTCACCAGACAAATAAATATACTCTTACAAAATAAGGGTCACCTACACTTGAAAGCCTATAGACTACCCCATTAATGATGAAACTAAAAACACTCGATATGTGTAATATATAGCCTAAATGGTTCTTATGCTTTGTGTGTTCTACGTTGTTTATTTTGACCCGATGGACGAGTCTGGTTTGGTGGTTACCAGGAGAACAGTACTTGCCTGACTGCATTGTGCCAAGTGTAAAGTTTGGTGGAGGGGGTTTATGGTGTGGGGTTGTTTTTCAGGGGTTGGGCTTGACCCCTTAGTTCCAGTGAAAGGAACTCTTTATGCTTCAGCATACCAAGACATTTTGGACAATTTCATGCTCCCAACTTTGTGGGAACAGTTTGGGAATGGCCCCTTCCTGTTCCAGCATGAACAGGAGTTTGGTGTGGAGGAACTTGACTGGCTTGCACAGAGTCCTGTCCTCAACCCAACGGGACATGAATGGATGAATTAAAGTGTAGACTGTGAGCCAGGCCTTCTCGTCCAACATCAATGCCTGACCTCACAAATGCGCTTCTAGAAGAATGGTCAAACCTTGTGGAAAGCCTTCCCAGAAGAGTTGAAGCTGTTATAGCAGCAAACGGTGGGCTAACTCAATTTTAAGATTAAGAATGGGATGTCATTAAAGTTCATGTGCATGTAAAGGCAGGTGTCCCAAAACTTTTGGCAATAGTGTATAATAGTTTATTAAAATAAAAAACATAGGCCTATTAAAAGATGTATACCTCGGTTTAGCTAACTGCCAAGTTTAAAAAAAAAAAAACACAACGTGCACATAAAGACATGCTGAGGTAATCTGCTTTGGTGGTGATGGATGTAAATTGCAATGGACAGTTGTTTCAGATCAATGCTATTTTTTTAGTATAGGTTCTAGGTCAGAACAACATGTTCTCATGTAAAGGTGACTTTATTTGTGCTTCCACTTACAACGAATTTTCATTTTAGAAATGACTGGATATTTATTTTTTTTTTTGTTATTGAAATGTGTTACAGTGTGTATATGCAGGTCAGCGTGGATTTTCCTGTGCGCTGTGTGAGAACTATAGTTAAGCATTTACTGCCCTCTTCCGCTCAGACTGCATCATTGCAGATCAAAGATATATGTAACTGAAGTTAACCTCTGTCAGTACTAATACATTCATGTCTTGAGTGTTTTTGACAGACTAAACACAAGGACACACGGAACCACACGAATGGTGTTTTGGGGGAAATTAGTATTTTTTGTAATGACAAAAACAGGATTTAGGATGTTTTGTTTGTAGAATGGGCAAACTTTCAGTGAACCACAAATGAAACCAAAGAAAGACAATTCACAATGCAGAAATGTTTATGTATGTAACTATGGGAGTATCCTTGTAAACAGGCATCTCTTTGGTCTCCACAACATAGAATATTTTTATTTAACATATACTGTATAGGCTACCTACAGTGTGTATTTATTGCGGAATTTCAAGTGCGAACATGGTAATATTTATCCTACCATAAAATATACTATAAATACATAGGTATTGTGCTATAACATATACTATAACTATAAAATCAGCTGTCTTTTGGTGAATTGAACTGAACATTTACTGTAAGAAAGGACTCCAAGGGCATTTACAGACTTTTTCTTCAACCTTAAAACACAACACAATGCAATGTGTAATTAAAAATACGGGTAAAATACCTGTGATGAAAAATACTTAATTCCTTCATATGGACATGAATCACGACACATTGCAGCATATTTTTACAGACTTAGTGAGACTAAAACCTCATTGTGTTTTTAGTTTCATCAGTCAATATAAAAAAAAAAAATACTTTTAAATAATTTAAAGCTGAAACTTTCACTTTTAGTATGGTTTAGGCAAGACTGAATTTTTTTTTACTTTTTTGGGTTAAAAATGATCCAACATAAATTTTTGAGCAAGCACATAACCAGCCAGTGTTCAAAACTATCTGCTCACCTTCGATTTACAACGGTAAACTTTTAATAATGCTTTTAATTTCCGCGGGAAATTCAAGCATATCTTTGCGTCATTACGTCACATCTGTACACATCAATAAGGTGTCCCGGCTAGTAAGCTATATCGCGTGTGAGGATGTTGGAGGTGGAGATTTATAGCCTTTTCTCACAGCACTTGATATAATTAAACTTATCAATTTGATGGTGGATTCAGAAAGGTTCAAACGACCAACACCAGTGACAACTGGAGATTCACCCGTTTTAAAATGCGGAAGACTTCGGACTTCGGAGTGGCTACAGAAAAAAAAAAAAAAAAAAAAAACTGGAACCGGGCCCATGCGAAAACAAGGATAAAAAGTGCTTTTAAAATGTGGCGTGACCTCCGTGTTTTGAAGGATTTTTTTTTTTTCAGCTTTTTTTCTGTTGGACAGGTAAGACATTTCAATGGTTAAATTGTTACAGTAGCACACTTGTTCGCTTAATTCATACAGTTACGGAGTTTTCTTTGTTGTGCCTTTCTCGTTTTGCTATGTGCATTATGGTAAATATCAATTATTTTGTGCTAGCTATAGGAGGGAGCAATTAATCTCTACTCCACATTAATTTGTTTGACTGCACAGAAATGGAAACTGAACAACAGGTAGCCCTAATACACATTAAATGTAGTCACGCAATGCTGATGTTAACATTAACAAATTGAAAACAAAGTATAATTTGCACGTTTTGACGTGATGTGATATGCGATTGTTAAGATTTAATCATCGCGATTTATTGCAATGCTTTTTTCCCCCTTAACTTAGTTGGTCAGAACAAAAGTGGATGTTATCTACTTACTTGTTCAGATGACATTTTCCGGTGAAAATTCTTATGTTGGTCATACTTTCAAACAGTAGAATCTGTGATTCCGAAAGACAGTATCCACACCGGCGTGGTGAATGACAGCCACACGTTCTCCTCAAAACATTGGATTCCTCCGCACTGTGCCGAGCCGAGGCACAACTCACCTGAAGTTAATAATTCCGCGAATAACTGCAATTGCAGATTTCGAACAGAGATGGCGACAAAGAGGAAAAACTTAATAATAATAAAATGATTGACATTTTTGGAACTTGGAAAATCATTGTCACTATGAACTCTTTCTGTATGGAAAATAACTGCATACATATTCTTCAAAAATGTGCAGGGTCTTTCATGAAATTCATGCGACTATATCAAACTTCAACTGCAATTTATTTAATTATACCTCAATACTTTGTGTGCGTTATAATGTGACGCCCCTGCTGGTAACTTGTATAGTTATATTTCTCAATTGTTTTGTATTTTGAACATAATTTAAAGACATCAATGACATTTTGTTATGCTATATCCAGCCTCCTTTAATTACAGTGGGAATTTATTTATAACTAAATTTGTTATATAGTTACAGTTATATAATATACAATATTATATTCTAAATCACTATTATAACAAGGTAATGTTTAAATGTTAGTTCAATTCAAATATATTTATTATTTATTTTATTGTCATTTCACACATAGATCTGCATTCAATTAATTAGCATCAAACAAACAATATAATCTTTATTCTCAGTGAATAAAGATGACTTATTAAACAAAAAGATTAAATAAATGATTGCACAACCACCCAATAGGTGGCGATGTGCACTAAGTAGGTTGCGTAAATCGCCAAACACTCTGTTGAGAATGTTTTGTGAGTTAACCGGGAACATACTCTGAGTTGTCTGAACTTACCCACGGATGTGCTTTTGGATTGGGTTAATCGACCAAGAATATATGTGGACCCCGGGTATACTTTATTTTTCGTGTTCTGCACCACAGTAGAATTGCTTTTTTTTATTATTATTATTATTCTCTACCAGACGTCAGAGGGCAGCACAGTTGTGTCATTTACAGGGCATTCGCTCAAAAGGATATAAGAAATGTTGCAGATCTGCCATTGCATGCGACATGCGACAAAACGATGGAGAATGCTTTGTTTACTGTTCTTGGAAGCTGGAACAGTGGCTGTGTTCGAAATCGCTCCTTATACCTTCATTCAATATTCCCGTCATTAATATAGTCCACTTGAAGGAGTGAATGAAAACAAGTGAGTGAATTCAAACACTGAGTGCGGCGGAAGGGCTGCCGCTTTTGCATTGTTTGTGCTTGCTGTTTAATAATCATTTGAAACTTAGCAAACTGTCAGCTCCAGTAGTAAGATGAAAAGATTTATATTGAACTCTGACATGGAAACTATGTTTAAACCTTAATTTTCTACCTGTATGATATTATGCTGTAGCTGTTTGGAAAATGGATGGATGGATGATTCAGCTGCAGGCGCCATCTTCTGGTCAGATGCGGGAATTAATTCAGCATGTGACTCGCACAGTGCATTACTCTTACGAAAATGAACCATGGTTTTACTACAAATAAAACCAAAAAACCATGGTTATTGTAGTTAAACCATGGTAACCACAAATTAACCATGGCTTTGCTACTCTAACCATAGTTTAACCATGGTATTTGTGGTAAAACTGTGGTTATATAAATGGTTATACATTAGCCAAAAAACCATGGTTACTACACTTTTACTACAATAAAACCATGGTTATTTTTGTAAGGGTATGGGTATTCTCTAGCCATTGAGCGTACATCGGTTGTACACTTGTTATTGCGGTGCATTATAGGATTGAATGAGTGCACTCGATAGTGTACACTATGGTTTCGACACCACTACAAGTGTGCGTGGACGTCTGCAGACCCTCCTGATGACGAAAATTAGGGGAGCGCGGGGCACAACCTAACGCGGGGTTAGTTGTAACACGCATGGTTTAACACTTTCCACACATGCCAGGATGACGAAACTTTGTGTGTTTACTAGTTGCCATATCAACATTATTTAGAGAAAAAAAAAATGCTCCAAAATTAAGAAATATTTGGAACATTTACATTTTATGCATTTGGCAGACGCTTTTATCCAAAGCGACTTGCATTGCATTCAAGGCAAGTTACACATTTTTACATTTTGTCAGTTCTTGCTTTCCCTGGGAATCGAACCCATGACCTTGGCACTGCTAGTGCCACACTCTTATTGTTTGAGCTACAGGAAAGCTTTGGAAGATATCACTGAACATTTATTTAACCATAGCAAAAGTAAATTTCTTACTTTATTGCTGATCTAACCAGCAGAAGACGCGAGCTGTGGTTTAAATCCCAGTTGAGCAGATGGGGTGTGTTGTCGTCACACCGTCCCTAAAAAAAGTTTCCACCTATTCTGATATACCCTAGTCCCAGACCCCTTGTGAACAGGCCAAAAGGCTGGTGTGGTCATAAGCACAATTTCAGAGTCTGGGGTTGGTATAGTGTCATAGTTAGCAGTTCAACTGACGGTGGTTTCAAGGAGCTGAAACCAAGGTCTGTTTGGCAAAAATAGGGCTATTAGTAAAAACAGCTTGTTTGTTACATTTGTTGAGAACCAACCAATTCGGGAATGGAGGGGACGGCCAGCTGTGAGCCATCGCATCCTTCCCTAGTGAGCCCGTATTCAGACATTGCACTGACTGGCTGTTTGCAAAAAGATCCATGTCTGCTACCCTGTGTGTATTCCAGATCAATTGAATTATCTCTGGATGGAGTTGCCACTCTCCTGACAGAGGTACATTCCATGACAACGAGTCTGCCACCGTGTTCGTGTGCCCCGGTATCTGTACTGCTCTTAGAGAAGATAGATGGGTGTCATAATCAAAGTTATTTCGCAGCCAGAAGGAGCTTCAATGACCTTGTGCCATCCTGGTGATTTGTGTTGAATATGACGGACAGACACATTGTCAGACCATATCAGCACGTTTGTGAGTCAATTGATTTAAAAAATGATTTAATGTTAGGAAAGCTGCTTTCAGCTCAACTGATATGTTGCAACCGCAGCTTCTTTCTCCAAGTTCTCTTCATGCCTGTCTGGAGGAAGAGGAAATGATGACTGAGGACTCAACCATGTGGTTACCATGGACTTCAAAGGCCACTTGGGCCATTTGGGACAGCCTTGGTTGAGTTTTTATAGGATTTGCATTTTTCTCAGTGGTCCTTTGAAAACTATCCGCTCTACTGGCAGTAGTACCGAAAAGTATTCCAGTCAGTTATGGCGTTCTGCAGCCAAGGAAACAGTTTTTACAAACAATTGTTTTACTGAAAGTATAATCTATCAATTGAAATTAACTAATAATCTACAATACCATTAAATATGAAATGTCTGTATAATATGTGTTCTTTTAAACATTTTCAGAGCTTGTTTTGTTTCTTTTATGGATGGCTCAGCTAAACAGGCCAATAAGAGACTATTAACTACCACTATTATTCCTTTTAATTATATAAATGTCTCATTAAAATGTCTACAAATGTATAAAAACAAAACATAGAGACTTGTTCAGTGGTTCACCTCTGAGAATGAAACAATGAGATTTCAAAACCGTTATGACATATTAAAGCCTTGTTTACAAAAAATCACATGACTTTGGCAGTTTGATAGGCACTAGAAACCACTGATTCTCAGTGGTTCTTTTGAAACAAAAAAATGATTAACTCTACTGGCAGGAGTTCCTGCTTAGATCACAAGGTGGCAGCAAAATATAGCGGCAATATGTTAGAATGAGGGTAGGCTACATTAAAATGGCATTGCAAATGCAAGGTAGATATTCAAACAAAATAATAAAAATTATAATCATAATAATTTGTTGTACAGATGAAAGCTCTAGGCACAGTGTGGGCGACCAGAGATTTTATAACGTAGTGACTGTAGAGCAGCTATTGCTTGGGAGGCCGTTCTTGTGTTAGAGACATAGGTCTACTTCTGAAGTTAAACTGAACAATGCTTTCAACGAATACAGTACACTGTACACTTGATGGATCTTTGAATGGATCTGTAAGTGTTCAGATGAAATGCCTTCGCAATTGTGTAAAGTTTGCAAGTGTGTAAAGCGTGTGATAGATGTTCACTTGGGTCATTCTCAAGAAATGCTATTTGTGTGCTATGAATCACTACTGAGAGAATCAACAACAGCATGCTGAACTCAGTCACTTTATTTGATAGATTTGACCATTTAATGTGTAATGCAAAAGAGATTTTGAAATATTTATAATAAATTTTACAAGGCTTTTTTTGTGTGTCCATCATCACTATTGATGGGGATTGTTTCACTGCCTGTAGTTTTATTTATTTATTTATTTATTTATTTTTCTAAAATGCTTTATCCACTCAGAAAAAGCTGAATTTGTTTTTGTTTTTAATTATATGTTTAACCCTGTTAAGCTGTGACTTAAAAAATGGTTTGATATTTCTTACATCATACTTAAAGGGAGCAATAGCAATTATTAGCTACATTTATGCACTGACCTTAAAGTGTTCTGAAAAGATAAGTCGCTTATTCTTTGTTTCTTTGTTAGTTTTTTAAAGAATAAACACATTTCCATCACATATGGGAGAAAATGCTTTCGTAATTCATAATTATGACAAGTCATAATCATGAGATAAAAAGTTGTGATTTATTAGAAAGTTGTAATGAGATAAAAAGTCAACACTGACATACTAAGTAAATTATGACAAAAAGTCTAAGGCATGAGATGAAAGTCTAAATTATGACTCGATTATGACAGTTGACATTGACAAAAAGGTCATAATTAATTTTATTGAATTTTATGTTTTTGTTTTTGTTTAATTTTGATTTCTCCGGTGATAAATTATAACTTGCAGTTATAATATTTTTGACTTGTTGCAATTTTGAATTGATTTATCTCATAATTTGCTATTTTGACCTTGACCCCAACTTTACCTCTTGGGTGTAAAACAGCAGGATAGTATTGTAGTATGAGGCATCGGGGCAAGTGTATGAATTCACTTCCATACATCAGGATTGTTTATTATTTTAAGACTGGCCTGAACATAACCGAATGCACAGAGCTTTTGATGTTGGGCAAACACACAATTGCAATGATACAATAAAAATTAAAAAAAATCCCAGATCAAGTCAAATAAGCAGTTTAAATAATTAAGGCACCATATGTTCAGTCCATATAGTATAAAATCTGGCAGTACATTAGATTTCTGATACATCTTGTAAAAGGGTTGTAAGTTGTTCTGATCAATCAAGGAATCATGTGTGAATTCAATGTGTGAATATTTTTTTTTATTGTTGCAGCGATTCAAGATCATTTCAGAAGCCTGGCAATGTGTCATACATTAGGTTGGCTCCTCTTGATTTGCTTCATAATAATTGTGATCAGTATAGCCCTTGTGTGGTTACAGTGTGTCTGACTTTATAAAACAACATTAGTATGCATCGTGTACAGCTTATGTGCCCTCCAAAGCCTTCTAACTTTATTGAAATCATTCTGATGTGATTAACATTGTTGTCATATGGACTCTGCCAAAATGACTTCTAAGTGTCAGCTATGAATATTATACTTCACTTATGAAGCAGAGTTTATGCATTATTAAAAGGACGGTTCACCCAAAAATGAGAATCCTGTCATCATTTACTCGCTCTCATGTCCTTTTAAACCCGTATGCATTTTTTTTTTTCTTCAGTGAAATGCAAAAAAAGAATGTTTTGACTGCGTGTGTCCATTCAATGAAAACCATTGGGGTCCAACACTACATTGACCTTCAAAAATTTTTTTTTCAAAGTATCTTCTTTCATGTTTCACATGGAGAAGAAAGAATGTCATGCAGATTTGTAACTATGTGAGGGTGAGTAAATAACAACATAATACACAATTCCTTTAAAGGCACAATATGTAAGATTTTGGGATTAAAATATCCAAAAACCACTAGAACAATTTTATATATTTTGTTGACTTGTGTACTTACATTATCCTGTACATACTATACATTGTCCATGCGTCACCTATCATTGACATCATACCCTTGTTACCCTTGAGTTCCTGTTTTATTTTGTAGAAACCATGGAAACACCAAAGACACTTTAATATATTATGTGTTTTATTAGACAGGTGAGCAACTGTTGGGATACATTCATTCATCGACAGAAAACATCATTGTTATATAGCTCAACACGGTTAGTCTTATTGTTTAAATCTGGTTTTCTTCATTTACTGCGAGTACCATGTTTTACCATGCCTAATATCGATCCAGCTTACTGCAGTGTGCAACAAGTGTCTCATAGTAGCCGCCGAGCGAATGCACAGAGAAGCGTTATAACATAACTTTCAACACACTCAAATGTATCTAATTTGATAAAACAATGCTGCGTTACCCCACATACGCATGACCGGAAGAAGTGTAACCGCTCGTCTGCGGCATAATAAAAGCTCCACTGCTCTCGCGCTTGTCTCTCATTTGCAGTCTCTCCAGCCTTGTTCTGCTCCAACAGCCTTGTTCCCACCCTGCTTCATACTACAGTATGTTAATAAATCTTTAATATGTTAGCTCATCCATGAATATAATTTCTGCCCGAGTCCCGTTGGATTTTTTTTCACCAGCTGTAGAGGTGAAGACAACAACTCCCATGATTCTGCGAAATCAAGACATCATCAAGTTACATCTTTGTTTTGAATAAGCGACCTCTAGCGGCAAAAATGTCACATTGTGCCTTTAAACCAACTCTAATTGACTGCATGGCTAAACAATGCATTTTTCCGAGGTGGTGATTTTCTGGTTCTTATGGAAGCTTGTTTCTCACAATTTGGATGTTATTTTTCGCAATTCTGAGTTTTTTGCAATTGAGGGACACAAACTTGCAATTGCAAGAAAAAAAAAATCAGAATTGCAAAATGTAAACTCACAATTCTGACTTTATTTGTTGCAATTGCGAGTATATATCTCAAAATTCTGGTTTTATTTCTCTGAATTGTGAGATTTAAATTTGGAATTGTGAAGGGAAAAAGTGAGATATAAACTACGATTAAAAAGGTAATTGCACATTTTTCTCTCACAATTCTGACTTTTTTTTTTTTTTTTTTTGAGTTTATATCTTCTTACAATTCTTAGAAAAAAAGTCTGAATTTATGACTCACAATTGCGAGTTTATAACTCACAATTCAGACTTTTTTTCAGAATTGAGCAATTGCAAGAAATAAACTCAGAAGTTTGACTTAAAAACTCCAATTACCATGTTTATTTTTATTCCATGGCAGAAACCAGCTTCTATAGGTTCCTAAGCAAGACTCCCATAGTTAACTCCAGTTTGCTCTAGGGGATTGGTCTTGTGGAAGTGTACTGTAACAAAAGTGCTAAAATGACTACTTAGTCTACTTGTTTGTGTATGAGCTGTGCATATTGGTTTGTGTGTGTGTGTGTGTGTGTGTGTGTGTGAGAGAGAGAGAGAGAGAGAGAGAGAGAGAGAGAGAGAGAGAGAGAGAGAGAGAGAGAGAGAGAGAGAGAGAAAGCTAGAGTTTGGGTATTAGTTTGTCAGTCTTTCAGAAGAGCTTGTCTCCTTCACAGAGCTCTAGGTGAAGGACTGTAAGATCTCAGTCTCACTTTGCAGTGCATCTGCCCAGACTGTTTGGGTTGGTATGACGTTTATTTAACAGGATTACAGATAACAGCACATGTGGCGATGGAGCTTGGACACTCTTCTCTTACACTTGGATATTAATCCTCTATATGCTTTTGGGAAACTGATTGCATCAGATAGTCCCGCAGAGCTTTGGTCTGTCAGGGTAACCTCAGGTTAGACCTGTAGTTATAATGTGCAATCGTTACCTTGAACCATTTTCTATTTTTGAAACTAATTCCAAATGCAAAGTCAGATGTCTCTCATGTTTTTTTCATGAGAGAAACCTATCCCTCTTTTAAACATTTGAACGCTCTCCCCACCTCGCTTTCTGCTTATTTTATTCAGTTATTCGTTTTTTTGTACCTTCCTCCATCTCTCCGTCCTTCACACCTTCTTGGTTTAATATATTCATTTCATGAAGCCTAAACCTAGCCTTTCAAACAGGCAGCCATTTTATGTCTTATCACGGGTGGGCCACAAAGGCCCAGGCAGAACTAGCACCATTAGCATTAGCATAGCACAGAAATGCCTTAACATGACTGACATCTTCTCTAGCATCATTGCTTTGATTGACACATCACCTGACCAGGTGGACCCAAAGATAGTAATATTCCTTATGTGGCAGTCTTGCATGAAAATGACAGTAATATGCAGGGCTTGCTGTTTGAAGACCCATTTTACTGAATATTCCTAATACATTATTACTTTTACTTTAATCTACATATCTTTTATGTAGCCAAAATGATTTGTAAATAAATCTCTTATTTTGTCTGTCTTATATTGTTTAGTGTGTTTTCCAGTTGTGGAATATCTCTGTTCACTAAATTAATAATTTATCTGTTTGTTTTAAGAGTCTATTTTTATTGCCAGAAAATCCAATAACCCAATGCAATGACAATAAACATACTGGATTCACTTTACAATAAAGTCTCATTATGCATTAAATAACCGTGCATTTTGCAGCATTGTAACCTTATGCAGCATTGTAAAATGTTAATATTTATGTTAGTTCATACTGCATAGTTCTTAAAAATATAAATGTTGAGATATTATAATATAGTTAAATATATTAACTAAGATAATAAACAAATGTTGTAGAAATATTGTTTATGGTTTAATAATGTAGTGTTAACAAATTAAACCTTATTGTTAGTGTTATCAACGTTATATTTATTTAAGGAAAAAAAAGCTGAACAATAACACTTGACAGTTTTTTTTTTTTTTCAAACCCTTTTGCATTTTAATTTAACATTATACAATAGGTATGTTCATTTAAAAGATGGAATTCTGCTCAGTTGCATTTTGCTATCTGATATTCATTGTTCTCCATCAATAACATTTTATTCCATTGTTTATTAGAAATGCATCTTATGTATTGGTGCTTTCATGGATATAACCAAACTGTTGATATTAAGAAGCCATGTGACCTAAATTTCAATATTAAAAAAACAAACAAAACAAAACAAAACGTATAACCACCTCAAGAACATCATAGTTAAAAAAAAAAAAAAAGCTGTATGACAAGAAAAGGCTTCTTTGCTGAATGAAAACAAACATTGACAAACCTTTTTATGGGTTTAGGGCTGTATGGATCCAAAAACAAACTATAAGTCAAAAATGAATAACAATTCTTTTGACAGTTTAGGTATAGGCCTACTTGCTTGGTCAGGTAGTCACCACATATTTACACTCAATGAAGTGATTCATTTTCATATCAAGCAAAAAATTAAATAATTTTCAAACAACAGTCAGTGATTTAATGGATCTGGTTTATTTCCCACACTCACTCTCCAAGTGCTCCGTGTTCTTGGCCCCAGTCTGACCTTTGGGTTTGAACCTCGGTCAAAAAATTATATGTTTTACGAACTTCTCGCTGAGCACCGCGTTTTCAGGAATGTGTGGTTTTGCTGACGTCTTGTATCACGAAAAGCTTTCAGAATGTGTTTTTACTGATTATGGATCATGTGTTTGATTAGGGCATCCATAAATCAGTCTGTTTGTCACACAGTAAGAATGTGACCCGATCCAGATGTGCCTCTGTCACTAACTTTCTCTGTTCCTCTCTCTCTAAAACACTTACTTTACTGCAGCATCTGCGACAGAGCAAACAGAATATAAACACACTTCCAAACAGTGAAAATTAATTCACGTCTTCACGTAAACCTTTTTTTGGCCTGGGTGGCGGTTTATTTTCTCTGAAGGTTTGCGGAGGTCGTCGCCTCAGAGGTCCCGCGAGAGGTCCCTGTTTTTCACGCTTGTATAGGTAACAATTTATATTAGCCTAGCTTCATAAATAACATTAACAAATATACAGCTATAATGCCCAACAGAACATTATTATAGCCTGTATTATGTAAGTTATAGGCCTATATTTTCATGTTTGACTGCACATAGGCCTCTACCATGTGATTTGTTCGTGCCTTAATGAAAGTCGACGTTGTAAAGTGCTTTCCCCATGTTAGCTAAATCATATTAGCTAAATGTTAGCTAAATCCAACGCTAAACGCTTATTTCGGCGCGTGTCTGTTATCAGCAGAAATCAGTTAGAACTCTGCAACTTGTTGGATTAGAATTCTTTTTTTTTCTTTTAATAATAAAGTATAGGCCTAAAAACAAACTTTTGAGCGAATGGACCCTTTTTTCCTAGTGTTGAGACACCACGGAGCTCCGAGAGTTCAGGTGTAGATCAGTCTCCTTTTTGTAGCAGGGCTTTATATTGTACTTATCACTGACATAATCTCCATGCACACCCCACTCTCCTCCGAGTATAACACATGCTGTGCGCTGGCATTTGAACAGCTGCGATCCATATTCCTCTGTCTCCATATTTCAGTCAGCTGTCGAGGTTGTGTAAGGAGAGCTTTCGCCTTCTGTTGAAACCGCGCTATGAACTCTCATAAACAATTTAATCGTGTATAACTCGTAATTTGTTTGAATTTCAGCTCAATATGCATCCCCTCACCTTATTTTTAAACAAATAACGTTGAGACCTTAAGAACTTTCTACATGTCATATTTTGTGACTTTAGGTCACACAGGAAAAACTTACGAGCGTTGCAATTATCGATTCTATTGTATTGTTAAATAGCCTAGCCCTAATTAACATAGCTTTTACATTCTTTTGAATTTGAATGATTTCGCATTCCAAACATAAATTTGAAAAGTTGCCAATAGATGTCGCCGTTGCCTATTTCAAAGCGGTAACTTAGCCTAAATGTTCATTCAACACATTGACAACTTTAGTTATTAGGCTATTAGCTAATAAATTATCCCGGAGTTTAAGATATAAAAAAATAAAGATACAATTAAAAAAAAATCATATTCTTGTTTGCAATAGAACAATTTTGATACATGATACAAATCAACAGCTCAATACGATATAATTTAGCTAATATGTGGACATGTTCATATGTCGCATTATCAAAGTTATTAAAAATATTATTTCACCATTTACATTAATAGAATTTTACCATTCTATAACATTGTTAGTAGGAATCACAATCACGAAACTGCTCAAAATGGCGTGTCTTAATTCAGTCATGGATTTTGAACAAATTACTACTTAACTTATGATAATGGATTTCAGTAACACAATTCATCTCATTTTCTTTATTACACAAAAATATATCATTTTCACAATTTCTGACAAATAACTCTTATTAACTCTGTAAAAGAAATGCAGGCGAGCTACACGGTGAACTCAAACATGCTGAAATGATATAAATGAAAATACAAAAATTATATTGCAGGATGGGAGCGTATTAAGAAATACAACAACAAAAAAAAAAAGGTCTATCCGATGACGTAGCTATATGCTGTTATTTTATTGTCACATTTTAGTTTTTCGTTAAATAATTTAGAGGTTTCTGATAAGTTCTGTGTTCACGAAATAGTCTTCAGAGCGCGTTGTGATGTTTCATGATGAGACCTGTATGAGTAGAGAGAAAGCAGAAATTAGTCAAAATGTACTTCAACAAATGACAGCATCAGTAGAGTTATAAGTATCTCGATGCAGATTTTCTCGTTAGTCGTTAAAAAACTTGAATTGGCTAAGCAAACAAGCCACACATCAGTATTTAGGATTATTAATTAAAATGTGTGAATCAAAGTTCATAGGCTATTTAAATGTAAACGTGTCTAATTATTTGAATGCATTAAATAATGATGAACTAATTATATCTAATGGTGATCGTTAAAAAATGTTATTAAGAAAAGTTGTCACTCTGACTCTTCTTTTGGCATGTGTGAAGTGTGTGTTTGTAATTATTAAAGTGTGATGTGATCAAAACCTTGAAAATAAAAGACGATGTGTGCATGTATAATTTACCTGTCATGGATGACTGGAAACGGTGGTCTGGACGCAAGTGTTGGAGATTCAATTCTCTGAACGTTCTCTTGATCTAAATAAAATTCAAAGGATAAATAAATGAAAACCTTGCATTTAACTGCAACAGCAGCGACCAAAATGTTGTTGATCTCGAAAATGACTGCATATTGAATACTGACCATTATGTTTGTGACTGAAACTGTCGGATGAGTTGTCGCTGTCTAGACATGGAGACCCAGAGGCAGACGAGGGTTTCTTTTCGGTGTTCGTAACGGAGCTGTGGTTTGGGAAGTTACTGTTTTGACTTAAAAGTGAGCGCACACCCATCAGAGAATTTGCACTGAGGAAAGCTGCGCTCGCCCAGTTGTGTAGTTTCCCAATCTGGCAAGTATAAATTCCGTTAGTGGAGAGGAAAGCTGGATGGGTCGAGGGTGAGGCCCTGAGGCCTGCAGGCGTCGAGGGGACATTGAGTTTCTGCGCGTTATCGGGACTTGTCGCCGTCTCCGCCAAAGACCAGATTTTGGGTTTGCTGTTTCCAGGCCTCTGACACACTGGTCCACCAGGAGACACTTCACCAACGCTTTTAACCACACTCAGTTCTTTATTACTACTCGACATAGGGCTGTCCATGTTTTTAAGTGCTGGTGAAGATAATATCCGCGGTGTTTCCACGGTTTCTCTCTCGGGCTGATTATCCGAGGTTTCTTGGTTCTCATCTCCTCTGGGCTCCTCAGCCTTGTCAATATCGATGGTCTCCAGATCGATTTCTTCATCGTCGTCATTTTT
Source organism: Paracanthobrama guichenoti (assembly GCA_018749465.1). Taxonomy (NCBI): domain Eukaryota; kingdom Metazoa; phylum Chordata; class Actinopteri; order Cypriniformes; family Gobionidae; genus Paracanthobrama; species Paracanthobrama guichenoti. Next base: position 36,234,993 of record CM031961.1, on the reverse strand, counting down.
GTCTGCGTCGTCCTCATTGTCGCTGTCGAAAATTCGTCCGTCTCTGTCCTCGGCACTGCGACCCCAGGTCACTTTATTCTCCTTCTTAAGTCTCCGGCGCGCGTTGGCAAACCAGGTGGACACCTGCGTAAGGGTCATCTTGGTGATGATGGCCAGCATGATCTTCTCACCCTTGGTGGGATACGGGTTCTTTTTATGTTCCTGAAGCCATGCTTTCAGTGTGCTGGTTGTCTCTCTGGTAGCGCTCTTGGCCCGGGCCGGATCACCATACTGGTACTGGCCGTATGGGTAGAAACCGGGCGCTGTGTGGACTGCAAATCCTGGTGGGTGCGCCCCGGGGTTATCCTTCAACTCATACTGCGACCCCTGGGAATTGCAAAAATTAATTATCAGTAAAAGTTTTTGAAACCGTCAGAAATATTTAAGAAAGTCAATAAATTGTGAAAAGCTTCATCCCTTTCTTTTCTTTTCTTTTTTTTCAGAAAAAAAGAGAACTAGTGACCAACTATTTCAACTTGGGGGGGTAAAAACTCAGCAACAAACTTCTTATCAGCAGTTCACTTTAAAACAAGCAAATGAAAACAAATATAAATTACGAAGAACTACAATTTCAAAATATTACATTTAATCAGTAGCATAGCCTACTTAACAGGAGTGCCAAAATGTAAATGTTTTCAAAAAGTTTTTAGAGTAAATTAGTTAAATATGAAAATATAAATAAATCTTAAATAAATACTCGTGGTATTATTTGATTTAGCTAAAATTTAGTAAAAATATATATTATAATTTGTATTTTTAACTAGGCATTTATGGATAATGAAAAATAAATATTCTGACTTCATACAACTCTGAACATTCGGTAAAGATGTCCTTTTTTATTTTTTCGAACGTTGCCAATTATTAAGATTTAGCTCTGACAGAGTCATGTTTAATGTCTCATTCATCAATTCAAAACATTGTAGCTACAGATGTTTATCCACGGGAATAAACTGTAAAATACAATAAATAAAAAATAATAAAAGTATCTTACCATCTGAGACAGCAGGGCCAGCTCGGCACTGTTGTAAGGTAAGAAGGCGCTATAGTTTTGCACGGTCCACGGATTCGCGTACATGCCGAGCATTGGCGTGATAGCAGCAGCTGCAGTCGCGGGATTTGCGCCGTTCTCCGAGCTTCCCTCGCGCGGAGAGGACGGCATGACACCCGTGCGCTCAGCTCCGTACACCTCTTGGGAAGCGTTTAGGAACTGTGGGTAACCCAGCTGGGGGAACGACATGTCCAACTCCCGAGGAACTCTGACGGAGATTTACAAGAGAGAAGGGCAATCCACTTTCAATCACAGCAATAACTCTCGCTTGGTGCAGAAGCGCGGTCTCGTCAGGAGGAACGTCTAGTGATGCGTCTACCCTCTGGACCTCTCACAATTTGAAGTTGACGGCTTGATTGGCATGCTACTTAAGCGCGAGGCCCCTCCTATCCGAGGCCACGCGATAAGTAGGCTGCAGTGTGTATTATTGTGTGTTTGTGTGGCAGTGTAAATGAAGTACTTTAGTTAGCATACATACGTCTTGTTCGCGTAAAGGTGTTGAATGTCAACAAATATCGAAATCTTTAAAAAATAAATAAATAAGAAAATACAATTTAAAACAATATTAAAATCAGTGTTGCTGAATGTATAATTTTTTGACTTTTTAAACTGATATTCAAAATAATTTATTTAGAAAAAGACTAACTGTGAAACTGTTGATTTGCTACAGTAAAAACGTTAGTTGATTGGTTAAGTAAGTTGTGATGTAAAGCATATTATTTTAAAAGACAGTACATGTATTTTTATTGTAAAATTAAATATTAAAAGTTATGTTTTAAAGTATAATTTCCCCAGAACTACGGAGAGGCCATTTTTTTATTAACTTTAAGTCATCATGAAGCTTTACATTGTAACATATTTATAATATAAATATTACAATTTTTCCATATCTTGATATGATTGCTTTTCCCCCAGCAGCATTCATCAGAAACAGACTGTATTTAAAGCACATGCCAGTTGCCAATTCCAGTTATTAAATAAACACCTTTTCAGCTTTTGTGTACTAAGCGTGTGTTCATTAAAGTTTGCCACTATCCATGCATGATTGAATGCATTTGACCATCCATTGATTGTGCAACGCCTTATAGCATCTCCAGTCAGTATTTCATGTTTTATTAAGCATTTTCCACACGCGCATGCTGATCAGGAGTTTGTAGAAGCGGCTTCTACGTCTGGTAGTGTGGAATCGTGAAGAAAGTAATAATGGAGCGTAATAGTGATTTGATGGAGCGGAGAGAATCATCATCATCACTCCCCTCCCTCTCACAGCGCGCGCGCACACACACACACACACACACACACACACACACACACACACACACACACAAGCGTTCACACGGCGTGCCAGAGAGGGTCTCAGTAATGTCCAACAGGGAAACAAACGATCCCGTTTATGGTAATTTGCACATTAGCATCACACAGGTTGTCCCGTGATAAGGTGACAGGTTAATGAAATGCTCCATTCAGAGGAGCCATTTGATCCCTCTGAGAGGTTGTGATAAGGAGCCAACCAGAGAAGCCTGCAATTAAAATCACAGCCTATCTCTCCATCCCAGTATATTTTCTCTCTCCTCCTCTCATCCACTGCTGGTAATGAGGGCTAACACCCCTGTCTGCGCTAATCCTCCCCCTGGGTGCACCTTGCTATCAGATGTTAGCTTTGTAATTATTTATCCAAAAAAGTCATAATTTCATGCTTGAGTAGCAAATGAGTTTGGCGAGCTGGTTAGTCAATTCTCTACGTGTCCTGTGAAGCGGAGAGTGAGATTTAATGATTTAATTACAGCAGTTAGTCCTCCATTTGGCAGTAAGGAGTTTTATGTTTTAAAATGGCAATGGAATCACCTGCCAGGCGCATGCAAACACGTTTCCGCTAATAGATTATCGGTCTATCATTAAGGGCAGACTTCACATTTATTTACGCCAACCTCATCTGGTTACACCTTTTATTTGAGCAGTATCCATTGCAGTTCATGACACTGGAAATGATGTTGTAACAAATTCGTTTATGTTTATATACATTTTGCTCCCACTTTATAATAGGCGTGCTTAATTACTATGTAATTACATAATAAAAAAAGAGGTTGATACAATGTAGCTTACTTATTGTCTTCATGGTGTATTGCAGAACACTTTTGCTCCTATTTTGAGGTAAGGTTAGGAGTTTGGTGGTGTGCTTAAGCATGGGTTAAAAAGTAGGGTCAACAGTGTAATAATAAGCCTACAGAAATTAATTACAGATGTAAATACATGTATGTACACAATGAGTACATTGTATCAAATGATTCATTTGAATGTGATTAGTAGTTAAAGACACTTACCTCCAGTTTCACAGACTAGTCCCAGACTAAAAATGCATGCTTGAGCTGTTTTAACTGAAAACAACTTGCACTGACACATCTTAAATTAAGTCAGTGCTATTGTTTTGTCTTTTTTTTTTTTTCTAAGGCATGTTTATAAAAGCTACTTAAATGTCCTAATTGAACTAAGGCCTAATCCTGGCTTAATCTAAACCCTGTCTGTGAAACCGGGCCTTACTCCAGTATATATAATGCCCACTTTTAACTATCCAATTAACAACCAATAGACAGCATTAAGTTCCATCCACATCTTTTTGCTTGTCCGATATGATGTTTCTCTCAAAAATAATTCACAATACGGAAATAAAGTCTGTTGTGACTTCCGTTTCATACCGAATTTAATGCTTTTTCTTCATTTGCATCTCCTGCTTTTACTGGTGCTGCAATACTAATTGAAGGTTAGTCTTAGTTTACAGGCCACAAAGAAGATCAAAATGAGTCCACTCCTCATGCACATAGATGTTCTGAGGTGTGAATTTCATAAAACGCCGGAGAAGGAGAACATGACTTTAGGTGGTGAATCAGAACATCTAAACGGAATGCCAGTACTTGCTTTACCTTGATCAGCTTTCTGCTGCACAGAATCAAAGCACCTTTGAAACTCTGGTGTTTTTAATTTTTTCCTGTGAGCACGTTAAGCCTTTTTTTAATCTTATTGCATACGTGTGAGTGAAACGAGCGCTTCCTGTGCCTCCGCCTCCAACTGTGAACGTTGAAACAGCACGGTTATAATATGAAGGGTCTGACCCTGATTGTCATCTTTCACTCCATCTCCATCTGCCTCTGTATCTGATTTGATGACACGGGGGACCGGGGCTCATTTTGCAGTCCATTAACAGAGGGCAGGACTCCAGTTCCCATGGGTCCTGGTTATCCCCCCTTCCTCACCCAGCTACCCTCATCTGGTGAATCTCCTCACCTCTCTAACCTCCCCTCTCAGTTGCTGACCTTTCTAACACTGTTGGCTAAACATTGCCTCCCTCTGTAATGAGCCATTAAACTGAATGCATTAATGACCATTTACTTTGTGTGTGTGTGTCACTGCACTGTGAATCTGACTGCAAAGGATTTTACTGCAATAGATCAAGGGCTTTGTTTTCACTGCATATAAGATGAATGCCATCATATCTGTTGTCCTTGGATTGTTGAAGTGCTTTATTGTGTTATAATATCCAGACATTTTTAAATCCCTCAAGAAAGAAAGAAAAAAAGGTAATCCTAATGAAGAGGAGATTAATTACCCCCGCATGTGAATGTGTGTGTCAGACTCTGGCGTAAGAATGAAGTGTGTGTGTGTCGCCCCTTTAGTTGACAGTACAGGAGGAAGTGTGTGCCAACATTTCCTTTCCTCCCGGATGTCCTCCAACAGACCTGCTCTCACAGACCATGTGTCGTTTAACTCTTTACACACACACACACACACACACACACCACACGCACATGCACACGCACACGCACGCACGCACACACACACACACACACACACACACACACACACACACACACACACACACACACACACACACACACACACACACACACACACACACACACACACACACACACAGAAAGATGACAAATATTTCACAGATCTCAGGAATTAGTGGTCTTAGTGTCATTTATTTACCTTAATCTTAATATTTCTCTGGTTTACAAACAGACTAAATGTAACTAGATAAACACATATATCTTGATGAATTTGCTCAATAACCAATTCAAGAAAAGAAAAAAAACTATTAACACTTGTTGAAGTGAGAATTTTCTTTAAACAAAACCAGGCCATTTCAACTACAATTTAAATGCAAACAGTAGCAAAATCCAGCCAATTAAATGGTCCATAAAATGTCAACAACCAATAAAATGGTTGAATTGTAGCCCTGGAACCAACAAATCTTATGTATTTCAGTTCAAATCAACAGCTATCATAGCACATGCTAACATAATTTATTTAACATTTATATTTAATGAACAAGTAAGATGTTACTTATCACTGCATTAGCGCAGTCATTGCCTATAGAGTCAATGTAGTGTTTACCTTTATGCATCTACACTGTAAAAATATTTTCAAGATTTGTTATCAGAATGTTTTTTTTTTTTTTGTCAAACCAACTTAGATAATTTGTGTTATTCAGATAACATATTTTGAGTTTCTGTTGATTAAGCCAATTTCCTCAATTCAACTCAAATGATTAATTTCAATGAATTTAGCATTTTAAGGCAACCAGATTACTTACTTTAAGTTAAACCAACAATAATTTTTACTGTGTACTCTTCAGCACATTGGTAACCACAAAAATGTCAACATTACAGAAACTCTTTAAAATGTCAAACATAACAGCATTAAATCCTAACAGGTCTTTCCTTCTTTAAAACAAATAAATTAACACCTCATTTCATCATTAATTCTCCTTATCCTATGCAAAGCATGCTGGGAACTAGAAATCCACTGCCCAATTTCCAAAGTTATCAAGACAATTTCATTAAGTTACTACAACCTAATAATAATAATAATAATAAATAAAAAGCCAATTAATGCAGAAATTTGAGTTTAAATTACAGACGGTATTAAGTTGATGTCATGATGATAAACATTATTATGTCAACAGAACTCTACAAATTAATGTTTGCAACTTAATTTTTTTAACCAGCAACCATGCATTTATTTAAGTTGTGGTAACAGGTCCCCTGAATTACTTTTTAGAGTCATGAAAGCATCTCCTAAAAGAATAAATGTACATTTTGGGCAATTCAAAAGTAGCTCATCAATTAATTATGTTAAAACAAATTAAATATCAAATAAATCCAGCGACTATATAGTATAACAATTTTGTAGAATCTTCACCTCTACAGGGAATAATTGTCTAAGATAAAATATAGAATTCACACTAAAAATAAAGCTAATTAGTCTCCACTTACAATAAGATAAACCTCCTGAAAATCAGTACAATATTAAATTGTCTTAACCTTTCAGGATTTCCTGATACCTCTGCACACATTGTCCTGCACCAATGAGCCAATTACCCCTGGAGTGTGTATTAAGAGATGACCAGATGACTGTGCAGTGGAGCTTTTGTAAGTGACAAAGACTCGGTGATAATGAGTGTAGGATCCATTGATGAACAGCAGTTTGATGCCATCACAGCTTCATTTCCCTACTTAAGGAAGGAGGACAAAAAAAGTGGAGAAAGGAAAGAGCAGAGATTGGAAGATTTTAACACTGATGACCCTTTTAGTGTGATGCTCTGATTGCGGTCTTGAAAGGTTTAATGGACATAACATTTAAGGGCTGTTGATGAGCTGTTAGTTTAAACAAGTGGTTTTCCTTTGTTTTTTCTTCAGGAGCCAGATTTAATATTGGACCTCAGTACCAAACTGATAAATAAACACAATCATTTTGCAGCCTAACACATGGAACAAACACTTGGCTAAATACTGCATTAGTACTAGCCATATTGCCAAATGACAAATACATTTGTGCCAAATTAGTGTTCGATTGGACGTGCAGCCTTTGACAACAAACAATATGGAAGCCTCACCAGTTGAGAATGGGGTCAAAGACATATTTAAATATATACACACCACGTGATTATGTTGGTTGTACCATATGAATGCGATTTGGTAGAGCAAAATTTTTTCTCTATTAGTTAAAATAAACATAAATCCAAAGAGTAAAACCTGCTCATTATAGAAAAGGGTAAAAACAAAGTTGCTGCCTCAATTTTTTAGGTACAATCAACTTAAATGCATTAAACTGAATTTAAACTTAAAAAAATGTGTTGAATAATGTATAACTTATAAAAAAAGAACTTATCTTGATGAGTTAAAGCAATGTAAAAACATATGTTGTCATAACTTATTGATCATATAATTGTTTTATAGTGTATAGTATGAATTAGATTTTTTCTTTTTTTTTTTATATATAAAATAACATAAGCATCATGTCATTGACCCAACCTGTAGTTTAAAGCACAGTAAGCTCTTCATTACGATTTGATGGTCATATGTTTGATTCAATTCTTCTGTAAGCCATGGTCCACAGCCCAAGGGAGAATGCTTCAGCGAATACCTCCTCATTATCAATTAGCGGGTGGGTTAGAGTTTGTATGTAATCGGTTCTTAAGAGAGTCAATAGGTGTCATTAAACGTCAGAGATCCTCTGATAACGTGAACTCATCCCAGGAAAGGTCAACCGCCCGTGGCCTGATACAGTAGATCATTGCCCAGACCCGAGCGTGGCTTGGCCGGTTCAGTTTCATCGGTTCACCAATTAACCACTTCTAATCCAAGCTGTTTGCTGTTAAACTCAGCTCCATCATTTCCAACAGAGTTTCTGGATTTAACAGATGTTTTACACGATTGCTGACTACATTGGCAAACCCCTCCGCCCACTTTCGCAAGGGCAACAAAAAGCTTTCAAGACGGCCCATCTCAGAAGGCCTGCATTTGAATCCGTTTCACAGTTTATTTATTCCTTTGTTTCAGCGCTAGTCAGTTTAATGCTTAGCATGCACTATTAGCAATTAGCATTGCTTTCAGGCTCACTAGGTTGCTGATCTTAGAAGCTTAAAGCTCTGCCCGCTGCTTTGTTGTGGCCATTGATGCTCAGAGGGGGTTCTAGGGGTTAACACAATAGATGAGGGGGCAGGAGAGGTTGTTGGCTAGGTGGTGGGATGGTTGGAAGAGGTACCCTGAAGTGGAGTCTTGTTGATTTGGTCCATTCAGCGACATGCCTGGGATCACCTTACATGCAAATGCATCTGATAGCTGTGATGTCATTGTTTTGGAACTATCTTCATCATCATTTCATTCAAGTAACAGTCATTTTAGAATGTTTAAAGGGATAGTTTACCCAAAGATTAAGATTCTGTCATTTACTCACCCTCATGTCATTCCAAACCAGTATGACTTTCTTTCATGTTTGGAATACCGATATTTTGAAGAACTTTTTTGGCCATGCAATGAAAGTCATTGAGGTCCAATATAGTCCCCAGTGGACCAAATTGACTAAAGTTTTGTCCAAAATGACATACTATATGCACTTATACTACACTACCTTCCACTGACTGTCCAACTTGCCAGTTAAGTGAATCATCCATGCATTTGAAGTGCACTTTTTCTACTTGGAATTTTCAGTGTTTACACACTACTCACTATTTATTCTACAAAATGGCATAGTGATCACATGAATTGGGACGCACCTTCAGAAGTTTCTCAAAATATCTTCTTTAGTGTTCCACAGATAATGTCAGTCAGGTTTGGAATGACATGAGGGTGAGAAAATGATAACAGATTTTATGGGGGAATGGACGGACTTTTAATTTCCCTTTAATGAATTGTATTCCCAGATTTGTAGGTTTATGCTAACTAAAATCATCTGTTTATCTCAATAAACTGCATTAATTCTATTGATTCTGTGATTTTTATTGCCATCTGCCAAATCATCTCACCATGGAGCTACCCAAAGGAACAGTCTGTTACATTCATTGCTAAAATCCGGTCCGTGTGCGAGCGTGTTTTGGTTCGCCGAACCTCGGGGACCGGCTGGCTCCCCCAGGACTAAGCGCCCCTCATGGGGTGGGATAAAGAGGGTATCCTTTACAGAGCAGGCCTTCATCCACTCACCAACCCCCATGGAGCACAGGCTACATCAATCGACACCACCAAGCCTATTGTCTGCACCGGGATTTAATCAGGTATTAGTTACCCAAACTGCAAGAGAAAGCTTAAAGACGGTAAGCTTAAGTGATCTCCATAGTTACCTTACAGCTCATAGCCTTGAGTATTATTAGATTAAAGACGGCAAACTGCTGGAGCAATGGGACAGAGAGAAAAGCTAAATCCTATAAAAGCCTATACAGCCTTTAGCATTAAACAGGCTATACGGGGAAACTTTTTGTTGGTAGTCCAAGTAATCAGATTGGACATATCAGACACCTACATCTGGCATCTCATCTGATGAACTCTGAAAGTCGCCGTGAGGTTATGAGAGCTCCTCCGGCCCCTAATGCAATGCTGCATACCAGGATTTCCTTAAGATACACACGGCATCCAGGACTGTATCAAATTAGAGGTGCTGGTAGAAAGACAAACATATGTCAGGCAGGAGCAGATCGAGTATTCTAGGAGGAGCTTTAGTCTTTTCATCTAAGGAACGTGGCATGGTTTGTGTGTGTGTGTGTGTGAGAGAGAGAGTGGAGGCCTCTATAATATTCTCAAAAATGTCGGCATTACCTGGAGTGTGGCCCATATGTTTCTACTTCCTGTCTAAAAATATTCAAAACTTCCTGAGATGATCTCCAGCCTCAACCTGAGGAAATTTCAGTCCTGGTGTCAAAATCCGTATCCCACCCATACCGAAGGGTTTGTAATTACAAGAACAATATGTGGTGTGTGTGTGTATGTGCGCAATATATTCGGCTAGAACAGAAACAATGTTGTCGTGAGATTTTGGAAGGGTTCAAGAGGCGGCCGACTTGAGCTGCTCCAAAGGGAGGTGATGATCACTGTACAGACGCCAGACTGTCATTAAGTACTCAGTGGCCTAATTATAGATTTAAACGTGGCTTAAGTTAAAAGAGAATATATCATTAATTTCAGACAGTGACAACCTCATGTCCTATTGCTGCATTTATTAATCATAGGATATTAATTATTTATGTTTAAACAGAATCCAACTGAGTATATAATATCGTTCAATATACCCGCTGAAGAAATATTAAAAAAGCCAGTTGATGGTCAGGGTAACACTTTACAATAATGTTCCATTTGTTCACATTAATTAACTACATTAGTTAACATGACTAACAATGAAAAATATGTCTAAATGATTTATTAATCTTAGTTAATGTTGATTTGAACACTTAGTAAAACATTATTGAAATCAAAAGTCACTTCTGTTAATAATTGACCTGAGCCAACATGAACTAACAATATTAATAAACAGTTATATTTTTATTAACTAACATTACCAAATATTAATAAACACTGTAACAGATGTATTGCTCATTGTTAATTAATGATAATTAATGCATTAACTAATGTTAATCAATGGGACCTCATTGTAAAGTGTTACCCTGGACCCTTTGGATAAAGGAGATGTATTCTTAAATAGCATTTTTTTGGACTTAACATTTTTATCATCATCAAAACCTCCAAAACACCCTGCTCTCCTCATTAAATTCTAGCAGGGATTGGAATGAAACTCTCTTGTGAACCACAAATACAGAAACCAATTAGCAAGTCTGTGATTTCTTTTCCTAGTTAATGATGCTATTAACTTTTGATAGCCCTCTTGTTGTTTGCTTTATCACTTGCTTCCCTAAATAGACCCAGTTGCTGCTCTAGTACTCTTTTCTCAGCCTGGTGTAAGTTGCCGGGTGTTTGCAGGGCTGTTTTCTGTGCCATGTGGCTCTTAACTAATCAGGGGCAGACCAGTGTCAGTAAACACACAACACAACAGTGCTAGACTGAGATGGGAATCTCCGTTCCTGATATATACACGTTTACCTTGCTTTTGCCATCTAAATCAAGACATATCACAGACTTGAATGTCAATGGCGAAGTGTTCATGATAAAGAAAAATCTAGTCTACACACTTAACCCTTATTTAAAAAAAATATTTTATAATTAGTTATAGATATAATTAAATGTTAATATCATTATGCTTTTTTCGAGAAAGTCGCACTAGATGACATTTAATTTTAATTCAGAAATTTAAAAAAAGACATCAAATAAGAGGTATATGAATTGCATGTTTAATGTATTTATATTACATATATTAATAGATCTGGGGAAGAAAAAAAAATAGCGCCATGTCATTGACCCTTATTTTTATATAAAGCATGCTCTATGTATTATAATTTGTCCAACTGAGCCTGTCTCAAGATGTCCCCCAAACACACACACACACACACACACACACGTTTGTTTTTGTGAATTGTGGGGACATTCCATAGGTGTAATGGTTTTTATACCATACAAACCGTATTTTCTATCCCCCTACACTACCCCTACCCATCACAGGAAACTGCACATTTTTACTTTCTCCCCAAAAAACTCATTCTGTATGATTTATAAGCCTTTTGAAAAATGGGGACATGGGTAATGTCCTCATAAGTCACCCTCTCCTTGTAATACCTATGTCATACCCATGTCATTATACACATTTGTGTCCTGATATGTCACAAACACACACACACACACACACACACACACACACACACACACACACACACACACGCACAGAGTCAGATTAACTCGTGGAAGGGTAGTGTAATGAAACTTAATTAAGGAGAACTGTGTTGTTGTTTTTTTAGCAAATATTTTGTCAATGGCAACACCTCTGTATTGCAAACAGATAACTATAGCTTTGTTTTCTCATGCAAGTGACACGGGTCACCTAAAAAAATAAGCTTGCATGAAAAAGATCTTAGACCAGTGCTTATCTTCCTCATGAGACAATAACATGTACAAATGAGTCCACTGTCCAAGTTAACAGTCATACATTTAATACTAAAAGAGACATGAATCGTAGCAGAGAAATGAAGCAGGAGTGCAAAATGTTAGAGGGAAGAGCTGCTCTTTTGCTCTCCAAATCTACAAAACCAAAGATGTGCGAGGAAGTTTCAGCTTTGTCTCATAGTGATACTGTTTCCTTGAATAATGACAGCTCTATTTGTATTCCTCTCTCCCCCTCTATCTCTCCTTACACACACATATATATATAAATCTGGATAATTACTTAAGTCATGACAGATTGTCTCAGTGTAGGTCACTTTAAGGGGCACCCGCTCTCCCTCTCGCCTTACTCTGCCCAGCCCTGCTCTGAGTGCCTAGTAGGACAGTCTCCCTCCAGTGTTAATGATTTCCGCCCGGTTGGCTGGCAGCGTTTCTGCCAGCACAGGTTGGAATGAGGCAGCAGTGTGGGTGACGCTGCCATCTGTCCCAGTAAAGTGCCCTGTGTGGTGCCCAGCTGGTGTGGAACTGCTAACGAAGACGGGAGTCTCATCTCACTCTTTCTCTGTCTTCTTCTTTCCTCACTCGATCTATTTTAAGAAACTGTAGACCAAGTTAAGTGAGTGAGACCTCTGTCTGATTCTGCGGACACTTCAAAATGTGATGTTCAAAGTAGTCCATATGCATTTTACTCCAAGTCATCTAAAACCAAACAATTACTTTGTTAGGAAAAGATTGAAATTAATATAACTTCAAACTTCAAACCCACTAAATCCCAACCTCAGCCCATTCAGAAGTACCGGTACTTAGGTAGAAACCTGTACATAGGAGCCTGACAAAAATGCTTATTTTAAAGAAAAATTTCAGACGGACTTAGAGGCTTTTGCATCTGCATCTGCATCTGCATATATATATATATATATATATATATATATATATATATATATATATATATATATATATATATATATATATATATATATGTTGAACATGCATCAATGTCCCACCCTCAATGTCCCACCCTCCCAATGTCTAATCTCTCTCTCTCTCTCTCTCTCTCTCTCTCTCTCTCTCTCTCTCTCTCTCTCTCTCTCTCTCTCTCTCTCTGGCACCTCGTAAAACAGCTCTATCTAATTGCTGCCGTTGGCTTTTTGGCAGTGTGTAGAGAGTCTGTCTCTGAGGAATAGAATGAGGCTGTGTTTAAACTGTGCAAACACACACATTTGTGTCATTGAGCGGAGGGTCTACCGCATTTACTGCCCTCAGGGCTTCTAGAGGGAAGAGCTCAGCAGGTCTGTCTGAAGTTCAGCGCATTATCACCTCCTCTTCTCTCCCACAGCTACAACAGCACCTCCTAATCCACTTCATCCACTCATGATCTAGTGCCGCAGTATGTGAGGGTATGGGCTATATTTCAGAGTCATGTTATCTCATGTTTGAAGGCAGACATTTTTAGTGCCTTTTTAGAAACTCAGTTTTTAGTAATTTTCTATGACTATTGGAACAAACACACTCTAAGTATTAAACTTTGCCACAGTTTATTTTGTGATATGAACATGGATGATTTGTCATCATGCAGCTGGTTTAAGATAGTTGTGCTATTGTGTTTCTAAGCAATCTGACTTGATGATTTGAAAAAAAGTACATTGAAAAAGGAACCCATACATATCGAGACAAGAAATCTGTATAGGTGGGCTCCAAGCAGCCATCTAGAAACCCTAACAACTCTCTAGCAACCACCAGAACAGTCTAAAAACCCATAGAAACCACCAGAACACTCTGAAAACCCTTAGCAACCACCAAAACTCCCTAACAACTCCATAGCAATCACCAGAACACCCTGAAAACATTTAGCAATCACCCAGAACAACCTAACAATTCCCTTGGGAATTGAACACTTGTCAACCCCCTTTAAATGACCCAGAGCACCCTGAGAACCCTTAGCAGCCACAAAGAACAACCTAACAACCCTCTAGCAACCACCCAGAACACCCCAACAACTACATAGGAACCACCAAAACACCCTAGCAACCAATACCAAGTGTAAGCTCTAATCAACATGATAAAAATCACCAAGAACAATCCAACAACCCCCTAGCAACCTCCAAACCCATAAAAACTCCAAGCAACAATTCAAAACAACCTAACATCTTCATTGGAACCACCCCAAAACACTGTAGAAATCATTTGTAAGACCCTAGCAACAATTACCAGGGGTAAGCTCTACTCAACCTGATAAAAATCCCTCTGATCACTCGTCAACCCTCTTTAAACCACCAATAACACCCTTTAAAACTTAGCAACACCAAAAACAACCTAACAACCCCCTAGCAACCACCCAAACCATACAAACTCCAAGAAACCACTTAGAACACCCTAACATCTCCATTGGAACCACACAAAAACACTTTAGAAATCATATGTAACACCCTAGCAACCAATACCAGGTGTGGCTCTAAGCGACTAGATAAAAATCACTTAGAACACACACAACACCCTAGCAACCACCTATAATACCCTAAACCCTTAGAAACCACGAGAACACCCTAACAACTACATAGCAACCACCCAAAGCACTTGGCAACCCCAAAACACCCAGAACATCTGCACAGCAACACCTCAGAACATTCTAGCATCATGGAGGCATCTTTTGCATAATCAAGCATCACTCACATATCCTTCAAAAAGTGTAAAAGTCGAGTTTAATATATTCCAATTACAGTGAATAATAAAAAAGATACATCCAGATCCTTTCTTTTAGAACTTAAGAAAATTTAATGGAAATGTAATGTAAAAATAAATAAATGCACCATAATGGCCTTAATGCCCTTAAGAGATAGTTATTCATCTGCTGCTGATTCTTTCTTCTATCTCTCTTCTCACACTGCTAGAGTGAATAGATCAAAGCTCGTGGACACATTGTTGACCTGTCATTTGTGTAGATCTGTCCATTTGCAGTCTATTCAGTTCATTCTCTTTGTCCAGTGGCATCACAGTCTGCATGGTGCTGTTTGTCGAGACGCTGAGCGCTCAGCAGAGAGGTCAAAGGTTTCACCCAGCTACTGTGTTCGGGTCACTGGGAGCTTGGCTTGGGGTCAGAGGTTGTTGGGGTACAGTAGGATCGTGTGTGACTTGGCACTCCATCACAGAGTGATGTGTGAGAAAGCAAAAGCTTTCTTTTGAGGTCGCATCCTCTCAATTTGCTTCAAACTCACCTCCCATTCAACCTGTTGCTATGAGATTCGCTGGCAAGCACAGGCGAATTCAACCCCCCCTGGGCAATTCTGTGTTTGTCTGTATTGTCCCGGTTGTGTAAGAGGTAATCATTAGACACCATTAAATGGTGGGTGCATTTAACAACTTATTGGGTGGCTGAAAAAAAGACCGGCCATTCAGTCTGAACTCCCAATGCTGAGAAAGATGGAAAACGCAATGCTGTTAGAGGAGGTGAAAGCCATGAAAGAAATTGCAGCAAAAATAAAAGAGGGCTGTGAAGTAAAAAGAGGGAAAACACAGGATTGCAGTGAAGACATTAACAACCGGCTGCATATTGTCTGTGCTTCTTTTGTGTTAGAGAGAATGGGTGGAGCTCATTCAGAATGATATAGGGTGAGAAAGAGACTAAGCTAGGGGAACAGAAACATAGTCAATGTTACCTTGTAAATCCCACAAATGCTTAACTTCATTACATGGCAATTATCATCAGTAATTGGGAGGACAATGGCTTTGGCGTCGTTTCAGGGCCGGGATTCAGGGCAGAGGAGGAAGGCATGAAAGGGTCAGGCCTTTTACATATTATTAACTGAATAGGACCCTGGTTACAGTGAGAACAAAAGCAATGCACCTATTCTTCTGGAGTGGTTAAACTTTAGGCTTAATGTGAGTGGGAAGTGACCAATCTGTAAATGTTACAGCCATAGTTTGATCGGTGGATGGGCAGAATAGGTTTAACCACTTTAGGGTCATGTATAGGTAAACGCAAGTTCACCTTAGTGCTTTACTATTGTATGAATTATCTATTTACTGCAGTCAGAAATAGCTGGCATATAGCCCCATAGAAAAAAGAGAAATCATGAATTAGATCACTTTTGTATCTCATTTGTTTCTCGTAGACATCATAGAACACAAAATTCAGAGCAAATAGTAATCTTATATGTGTCTCCTCAGGTTTCTCAGAGATCTCTACGTGTCTCAAACTGCTCAAAGTCTGCAGTCAAGAGTCAGAAATCTCAATATGACCTCAAACATTTCTCATCATATTCATCCAAACCACATTATTTAGGCTATACCATATCCTCAAGAAGCATTTCTTATCATTATCAAGGTTCTTATCTTATATATACACTATATTTTAGGTTGTGTCAAAGTAACATCCACATGGATGGCAGGACCCAAAGTTTCCTAGCAGAAATTTTGCCCAGAGCATCACACTGCCTCTGCCGGCTTGCGTTCTTCCCATAGTACATCGTGGTCCCATGTGCTCCCCAGGTAAGCAACGCACACGCACACGCACCCAGCCATCCACATGATGTAAAAGAAAACATGATTCATCAGACCAGGCCACCTTCTTCTATTACCCCGTGGTCCAGTTCCGATGCTCACATGCCCACTGTTGGTGCTTTCGGCAGTGGACAGGGGTCAGCATGGGCACCCTGACTGGCTATGCAGCCCCATATGCAACAAACTGCAATGCACTGTGTATTCTGACACCTTTCTATCAGAACCAGCATTAAAGTGCTGGAGCAATTTGAGCTACAGTAGCTCGTCTGTTTGATCGGAACACACAGGCCAGCCTTCGCTTCCCACGTGCTGTAAGCCTTGGTTACCCATGACCCTGTCGTCGGTTCACCACTGTTCCTTCCTTGGACCACTTTTGATAGATACTGACCACTGCAGACCAGGAACACCCCACAAGAGCTGGAGATGCTCTGACCCAGTTGTCTAGCCATCACAATTTGGCTCTTGTCAAACTCACTCAAATCCTTATGCTTGCCCATTTTTCGTGCTTCTAACACGTCAACTTTAAGAACAAATGTTCACTTGCTGCCTAATATATCCCACCCAACAGGTGCCGTGATGAACAGATAATCAGTGTTATTCACTTCACCTGTCAGTGGTCAAAATGTTATGCCTGATTGGTGTATATACACTCACCTAAAGGATTATTAGGAACACCATACTAATACTGTGTTTGACCCCTTTCGCTTTCAGAACTGCCTTAATTCTATGTGGCATTGATTCAACAAGGTGCTGAAAGCATTCTTTAGAAATGTTGGCCCATATTGATAGGATAGCATCTTGCAGTTGATGGAGATTTGTGGGATGCACATCCAGGGCACGAAGCTCCCGTTCCACCACATCCCAAAGATGCTCTATTGGGTTGAGATCTGGTGACTGTGGGGGCCATTTTAGTACAGTGAACTCACTGTCATGTTCAAGAAACCAATTTGAAATGATTCGAGCTTTGTGACATGGTGCATTATCCTGCTGGAAGTAGCCATCAGAGAATGGGTACATGGTGGTCATAAAGGGATGGACATGGTCAGAAACAATGCTCAGGTAGGCCATGGCATTTAAACGATGCCCAATTGGCACTAAGGGGCCTAAAGTGTGCCAAGAAAACATCCCCCACACCATTACACCACCACCACCAGCCTGCACAGTGGTAACAAGGCATGATGGATCCATGTTCTCATTCTGTTTACGCCAAATTCTGACTCTACCATCTGAATGTCTCAACAGAAATCGAGACTCATCAGACCAGGCAACATTTTTCCAGTCTTCAACTGTCCAATTTTGGTGAGCTCGTGCAAATTGTAGCCTCTTTTTCCTATTTGTAGTGGAGAGGAGTGGTACCCGGTGGGGTCTTCTGCTGTTGTAGCCCATCCGCCTCAAGGTTGTGCGTGTTGTGGCTTCACAAATGCTTTGCTGCATACCTCGGTTGTAACGAGTGGTTATTTCAGTCAAAGTTGCTCTTCTATCAGCTTGAATCAGTCAGCCCATTCTCCTCTGACCTCTAGCATCAACAAGGCATTTTCGCCCACAGGACTGCCACATACTGGATGTTTTTCCTTTTCACACCATTCTTTGTAAACCCTAGAAATGGTTGTGCGTGAAAATCCCAGTAACTGAGCAGATTGTGAAATATTCAGACCGGCCCGTCTGGCACCAACAACCATGCCACGCTCAAAATTGCTTAAATCACCTTTCTTTCCCATTCTGACATTCAGTTTGGAGTTCAGGAGATTGTCTTGACCAGGACCACACCCCTAAATGCATTGAAGCAACTGCCATGTGATTGGTTGATTAGATAATTGCATTAATGAGAAATTGAACAGGTGTTCCTAATAATCCTTTAGGTGAGTGTATATATATATATATATATATATATATATATATATATATATATATATATATATATATATATATATATATATAGTGCTGCTTGAATGTTTTTGAACCAATGATAAGAACATTGATATATACACAGTTTTGTTCAAAAGTTTACATACCCCTTGCAGAATCTGCAAAAATGTTAATAAAGAAAATAAGAGGGATCATACAAAATGTATGTTTTTATTTTTTATTTAGTACTATCCTAAATAAGATATTTTACATAAAAAGGTGTTTACATATAGTCCACAAGATAAAAAAAGAAGCTGTATTTATAAAAATGCCTACATTTTTTTTCAAAAGTTTACATACCATTAATTCTTAATACTGTGTGCCGTTACCTGGATGATCCACGGTTGTTTTTTTTTTGTTTTGTGATGGTTGTTCTTGAGTCCCTTGTTTGTCCTAAACATATTTTATGCAACATATCTCATTCTGCACAGTACTAAATAAAAATAACATGCCTTTTGTATGATCCTCTTATTTTGTTAAAATCATTAACATTTCTGAAGATTCTGCAATACTGTAGGTAAACTTTTGAGCACAACTGTATGTATGTATATATGTTTGTATATGTATGCTGCTGTGTGTGTGTATTTTCCCATGGGCTTGCACAAATCAATGCCTTTTTTCTTTCAATGCATTTTAAAACATTTTTAAGATGAAAAAAAAAAAGTTTACCTAAAATAATGAATCTTTATAGAAGAATATTATAGGTGGAATAATCTTTATTTGTTGATCTGTGGAAAATGTGGTCACAATATTATTGCAGTTGCCATACTATATGAGGCTATAACATTTAGAAGTTCTTCATATTAGTAGCACTATCCCACAGCACAGGAACGTCTTATTAAAGACTTCACTGTTGGCATAGTGCTGGCAGCCAATCAACAGCCTTCATCTAGTCACGGCCTTTAGAGCTAATCCAGCTCAAACATTCGGCTTTATCTGTTCTGCCGTAAAAGACGGCAAAAAAAAAAAAATGATCCAGTTACTCTTGACACATGCCAGTGTGCTCACTCAGTATACCGGATGCTTTTTTAAAATGCCGGTGGACAGGTAGGAGGCGTAATAATATTTCGATTGATTGAGACCTTCCTCTTCTCAGGTTCAACCCAGCATAATAATGATATTGGCGGAGGTCAACAGTGCTTGGCTGCCATCATCACTAGCTTATTAACCCTCTGGCCCGCAGAGATCCACACAAACACATGGTACAAGAGGCTCATTCAGGCCTCAGGTTGGCCTGGCAGAGAGAAGCTGGGGTATTATAAGACCTAATCACGTCGAGGTCAAATATTTATGAAAGCTGCTTAAGAGAGAATGTGTTTTAAAGTCGATGCAGTTCAGAGTTAGCATAAACCCTCTTTAAGGATCCTGAATGATCAGATCCTGCTAATTCTAAAATAATGATGCTAATGCTTTTTGACTCCAGGAGTATTTGAAATGGTACTTGTTGCAGTGAAGTTGTAGAGACTGAAAAGGCTGAGCTGTTTGATAGTTTTTAGGCAGATTAGGTTTATTGATTGGAATGATGATAGACACCATTGATGCGCTCAAGCCCAGATAAACACATTATATTCGGCATTAGGGCTTGACTTAACCAGTTTGAATGTCATTGTTACAGTTTTATTTTTCTTAATGAACTGCATTATTTATTTCACAATTTAATTATTTAATCAGTAAGAAACAGATTAAATATCTATTAACATAATTATTTATTCTACATGTATTTAACCCTCTTATCAGGGCCGTCCTTAGGTCGGCGCAACTGGTGCGACCGCATCAGGCCCCGCCCTTTAGGGTGCCACGCGGCGAATGCAAACGGCCCGAGGAGGACTCCCCCTGTCCCGTCTCCTAAAAGGTGATCGTGAACTGACCGAGGGGATAAGCCACCCCCCGAGGCGATCGCAAACAGTCCGACCGCTTCCTCTAACTGGCACTGGGACGGTCCTGCCTCTGATGCATGAAAAACAGTAGTATTGTAAAATATATTTACAACTTAAAATAATTTTAAAATGCAATTTATTTCTATGACAAAGTTGAATTTTCGGCATCCTCACTCAAGTCTTCAGTGTCACATGATCCTTCAGAAATCATTCTAATATTCTGATTTGCTATATTTTTTTATTATTATCAATATTGAAATGATCAATTATCAATATTTTTGTGGAAATTGGATACATAATTTATTCTATTTATTGGTAGTTATATATTCTGCATGTATTTAACCTTTTGATGCATGATAAGGTGTCCTTATAGAATCTTTTCTTTTTACAGCCATTTCTAACAATTCAGGCTTTGATATTATATCTATTATATCTACCTTTGTCCCTTACCCATAATGTTATATGACTGTCCTCTTTATGGGTCATAGAGTTGTTTATGATTATTATTGTTATTTATGACCAGATCAATTAAACATGACTGAACTAAATATTTGGTACTATCTTTTGTTGCAGTGGACAGAAACACATATGATTTTATTCTTGTTTTGAAGTAAAAAAGACCATTAAGATTCCTCAGTGCATCAAAGGGTTAATATAATATTGCTCATCCATGTCTTTATCGACCTTGCTTTGTGCACTGGTGTGCAGTCATGTTGGAACAGGAAGGGGCCATCCCCAAACTGTTCCCACAAAGTTGGGACCATGAAATTGTCTAAAATGTCTTACTATGCTGAAGCATTAAGAGTTCCTTTCACTGGAACTAAGGGGCCAAGCCCAACCCCTGAAAAACAACCCCACACTATAATCCACCAAACGTTATACTTGGCACAATGCAGTCAGGCAAGTACCGTTCTCCTGGCAACCGCCAAACCCAGACTCGTCCATCGGGTTGCCAGACCGAGAATCGTGATTCATCACTCCAGAGAACATCTCTACTGCTCTAGAGTCAAGTGACGGCGTGCTTTACACCACTGCATCCCACGCTTTGCATTGCACTTGGTGATGTAAGGCTTGGATGCAGTGGCTCGGCCATGGAAACCCATTCCATGAAGCTCTCTATGCACTGTTCTTGAGCTATTCTGAAGGCTACATGAAGTTTGGAGGTCTGTAGCTATTGACTCTGCAGAAAGTTGGTGACTTCTACGCTCTGTGATTTTATGTTTTCTACCACATGGCTGAGTTGATCTAAGTTGATTGTGGAATATTTAGTAGTGAGGAAATTTCACAAATGGCCTATCATGGTACCACACTTAAATTCACTGAGCTCCTGAGAGTGACCATTCTTTCACAAAATGTAAACAGTCTGCATGCCTAGGTGCTTGATTTTATACTCTCCATGGCCATGGAAGTGATTGGAACACCTGAATTCAATGATTTGGAAGGGTGTCCCAATACTTTTGGCAATATAGTGTATGTGTGAATGTTCATTAAGTGAGTTTAAATCACTTTTATATAACTTGTACCATCTAGCTAAAGTAATTTCACCCTGTATTGTGCACTGGCTCTGTTCACTGCTGAGTGTAATATACACCCGGATGATGAATTATACTGGTCAGATTGGCCATGCAATCCCAAACATTCCTCTCTCTCTCTCTCTCTTGGCTCTGAGTGTTCTAGCAGGATGGACATAGGACAGGAACGAACAGATGTAGTTTACATCTGACAGTAAATGGCACATGACTCTGAGCTGTGTACGAATTTCCAGATGAGAACGGTTCTACTGTTCGAAATAAATTCAGACTAGCACAGTCTGTAATCGTCAACTTGCATCATTCTAATAACACTCACTATAAAAAGTGCCTTTGAAATGTGATTGTGTTTTTGAACTATAGAAAAAAACAGTGGGAAATGTTAGAAGCTAGTTTATCAAGGAACTGCTTCAGGTGGGTAAATCACATTATTTAGACTTGCTCAGATACACACAGCCCATAGGTGTGTGTGTGTGTGTGTGTGTGTGTGTGTGTGTGTGTGTGTGTGTGTGTGTGTGTGTGTGTGTGTGGCTAATTAAAGAGCAGTTAGCTTTGTGGAGCAGGTTCCTGGAGAGGCACTCGTTACCCTGTCCATGTGTTTCTGACCCCCATCGTCACGTCAGTGTCCTTTTCTACAACACACACACACACACACACTAATGAGCCATGAGGGGATTGAGTGAGTAGAGCAGAATAAATACACTCACCGACCATCATATCAACACACACTCGGTGAACAGGAATGTGGGAATGATGTCATCTACAGCGTTTGACTGTCTAGACAGATGTGAGAATATTTTGACGTACTGTGTTAGGAGAGATATGTGTTTGTAGGGTACTGATCTGTCAAAGAAGAGACACTGAGGAAAAAAAGAGAAAAATCAAAGTGTACAGTAAGAAGAAATCGACTTTAAAACAGACATTGCTGTTCACCTGTTAAGGCAGTGTGTGTGTGTGGTCCTGGTAAACACTACGCCATGGGGACAAAATGTCCCCACAATGATGGCAATATCTGAAATCCAAAGTTTACATAGATATTAATTAATAGGCTTGAGGTCAAAGGTCATTTTTGTGGTGGTTTTCTCGTAGTGACTACTTTATTTTAAGAGGGTCCAGTTAAATTGCATAGATGTGCACTTTAGTTTTTCAATCAATGTGTTTCATTTTATGAAAAAAATATCTGGTTCACAATGTATATTGAACATTAATTGTGTGCATTGATTAGTAATAACTTCTTTACTAGAAGACTAAAAATCCTTCCATTCAAAACTGTGAAAAAATCCCTTGAAAATTCACCTGGTAGTATTTTAACATTAAAATATTCATAAAATGGGAAAATACAGAAAAGAGATGACATGAGAATATGTGGCCTGGAATATATGAATATTTTATTTTGTCCTAAGTCTTATTGTTTCTTCTCTTATTTGTAGATCTTTCTTTTACATTTATTCAGTTTTATTTGTTCTTTTAATGAAGCATTGTCTTTTAGGGCAAGTCTCGTGTTTGGTCTAAATTAGCAACAAATACAGGACATTTTATGGTTATTTAGTGTGGATTATTATGTTTTAAGCATGTATTTATAGCCTAACATGTGCACAAACAACTCATTAAGCTGAAATCCTTTGGGAAACAATTATGAAGTAAACACAAAGAGTGCTGTAAATGAAGCCTCATTTAGAAGAAAGTCGTATTTAACATTCTTTGATAACTTTTTAAAGTTCTTATACTTTTTAGCTAATGAGTGCAGAGCGTCTCAGCCGGTTGCGTTATGAAGGATAAGTAGAAACTTCACTCTGGGAAAAAAAAGACTCTTTTCTTGTATGACTCTTATCTGCTTTGAGGGACGAATTTCATAAGGCTCCATATACCACAACATACAACAACCAAAGCTAATATAAAAAAAAGCATTGCAACTTTTTTTGGGCATTTTGTCTTTTTGACAACACATATCCCTGGTAATCTTACCTGCTCCGAATATCAAATGGGAGCATTTTTAACCTCGTATTTCCGATCATCCACGGCGCATTCAAACAGGGTGGTGTGGTCCTATCTAAACACTCGGCATTCATAGCACGATGACAGGGTGTGTTTCAAAGCACTCTCTCTGCATTCTTCATATGTCTCCTTAAAGACACAGCTACTGTACTGTGGGTGCCTGCCAGTCTGCTAACCTCTACCCAAGACAATGTCTTAGGCTCCTTAAAATCCCTACTATTAGATAAAAGAAAGAAAAGAGGTGATCCCTTAATACGGCTGAATGGCACGTCTCGGCCTCAGTGACTGGGTTCTTCTTTTTTGTTTGCGTTTGACACAGAACGATCACCTAGTTTGGCATTTCCCAAGTCTTTGTCTGAGATGAACCTCTGCAAAATTACTGTTTGATGTACTTACAATATTTTGGCTGTCTGCGAAGTTTTAGTCATTATTATCCACCGGCTTTGAGGTCATACATCACGCACGGCTTCTTCCCTCCTCGCAAACTTATGATCAAAATGTTCTCGGTTAATTCTATGTTTTACGTAGATTAGAAGGCGAATGTTTCACCTTTAATTTTGAGAATTGTAACTAGCGTCTTTTACTCCACCCCGTTCACAATGGATGGGATGTAGAATCACAGAAGTAATGATTACACGACTATAAGCAAACGTTTCAGCCGTTTAGTCTATGCTTGACTCATAGGTTTGCAGAATCAAGGTAGTTATTATAAAGGAAGCCATGGTAATCTACGCACATTCAGTTTGGGGTATTGGTTTAAGAAACACATCAACCTGTGGGGTTCGGCATCAGTATATGATAGAATATTTTAGATTTTGGTTGTGGTCATTGTAGATTGTGGTTGTGGTACAGTGTGTGTATGTTTTTATCATGTGTCTATGATAAGGTAAAGAAAACTATCTAGTTTAAAACATGTGCGTTACACCTTGAATGAATGTAAGTGTACATAATCATTTTCTAAGAAGGTTCATATGATTACTTTATAAAATATAATGAATTCATAATTATCATTAAATTTTTGAAGAGTGAAACCACATAGTATTTTACAACATAAAGTAACATCAACTTGTCATAAAAGGTCAAATTATATATTATATTATATATATATATATATATATATATATATATATATATATATATATATATATATATATATATATATATATATATATATATATATATATATATATATATATATATATATATATATATATATATATATATATGTATGTTGATATACATGTTGATGAATATACTCCACATTGCATATTGTTTTTCAAACATTAATAAGCATTTTTCCCCTAATAAATAATCATTAAAGAGTATTTTTATTTTAAAAACAGTTGTATCACCCTGACATTTTTTACTTAATATAAAATTAATTCTAATTCAGAAATTAAAAATATGCTCATCATAAGATGTGTTTTCAAGTCACTGTACTTTGTGTATGAATTGCATGTTTAATGTATTTTGAACAAATGAATACAGGACAATATAGGCTCTTGTAAAATATTTCTGCGCTCTGGATATTTTCTGTATATTTAAGCAAACGTTTTGGAATCGCAGAATGCCCCTCTCTTTTTTGCACACACATACAATATGATTCATAGTTCATGGTATAAGGTTTCTTATTTGATTTTACTTGAGTATCTTGTTCAGAGCCCCAAGGCTACCTCTGCTACTAATAGTAAATTGGCTCTGCAGAGAGCAAGTAATAATGATCATACAGCTGAAAACAATTGTATTGTTTAACTGGTGGGCATTACTCATTCTGGGCATATCTGTTCATTTATTTTGAG
This sequence comes from Paracanthobrama guichenoti, assembly GCA_018749465.1. NCBI lineage: Eukaryota > Metazoa > Chordata > Actinopteri > Cypriniformes > Gobionidae > Paracanthobrama > Paracanthobrama guichenoti. Next base: position 36,209,487 of record CM031961.1, on the reverse strand, counting down.
GCAACTTTACTTTTACATTTATTTGTTTTTTATTTTTGCACGCTACACACTGCCATCATGCTTGCAGCTTTTCCTGTTTCTTAAAGCATTTTTTTTTCCTGTACACTTTGTCTTTTTAATATCTTTTTACTCTGCAAGCAAAAGAAACCCCTAAACAAAAAGTGTCATATTTATATAGCCTGTGCATAAGATCAACAACAAATGCATGGGCATGCATTAAAAATAAGTGGTACTGCACATCACAGTAGTCTAGATAAGCAGTCTTGGCATCATCTGCGGCGTTCTGCTTGAACAGAAAGGTAAACGGCTGTGCTATCCGGATAGTCTCAGAGGAAGAATTCCACCTGGAAACAAACAGGTTGCTCGTGGCTCGGATGAGGGGAATGTTTCCCCATCTGTGCCCAATGGAAAAGTGTGTGAGAGAGGAGTGCTCGACTGGGCTCTCGGCTTTCTGCCCCGCCACTAATGATGTGGAAACGCCTCCATCTCTGTCGGAACGAATGCTCTGAAGGATTTATACTGAGCCTGTGGCTTAGCGAGAGCCTGTAAGCTCGCTAAATTACTAATGTATCATTTGATGAATTGGCATTTCTGCCATTCACTTTGAGAATGATGATTTCCTGTATTTTATTCCCCCTACAGAAGTGCTGCACTTCAGTGGCAATCACTTTACTAAAACGTCCACCAGTCAAAGTCAGGTACATCGGCACGCAGTCTTTTGTTTTATGTGCTTTGTACTGAAACTAAAAGGCCCCCTGTCAGCAGCAGCTCCGTTGCAAAGTAAGACCTTGACTGAGAGACCCATACAAGTTGCTTATACTGTTTATTTTTAAAGGAGGAAGGCAACAGCATTTTTCTGCCCTCCGGGTAGCGATGCATTCTGAGCTTGGGCTAAAGCTCTGAATGATGGTAAATCCATTCAGTGTGTGTTTGTTCCTCCTCAAAGCAGTGCTTTATCAGATATTCCAGAGAACTCAATCTATTGCCTGCCCTTAGGTGATTTGTAATGGCTGATCATTGTCTATAATGCATAATACATTACTGCGGGTCCCCCGCTCCTATCAATTCAGCTCACTTCAAATGCTTCTGTCAGCCTATCTCACCCTTGAGCCAGTCCGGATGTATGAATAATGTGTTTAAAAAATCAATTGAAGGGATTGGGTCTTCCCTGTAGCGTCTGTTTATCAACAGCGTCTTTAGAGGTACCAGATTCCCCCTGCCGTCCTGAGGGAAAGGTGTGTGAAATAAGTTGCGAGTAAACAAAATGCATACATTTCCCTCAGTCGCTAAAATTTCAGCAGGCTGATAATGCAGTGAGAAGACGTGATGTATATATGATTGAAGGATGAAAAGAGAGAGAGAGAGAGAGAGAGAGAGAGAGAGAGAGAGAGTGGAAATGCTTCTCAGCCTTCAGAGTCGCTCCATCTGGCCCCTCCTCTCCCTCTGTGAGGGGATTTGAGTTTTATTTACATTTCACAGGGGCTATTATCCCCTCATTAGTGTAGCTCTAGAGGGGTCTGAATTACCCCAAGAGCCGGTTAAGAGCTCAGCGCATTTAGCGGCTGGACTAAAACAACCCAATCTTTTTTAATAAAGCAAACGTAGCATGCTGAAGGCACGGTTAGCTACATTAGTGAGATTTCTGCTATGTATGACGCACAGCTCACACAGAAGTCTTTTTTCAAAACAAACAGCTTTCTGATGCAGATCGCGTGGATTCCTATTGATTGGATTTCGCCTCTGAATATTTGCTGATCAATGCTGTATGGGACCGCATCTTGAAGTCACCATGAAATCAAATTTTTTTCATGGAATATTGCAGTATTTGACTTATCCGTGCACATCATTACTTAAAAAAATGGTCCTTCACAATCTTTAATCAAAATAACATCCCCTCTGTCTTGCAATGACATCTCTGCTCTGATGGCGTGTTTACTGGCATAAGGGCGGGAAAACCTGTCACTCACATGACATCACAGCAATAGCAACCCAGACAGCAACACCGTGTTGGCCCAGATCCGGCCTGCATCTGGTACATGTTGAATCCACATGTACCAGATGTGGCCCGAATCTGGGCCGACACTTGCTGTCTGGGAAACTACAACTATCCAATCCCCAACGGACAAAATCAAGCCCCCCTCCATTTGTATGTGAAGCAGTTTCACTAGGATATCACATTATGGAAGAAAAGAGTATCCCAACTGCCGTTTCATGCCGACTTTAACGCCGTTAAAAGCGCACGTCATGCAGACTCTGTGCTAATTACCACTGACAAGTTTCCAGGTTCACCTGAATTGCCATTTTGGAAATATTTAGCTACTGTAATTAGTCCAAATAAAAAAATGGTTGAAGATCCACCATCTGAGTCTATTTGCGACTTCAAAAAACGCATCCAGACAAAGCTAACAGCGAGTTATTCGGTGGCATTCGATTCATTTCCCCACTCCTAACTCTCTCCCGCGCAGACACAGGGCCTCTTATAAACGCACAAGCGCCTTTGTTCTTCCTTTGAAAAAATAAAAATGTGGCGAGAAAAAGGGGAAATATTTATAAAGCTCAGAACGATTGTGTGTGTGTGTGTACCACCGCTCGTCCCTGAAGATCGCCACAGAGATGAGGGTGATTATAGGAAATAAAAACAGCGGCGGCAGGCTCATTAGCATAATGATTTCCCCTCGCGCTCCAGCGCGCCAGAGAGGGGGAGAAGAGCGAGAGTATGAGAGAGACTCCCAGCGCTCCTTAAGCATTTGAAGCATGTTAATAATCATTAAGTGTTTGGAGTAGAGAGGAGGGGAAAGAGAAATCTGCGAGGGTTGACTGGTTGGTTCACCTGGGCAGGACCAAATTAACCTCTCGCCTCCTTTTCCGCCTTGTTGCCGTCCTGCTGCCGTAAGGGACCTATTAGCGCAGGCTTTTAGCCGGGAGAGTGTTCGCGCTACCCTGCTATTGGCTGTGGCCATCAATAGCGCGCTATTGCTTTTAATATAGCTAGAGTTGCGCCTCTCTCTCTCTCTCTCTCTCTCTCTCTCTTAGAGATGCTAATGGCCTATCCTGGGAGATTAGATAAAACAGTACAGAAATCAGCTCATTAGCGGACACAGATGCTAAAGAGTGTGGTGTGGCATATCAACACTGTGCCTGATGCCTATGTCCCGTTACTAGTCCTGCCAACCTAGCATTCGCCTACCTGTCTTTGTCAGCTTTCAGAATGTGACACTTCAGACGTTGCACTCAAGATTTATTAGCAGGTAAATTGATTTTTTATGTAATAGCATTTCACAGTGTTGAGTTTAATTTTGTGTATGACCCTTTTTTTATCAAGTTGTGGACTGATATAAAGGTGTGTAACATCCAGTAGTGTCAGGCTCAAATCAATTTGACTTTGATAATCGGATAAGATTTTTCATCCCCAGCAATTACACCGGGTTTCATTTTGCATTATGGAAGAGCAGCTGTTCATAATTTCCATGGCAACGACCCTGCTGGTTACCATTTGACCTTCATGTCTCTGGGCCAATTTTAATTGGCTCTTGTATCAAATTAAAAGGCTGTGACAAACTAACCGTGGCCAGACGAATCAACACATGAAATGTTTGTGTATACTAAAACCGGAAGCTCAAACCATTCATGAGAGCAATTTTCATCTATCCAGGGTAATGTATTTGCCTTTTGAAGTTTGAAAAACACAGGAAGGAAATAGCTTGGCTTAAAGTAGGTATTTGCAAATGTTGTATTTAGAGTATTTCGGCACTGACTTCACAGACACAACATTGCCACAGATATGATTATTTTTATGCGTGCATGTGTGTATTAGCTTCCCTCTTTGTCAAAAACTCAAGGTTCAGACCTCAGGAGTTAAAAAAGAAATAAAAATAAGAGAAAAGCCCCATACCTAATGTGCTTTTTCCCCTCACTGCATAACCAATCACATTCAAATGATGGAGTCGGACCCACATGAGGTTCTCTGTGACGGTAATGAAAAATCTCACTCTCATTTCCAAGTCAAACTCCTTTCAATCTGTCTTCCTGATATTCATTTCCATATCTGTATAGTAAATATGGATGCAGATATGAACTCCATTTTAGTGTATTTGTCTGTGGAAAGGCAATGATCGGTCTTATTCATCCTAGAAGGCAGGGAAAGACTCAGTTTCAGTGCAGATTCCCATAGCAACAGTTTTAATTTAGTTCAAATCTAGGTATATAAAGCACATACCTAGCTTATGTGTTAAATTAAGTAATATTTCATTTTTATATATATATAATTATTTAATATATAATTTGAATAGTATAACATTATTTAAAAAATTTTAAATAATTGATTTTATATTATTTCTCTTATTTTTAATTTTATGCATTGTAGTGAAAAGGATGCTGGTGCTTAATTTAAAAACTAAAGAAAATATCTAATGGAAAAATCTTAATGGTCCAAAAATAGACTTATAATAGATATAATTTCTTCAGTAACACTTTACAATAAGTTTACAATAACATTAGTCAACTTGAACTTACAATTAACAATACTTATAGCATTAATTAATCTTAGTTAATGTTATTCTTAAAATGTACTAATACATTTAATATAATACATTTAAGAAAGTTTTATCTGTTAACAGTAGTTATGCAGAATGAACATTTGATTAAAAAGCATTAATAAATGCTGTAAACGCATTAGTTAATGCATGTTTACAAATGAAAACTTATTTTAGTGTTACTTCTTTCTTTCTTTTGATTCTTGGCTATATGGACAACTTTAAGACTCGTCTCTTAATGTGTTGAGTTCTGAAATGAACAATGTTCAGTCAGTAAATTAAAAGACGTTTACTCCAGAAATCTTTTTTATTTTTTTATTATTTTCGTTGTTCTTCTGTTCAGCTGTAAACACACTGCCACACACATTTACACTCAGTCCTTAAGAACAGATCAGCTGTGCCATTCATTCAAATTCATATTCAACCTGAGGTTCCCCATCTGACATTCCCTTTCCTGAGCGCTCCTAAGCATCTCCCCCAGCATCCATCTTTCTCTCTCTCAGAGCTCAGCAGCGGGGACTGAGATTAGCCTAACCAGATTAGAGTGCTCTAATGCATTATTCCTCAACCCTTCCCTCCACAGCAAATCCACTCATGGGAAAATAATACACATCCCAGTGTCAATCACTCTGGCCTGACCCCACTGGGACCAAAGCAGCCTCAGCACCACTACAGTGATTACTAACTATAACAAATGTGACCTCTGAAATCCAACACTGCAAACAGGGATGCAATCAGGAAACTTCAAAGATGACTCGAGGAATGCCGGTGTGTTGTGTACAGTCAGTTGGGGTACAAAATCTTAATATGTAATAATAATAATATGTACTAAATATCTTCATGGAACATGTTCTTTACTTAATATCCTAATGATTTTTAGCATAAAAGAAAAATGTATAATTTTGACCCATACAATGTATTGTTGGCTATTGCCACAAATATAGGGGAGACACTTATATGGTTGTAACACTTTCTTCTTCAGCACCTAAAACTACCCTTTTTTTTTTTTTTTTTGCATGTCTGAAACTTTTAGGCAAAGCACCCACATTTGTCTACTTTTTTAAATTTCTTCAGCTATATCACAGACTTTGTGAGATGATGACAAATACAAATTGGTTTTACAACCTGCCCCACTACTGGGGTAGTTTGTAACACATATTGGGGTAAGTTGTAACAGGTAGACAAAATGCACAAAAACTAAGGGTACTCCAAGTGATATGCCACAACAACAGTTTTATTTTAAATTAATGGCTGCAACAATAAAATATGTGTGAATATGAAGAGTGTATGTGCATATTGTGTGTGCATGCACACGTGTGTGTTTGTGCATATCTGTACATTCAGAAAATACAGAAAATACTTAGAAAATACAGTTTGTACAGTATAAAAACCATTACGCCTATGGAATGTCCCCATAAAACATGAAAATACAATGTGTGTGTGTGTGTGTGTGTGTGTGTGTGTGTGTGTGTGTGTGTGTGTGTGTGTGTGTGTGTGTGTGAGTGAGTGAGTGAGTGAGAACAAATTAACATAAACATAGGCGCTCTGTAAAATTATTAAAATCACAAAAATGTTCTTAGTTGTATGTAAGTGAATGTTTCAAAACACGTGTTGTAACCTACCCCGCCACTGTCACTCATTGTTTAGCTAGCATGGTGCTTTGAAATTAGCAGGAGGTTGCTACACCATTCTTTACTAGAGAAACTACACTTTGACCTGATATAACTCATACAACATTATCTACAAATATTATCTTGTTGTTTTTTTTTACTTTCTTACCTCAGAATTAGATTTTCTGTTGTAGCTTCAGGAGAGATAGCAACACAGACTGGAAAACCTCTATGTGGGCTCGTAAAGGAAGCCAGAGAAAACTGAAAGTGTCATATGACTCCTATCTTATCCGTGATTCGTGGAATTGGTAGTGTTACAACTCTCCCCGTGTTACAAATATCCCCGGTGTCCTCTACCTGTGCAACTCATGACTGGTTTTGTGGTCCAGGTTCATTAATATATTTATATTATAGTATAGTATAGTTTATGACTTAAAAATATGAGAATAAAATAATATTATTAAAAAGAATATGACTTGACTAAAGGGATATGTTCACTTTCATATATAAATATATAAATTATGTATATATATATATATTATCTTCTATATGAACTATATATATATATATTATATATATATTGTTCAGGAAAGAAATCAACTGTTTTGGTAACCAAACCGTTACCATTGATTTTTTCATTATTCAAAATATATTCTTTTGTGTTCAGCAGAAGCAAGGGATTCATACAGGTTTGGAACACCTTGAGGGTGAGTAAATGATGACCGAATTTTCATTTTGGGGTTTGTAAAAAATAAATGCCTAAAAATCCAAGAGTTCATTTTTAAACTTGTTGGGTCTACTCAGTTCTATTTGTCATGGTACCAGAAGTTATCTACTTATATTTTTACTTGCATTTATTCAATTCTTAACGTAGATTGACTTCACAGCATTAAAATGTACACAATAAAATTGAGTATACACCATAGTTTAAGTTTTTAGATTGTAATGAAATTGGCTCTGTGTTTAATGCCAAAGGATGTTGAAATTCTGCCATGCAGCACAGAGATCTACTGACATGAGGTTGCCATGGAAATTAAGTGATGCCATATTTTGACATGATAATGTCCTGCACTGGCTGTCTGACTTGGTGGGGTTCAGCGAGGGGGATAATCTATTCCTTCCCTTTGAGATGCTGGCCTGGGGGGTGGGGGAGAGGAGCGCCAGGAGAGCTCTTCTGTCTTCAATCATATCAGAGGAAAGCTCCTCCATTAGAGGCACAAAGACATCTGAAGTCCGAGAGAGAGCAGAGGTCTCCTCTTATTTCCTGTGTAATGTATTCTGGGAAATTGTCTGGATTTATTCCTCCTGCAGAAGTCAGAAACGTGTGCAGGGTCTGCTGGAGTCACTCCGTGAACATATTAACACATTTGGCCACATAACCTGGTTGTTTGTTATTCTTCAGCACACTCCCTCACACACACACACACACACACCTGTATGGACCCCACAACCGACCGCTGTGTAAAGGCATTAATTATAGATAAGAGGCAGATGAAAGATTGATGACTGGTTGATAAAGTGTGTGCCGATCCAGTCAGCTCTGTAAAGACATCAGGAAGGAGTCTTGACTGCTTGACAAGATGGTCCAGAGGGAGCAACAGCCATAGGTGATGACATTTAGCACACATCTTCGGCTCTCCTGTCCGCAGGAATCAACCTAAAAAAGCTGATGAATATAATAGCTTTTAATAAATGATCTTAAAGCTTTTCATTTTTCAGTAGATTCAATTGTTTCATAGAATTGACCCTAGAATTCATTAAAACTTAGGACTCATGCAGTAAATACAAATACAGAACTGTCTTTAAAGGGATGGTTGAAATTCTGACATAATTTACTTGCGCTCATATTGTTCCAAACCTGTATGACTTTATCTATTTTTGTGGAACAAAAATATTATATTTAGAACTTTCAGTCAATTAGTATTTTGAATAAATTCAGTCAAGGAGTTAGACCTGCATTTCTTCCAGTGTAATATATAGCTCCGCTCAACTCATGTTGACTTGAGATTCTGTATTTTTGATATGACACTTTAAAACAAGAAGTGTAATTAACTGAATGAAAAATAATTAAATACCTTTTTGTAGCATAATTAAACCCCATAATGGTTCTCACAGATGGGAGAAACTGTCACCTGTTCACAAAATGTGCTTTTGTTTTTAAGAGACAATCACTTAACTTTAACAGTGTTTTGCTCATCCAAAATTTTGTCTTACTCAAGAGATCCTTCTTTTCCCAGAATGACACATGGGAATCATTTAAATTTACTGTGTGTGTGTGTGTGTGTGTGCATTTTTTTCTAGCCTGGTGGGGACTTCAACCTGAATGCACACAGACTCATGGGGGCTCGTGTCACTGTGGGTACAAAAGCTTATAAATCATAGAGAATGGGTTCTTTTGAAAATGTAAAAATGCAGAAAGTTTTGTGTGATGGGTAGGTTTAGGGGTAGGGTTAGTGTAAGTGGACAGAATATATGGTTTGTATAGTATAAAAACCATTACATCTATGGCGAGTCCCCAGAAAGATAGCGCACCAGACGTGTGTGTGTGTGTGTGTATGTGTGGACATGTTTTTCTTTCCCGGTGGGGACTTCAACCTGAATGCACACTGACTCATGGGGACTCATGTCACCGTGGGGACTTAAATTGAGGTTTTAACAAGCTTATCAGAATGTTTTTATGCTTGTGTTTTTATCTTTGTTTTATTTTATTATGTAAAAATGCAGAAAGTTTTGTGTGATGAGTAGGGTTAGTGTAAGGGGATAGAATATACTTTTTGTACAGTATAAAAACCATTACGACCATGGAGAGTCCCCACAAAGATAGCAAACCGGAAGAGTGTGTGTGTGTGTGTGTGTGTGTGTGTGTGTGTGTGTGTGTGTGTGTGTGTGTGTGTGTGTGTGTGTGTGTGTGTGTGTGTGTGTGTGATCCTGGTAAAAAAAGAAAATACAGTTTGTCCCCATAAAACATGAAAACCCAACATGTGTGTGTTCTTGTATATATGGTTTATGAGGACACGTGTATAATGACGTGAATATTACAACGTAATAATGGGTTATGAGGACACTTCCTGTGTCCATGTAAACCAAATGGCTTAAAACACATAACAAATTTTTTTTTTTTTTTAAATAAAAAAATGGCAGAAGTTTCCTATGATGGGTTGGTTTAGGGGTAGGGTTAGTGTAGGATAGAATATACAGTTTTCTTTTCATGTATAATGTAAAAAATTATATGATCAATAAGTTATGACAACATATATTTTTACATTGCTTTATCTCATCAAAATAAGTTAAGCAATTAATAAGCAGCCCCATACACATCAAAGTGTGATGCACTGTGTATTCTGACACCTTTCTATCAGAACCAGCATTAACTTCTTGAGCAATTTGAGCTAAAGTAGCTCGTCTGTTTGATCGGACCACACGGGCCAGCCTTTGCTTCCCAAGTGCATCAATGAGCCTTGACCGCCACTGTTCCTTCCTTGGACCACTTTTGACAGATACTGACCACTGCAGACCGGGAACACCCCACAAGAGCTGCAGGTCTGGAGATGTTCTGTCCCAGTCATCTAGCCATCACAATTTGGCTCTTGTCAAACTCGCTCAAATCCTTACGCTTGCCCATTTTTCCTGCTTCTAACACATCAACTTGTTCACTTGCTGCCTAATATATCCCACCCACTAACAGGTGCCGTGATGAAGAGATAATCAGTGTTATTCAGTAGACATAATGTTATGCCTGATCGGTGTGTGTATATATATATAATTTTTATTTTTTTTTATTTTTTTTATAGAAACTTTAACACAAGCTAATACAGGTTTTCACTCTCCTCTGTCATCCTATTACCCGGCAGGGAAAAGCTCTCTGAAGTCTTCACACATTCAAATACAAAACCTGTTTACGCTGAGCCTCCCAAAGCCCCACACCTCTGACGTATTACCACAATTGTTTCCTTTTCATAAGGGGCAGAAGATGCCTTAACATATATATATATATATATATATATATATATATATATATATATATATATATATATATATATATATATATATATATATCATGCACAGCTTATATGGTAATGGTAATTTTTATTATGACCATAATAAAAATGACCACTTTGCACTTTGTTGTGGTAATGAAGAGCAGTGAGCAGCACTCATGTTATTATTATTCCACAGGATACACGAGTGAGTATCAACAGAGAGAATCATGGGAAGGGAAGTTATTTCACGCAGGCATAGGTGAGCAGCTTTCCTGGACAAACATCTGTACAAGGCTCGTTTGTTCGTGACAAAATCAGAAAATTCAGAACTTTATTGCAAACCTGATTAAATGAAAACAGGCCCTAATCCGGCGGCGTCTGCTGTATCGGTTTGCCCACACGTCTCTGTTAGACATTTGTAACCTAATTCTGTTTTGTTTCAACTGCAAGCTTAGCTGCAGGGTGTCTTGGAAAGGTTAAGCTAACATGACGTAGTGCCAGGAAAAGCTGCAAGGTGTGATATGTTGAAATAGACTCTACTGACATGAAGCTTTAATTAACTCGCGGCAAAAACACGTCGGAAAGTTTTAACTCTGTTTAAACTGTTTGTTTAACTTTTTACATCATAAATTACCTAAAAGATTATTTTACTTTTAATTGACGTGTTTTATTGTTTAAATGGTAGACTAACTAACATTTCATGGGTTAGGCTACATTACGCATCTATTGTTTAAATAGCCCAACTAATCATATGTCAATAATTTAATAATGCCATTCGCAGTTTTTCATGGTACTGCATAGGCTACTCGTTTTACACTAAGGATGTATTTAAAAGAAGTCCATATTGTAAACAGCTTGAAAAGGTGCGGTCATTGACTTCTCCATCGATTAGCTAGCGAGGAGAACTCAGTGTGTTACGACATCAGACTCCTCCTCTCAAAGAAAAGATCTGATGCTCTTTTATAGACATATCTCATGTGGGGGATGACGGCAAATGCTATTCCTCAATTATTTACACCGCTTAAATGGCAGCCACTGCAGGGTGTCCATGACATGTGTGTGTTTGAATGAGATATTTTTCTATGTGAGATATTTGTTTTTCATTTTGCTGAAATGAAAATGTTACACGGTACAGAGATAAGAATAAGACAAGTCGCCAAGTTTTAAAAATATATGTACAGAACCATATTGTCATGCTTTGATATGATTGCTAATTTACCGATGTGAGAAAGTGGCTGAGATTTCTTAGTGGAGGGATTTGTATTATTGTAAACGTATACAGGTATACATTTATAAAATGTACATTGTATTTAATTATATGGTAGGCTACTCTTTTGCATATTTTACGTTTGACTATAGACAGTTTGATAGATTGCGTACTACCTGGCTGTTCTTGTCACAAGGCTGCCCTCTATCTTTCAACTGGGGAATGCAAAGTGTTTTACTGTAAATGTGGCTTAGAATTTTACTCAGATTAGCTATATTTCGAATGTTAGGGGGGAAAAAAAGAATGAAGTGTGAGATTCAGTAAATCAAATCATCTTGATTTACTGCAACACTGTAAAAGTGGTAAACATGCAATTGTTACTTTACAGAGCTTGATTCAGCCATATTAAATTTTTGGCTTGGATAAATGGTTATATTAGATGATACCATTTTTTTTTTCCACTGTGAAACTAACTGATTTGACAGTTATTTGAAAGACAGTTGACTGTGCTGTTTGAAGGCGTGGGTTTTCTAAGTGTGTATTGGCATACAAACATTGCCATTATGGATATGGACTGAAATTCCAAAGCTCTAATGTAATTTAAGGTTTTAGAAATTGTTATGATTGTAGAGGGTGTGATCTGAGTGAGATGTCAACAGAAAAGCTTTCAGGACATTACCACACGGTGGAGGTCTGGTGCTTAGTGATTGTAATAAAGACAGCAAATGAATTGTAGCTGAAAATAATTGGATTCATTGAAACACAATGGAAAATGTCCCTAAAGTAATATAAGACAATAAAGTATATTGAATATAAAACACTTCGTTGTGTTCCTGCATGGTTGGTTAAAGAGGATGTAATTAATTGAAATATGCAATACATTATATACTGTATCTTAATAATGTAATAAAACAATTTAATGCCTGAATTGTGTTTTACATGCAAAGCTGCCAGTATCACTGATTGATTACTCCGTCTAATTTCTCTTGCTGGGAGCAACTACATCTGGAGCTGAGTGCACACACTTCGGAGGCCGTCACCTGTCAATCATTCCTATAATTGATGATTTGGCCAATCTTGTGTCTGCTCAACCCCCTGCAAAGGAAACTTGTACTGTATCCACTCAGAACAGCCAGCTGCCAGTCAAAGCTATAGTCACACACAATCTTTTCCCAAGCTAGACAAAATCAGTCAATCCTTGTCTCACAGTTCGTCCATATGGAATCAACCCTGCTGTCAATCAGACCGCAGGTCAGTACAGCCCAAAGATCTCAGCAGATGGAACCAGCCAATTCCTGTTGTTTTTCTTTTTCTCTTTAAGATGACTGAATCTATAAGGTAGTGTCTTTTACTGCACCTCCAGGCTGTTGAATGTATTTGAAGAGGGTCGAATCAAATCACAATAGTGCTAATCCTCATGTAATGTTACAGAATGGAGGCTGAGGTTGCTAGCGCAGCAAGACTGTGGCGTCCCTGAAGATCCTGGACTCTTAATTATGGTGAAATAATCGGTGCGTGCAGCATAGCCTCGGGCTGCCAGCCCCAGAGGTGAGCTCTACACAGGCACACAGAGAACACAGAGCAGAGAAGATACTGATACTGCTTTGAAAACGCTGTGTAGTTCAGCCAAAGCGAACAGGTTTAGATTCATCAGTTACAAAGGTAGTGATGGTCAGGTTTAAAAATGTCATTATAAAGCATTAGATATAGTTGGCTATTTAATACAGATATATTTGCTTTCATTAAAAAAAAAAAATTAAATCTATTTTTTTGTTTTTGTTTTTGTTTTTTTGGTCAGTGGAACATTCATGGTTAGACCTGTGAGAACTTGAGAAGGACTGACTTCACCATGGCACCGGTTGCTTCCAAGTTGTTGAAAAAGTTATGTTTGCCAGTTTCATTTGGATCAATATTTTACATCAAACGCAATAACACTGAGACACTTTTAAAGTACAGCTATTATGTTTTTCGAATATTCCCTTTCATGCAGTGTGTAATATAGCTGTCTGTGAATGTAAACAGTCTGCAAAGTTGTAAAGTCGAAAGTGCACGATAAATAAAGTTATTGTCACCCAAAAGAATCGAATCTGACCCACCTAAACGAGTCATCAGGAATTCGAGTCCCAATCAGTTAAGACTACATGTCATTAGCTAACAGATTTGCATAATGCTTGCCTATGTTCTATGTTGACCTGCCCTTCAACACGGGATTCGCAAAACGCTTGCTCTTGAAAGATGGGTCAGTTCCCAGTTTATTTGGACCAGCTTGCTCCTCAGAATCACAACCTGTAAGTATGATTAATTGTTGATGTATGTATTTTCTACCGGGTGTTCAAAATTGTGTGTTTTATATTGTGTAGGTCTCCAGCTAACTCATGTTATTACCGTCTTACTGAAATAGTTAATGCTAATCAGCTGTTGTATCTCAAACTGAGAAGCATATCACTGAGCAACGTCCTGCTCAGGTCGTCCTTGCGATGAAGGTTCGGGTGGAATAAGTTCTTCCAATGTTACATCATCGGACTCAGGCTCGGGTTGATATGGTAAAATCGACGTCATCGTTACTGTCTTTACAGTGTGTACAATCGTTGAGCTTTAGGAAGCCTCCGGATGGAGCTGAAGTTCAGTTATGGTAATGGGCGTTTAGCTTCAGACACACGCTGTAAGCGGTAGACCAATCGTAACCGACTGGGCCGTCTGGCCAATCAGAACAGAGCAGGCTCATGGAAAGCCCACTTTAATGCTATTGGTTATTAACAATCAAATATGAATGGCTTACTACTTGGTGGTCTAAAAGTGGGAGAAAAGTTTGGTTTTGATTGCCATTAACTTCTATTGAGTGAACAAAAAACACATTTCTCAAATATCTTGTGTTTCGCAGAAGACAATGTTTGAATGACTCATACGAGTTGATGGTCATCATTCACTTCAGTTGTTTTAAAAATGAGCAGCTTAGACATTTTCCTTTAAAAAACAACAACAACAACAACAACACGAGGGTAAATTATGCCAGAATATTATATAATTTTTGGCTGAACTATCCTTTTATACAGTGTGTACAATATTGATGTCAACAGCAATTTAGAGGGGGAAGTCAATCGAACACTATTGTGTAAACCTCTTCATTTTAATCAGCACTGAGTTGGTCGTTCCCGTTCACTACCAAGAAGATCACACACACACACACACACACACACACACACACACACACACACACACACACACACACACATACACACTTACACACATTATCTTCTGCTTATTGTGTTCCAGCCCGTGTCTTGAGATTAGGATTTTGTGATAACAGATCTCACCCTTTGAAAGTATGTGAAAAGCAACCTAAACATCCAATCTACATGCATTCATCCCCATGACTAATCTGCAGGCCTCTAATACTGTATGTCTGCCCTGGAAACAGAGGTGCACTGAGGACAAACATCTACTGCTGCTTCTAAAGTCCAAATGAAAGCAGATTAGCGGGGGCTTTATCTGAGATGGGGCTCTCCTGTTGCTCTTTTCTGTCCCAGATCCCTTCCTTCACATTCTCCAGTAGGCACATAAAGGGGAGATTTCGGGCTTTCGGCTGCGGGTGTCTTTCGATGCATTTAAGGAAGTTTCGGTCGTCGAGGCATCCAGAGCTTTTCAGCGCTTGCGCCGAACAATGGCTACGTCCTCCATCCCCCAACTTAACTGAGCCGCGGCGGACGGAGAGTCGCCCCTGCTCGTATGAATAGGTTTGGTAAAGGCCCCTGCTGGATGGGAGAGGGCAAGGCCTGACAGCCTGGTCCTCGTGTTCCACGATAGCCCAATTGGAGGTGCCCGGCGGGGGGCCCACTTCCCCCCAGCCTCCGTCACGCTGAGATAATCAGGTTTGTGTGAGGAGTATGTGCTCTTTTGACAGTCATCATCCCTTCATTGATCCATTACACCCAAGCCTCCATTGTTCTCCAAAGTGTTTGAAATGCCTATTGGAGGAGAGAGGAGGGGCCGGCTTTTCTCAGTCCTGTCAATCAAGACGGACATTTTTCTCACTGTTGCCATAGCCCTGGGTGAGAGGTCAGGAAAACACTGAATGAGAGTTGACGAAGCGATAATAATAGCGTATTTGGGAGGTTCTTTTCAACGGGGAATTCTGCGAACACACTAACACACAGTGAGTAAATGAAGACATGTTTGGATACCACAGCCCCGCTGTGAGACTGAGGGGGAGACAGCGGTGTTTGAAAACTAAATAGGCTTAGGAGATTTTTACCCATGAGTCTTAAGGAGAAACCCCCTTTGAATTTGTGACCCTGCGGAGGCTCTTTATTTCTGCTCTCCTGAGCTCTGCCGAGGAGCTGAAGTGACCATGCTGAATTGACTCCGGCCGAGAGCTTGTTGTCTTAGCTGTGATTCAACTCAGTGACTGTATGCTTATTTGAGAAAGGTGAAAAGGATTTTATTCTGAAAGGCAATAAAAATATTGAAATGAGAAAGTAATTCAGTTACTTTTTGCAAGACTGGTAAAACTCATTGACGTTGTCCACGCCATCAAAGATTGTGTAAACCTTGTCTAACCTTAATTTAGGCCCATAACATTTTATTCCTGAAATTAATAAGAATATTTATTCATTTATTTACTTACTTAATTGTAGGCCTATAACTTTGTATCACTGAAATGAATGATTAAGCATTAATATTTATTTATTTATAGGCCTATGCC